>JAYESA010000012.1:143905357-144224281 GCA_036927795.1 Iris macrosiphon | reverse complement strand
CTTAAAGAAGAGGTGTATATGGACATTGCGCCAGGGTATGCGTCATCTACACAAACAGGGGTGGTATGTAAGTTAGAAAAGGCCTTGTACAGTTTAAAGCAATCACACGGGCATGGTTTAGGCAGTTCCGAATGGCGATGAGGAAGCATGGGTTCAGACAGAGCAGCAACTCAGATCATACACTTTTCTTGAAACGTTGCACGGAAAATATAAAAACTCTCATTATTTATGTGGACGATACGATTGTCACAGGTGACAACAAGGAAGAAATCTCGAGGTTGAAAAGTTACCTGGCAACCGAATTTGAGATGAAAGATCTCGGAGTGCTCAAGTATTTTCTGGGTATTGAAGTGGCTCGGTCAAAACAGGGCATATTTCTATCTAAAAGGAAATGTCTTGGACTTGTTAATGGCTACAGGGATGCTTGATTGCAAACCTGTAGACACCCCTATTGTTCAGAATCACCATCTTGCAGAGTATCCCGATCAGGTTTCAACCAACAAGGAGCGTTACCAAAGGTTGGTTGGACGGTTAATTTACTTATCTCATACTCGACCAAACATCACTTATGCAGTGAGTGTTGCAAGTCAATTTATGCACTCTCCTAGTGAAGATCATATGGGTGCTGTTGTCAGAATACTTTGATACTTGAAGTCAGCCTTTGGTAGAGGCATAATGTTTTCTAATAATGGACACTTAAAGGTGGATGGTTACTTGATGCAGATTGGGCGGGAAATATTACTGTTAGGCAATCTACTACTGGTTACTTTACCTTCATAGGGGGTAACTTGGAGGAGTAAGAAACAAAAGGGGGTAGCTTGTCGAGCGCCGAGACGGAATACAGAGGTAGAGCGAAAGGACTGTAAATTACTTTGGCTTCAGAAGTTGCTTACTGAACTCGGATTTCCACTCAGTAACCAACTTGTTTTGTGACAACAAAGCAACCATTGATATTTCTCAATATCTGATTCAACATGATCAGACCAAATATGTTGAGGTTGACAGACATTTTATTGAGGAAAAGCTAGATAAGAATGTCATTCGATTCTCGTTCGTAAAGTTAGAAGATCAATTGGCGGATATTTTGACGAATGCAGTTTCAAGTAAAGCGTTCTACAACTCACTTGTCAAGTTGGGCATTAGCAACATTTATGCACCAACTTGAGGGCGAGGTTGGCGTGAGTTGACATTCTCGTCATAATCCCTTGTAATTAGCAGTATTTGTTTTCTATTTGTCTCCTATAATTAGGGTAGACTTGATTCTTATTTCTTGCCTTGTAAAGAAAACGTGTAATATATATATATTTCTCTCCTATTACAGAAGAATAAACATTGAAGAATTCCATAACCCTAAAATTAGCAATGTGCACATGATAGATTTATGTTATAGATTGCCACCAGATTAGGTATTATTCTCTTTCTTTATGAGAAATTCTCTTTTTCATACAGCTCTCTTTCCATTTATTCGATCTTTGTTGTAGTTTACTTTTGTTTGAACAATCTTAAAATGCATATGGGAAAACAGTAAAACATAAAGTTATTTGTATTTATCCCCCATTTACTATTCATAACTCTGTTCTCCCCCCTAATTTTAAATTAATTACTACAAACCCCACCCACCCCAAATTTCATGCATTTAGCTAGTGTTATTTGTATTTACCCCCCCCAAATTTAGTGTTAAATAAAGAGGGGGAAGGGGGTGTGTCTGGCTTCAGGGCATGCTGGGCGATGACCAGACTAAAGGGGCACCAACATGGGTGTGTTTAATCAGCATGTACTATGGGTCATCTTTAACTCAAAAGAGTTGCGGTGTAGTGATTATCATGTTAGACTTGTGCTCTGGAGGTCCTTTGTTCAATTCTTTTTTCACATTATGTATGGGGCCCTGTTTCAGGAGTTCGTCTCGGACTCCCATGAGCTCAAGGCCCGCCCTGCATATGCTAAAAAGTTGTAATGTATATCTGTCTTCTAATTGGATGTACTAAGTAGGTTCAGTTCCTCAGGTTTGCGAGGTGGTGTGTCAAAGTTAAACTGGGAGACTAGAATGAGAATAGCTCTTGAAGCTGCAAAAGGTCTGGAGTACCTGCATGAGCATGTCAATCCTCCTGTTATTCACAGGGATTTCAAGAGTAGTAACATCCTCTTGGACAAAAACTTCCATGCTAAAGTTTCAGATTTTGGCTTAGCCAAGCTTGGGTCTGATAAAGCAGGAGGCCATGTTTCCACTCGTGTTCTAGGCACCCAGGGATATGTTGCTCCCGAGTAAAATACTGGCACCCTTGCATGCGAATTTTATATCAAGTTTCAACTTTTTTTCTGAGATTTTAGGCCTTGTACTTTTGTCACATTCCAATAATCATTGAAATAGTAGAGTATTCATCTTATGGCTCCAACTGTTTTCTGTACAGGTATGCACTAACTGGACATTTGACAACCAAATCAGATGTGTATAGCTACGGCGTAGTCCTTTTGGAACTGCTTACAGGCAGAGTTCCGGTTGACATGAAAAGGCCATCTGGAGAAGGTGTTCTTGTGTCTTGGGTTGGTTTTCATCACCTTCACATACAGCTAGATGATCTATTCCATGAACAACAGCTTTATAATTTGCATAACATACTTCTGATTACAACCCTACAAATCTTTGTGCAGTATCTTGACCCCAATCTGTTAATCAACAGAACATTTTTTTGTCTTTAGGCTTAGTCAGCATGTAGGTGATGGGAAAGTAAGAAAATAGGGAAGGGAAAGTAAACCAATTCATTTATTTCCAGTTAGGTTTGTTTCTTTAGCAAGAATTGTTAAAATGGTCCCTATTTCTTTCTTCTTCATCACTATATCCTCTAGTTCCATATATTCTAATCCTTCTGTTCTATTTTATGGAATTGCGCAGGCTCTAGGGGTGAGCATTCGGTTTATTCGGTTTCGACCGAACCGAAATAGTCAAAACTGAATAAACCGAAATTCCAAAAATCCAAAACCGAAACTGAACCAAATTTAACCAAAACCGAAACAGAACCGAACCAAACCGAATAAGCTATTTGGTTTATTCGGTTGGACTATTGCTATTGTTTAATGGATCGAGTCCAAAGTTAGAATCGTGGTTAAATTACATTAAAAATTATAATTTTTATACATATATTTGTTGTATTTCAAAGTAATGTTCAAAGTTGGAAATTGTTAAATTACCAAAGTTGGACTTCAAAACATATATACATAGGATTGTTGTTTTTAAAATATACACATTTTTAATCATAAAATATGAAGAAAAAAAAAGGATATTTATATAATTGTATAAACCTTATTCGGTTTTCAGTTTTAGACCGAAATCCAAAATCGAAACCGGAACCTAAGAAGAAATTTTAGTATTTGCAAAATCGAAATCGAATCGATTTTTTTTCAAATCGAACCGAATCTCTTATTCGGTTAGTTTAGGTTGGGTTTTCGGTCCAAATCCGAACAATGCTCACCCCTAGGCTCTGGTGTCTTATATGATCATGGTATTCTAAGAATCTCACATACTGTAATTGTTTTTATTTTCTTTTCTGGTGGTGGTTTTCAAAGGCTCTGCCGCGGCTCACCGACAGAGACAAGGTGGTGCAGATCATGGATCCAGCTCTGGAAGAGCGGTATACCATGAAGGAAGTTGTTCAGGTGGCCGCCATCGCAGCCATGTGCGTTCAGCCGGAGGCCGACTACAGGCCACTCATGGCAGACGTGGTCCAGTCGCTGGTTCCGCTCGTGAAACACAAGTCCACCGCAAAGGTCGGAAGCTGCTCTAGCTTTCACAACACTCCCAAGTCTCCGGTGATGCCAGAAGGTAGTAGTAGTAAATCCAATCCGTAACCGTCTCCGATGAAACTTGGCAGCTCTTAACATAGTTAAGGTTTAGATGGTGGCCCTATGGGCACTTGAATGAAATGGCCACTCCTTAGGACTGACTACTAATGGCAAACATGATGTAAGTTAAAAGTAGCTGGATTGCAGTTGTACTCATCTTTTCTCTAGCTATGCTAGTAATAAGCTGGGTTATTTGTTGAACTTATTGTTACTGAACTACTTCTTTTTTCTTGGCTGAATTGCAATTTGATGTCCTCAATTATTCCAGTTTTTGAAGTTGATTTTTTAAATTTTTTTATTCGACAACTTGATATCAACAACTATTGAATATTTTTAACTTGATATCCAAAAAAATGAACGAAACTCTCTCTCCATTTTCCACCCAACCCAACTGCACCCCCCTACCCCCAACTGCCCCATCCCGCCCCTCTCCTCTCTCCATGCGCTGCCAGAGGCGGCGACATCGTGGTCGGAGATGTTGGAGGGGGGAGGAGGAGGAAGGGAATGGGCGAAGGTAATTTCGTCTTTTTAGGGTATCAAATTCAAAAACTAAAATAGTTTAGGATATCAAATTTAAAAACTAAAATAGTTGAGGTATTAAATTGCAATTCAGTTTTTTTTTTTTTTTTTCAAGATGGTCACAATGTGCTTCATGTAGTTGCAATTGATGAATGTGTTGATAAGTCTGAGACCAGGCAAGGAGGAACATGACAATGACAGCTCAACTTATTTCTTGAGCAGGTGAAATGGGTCAAATACTTGGAACTTAGAAATTGAAAAAAGCCATGCTCTAAGCAAGGTTGGACTTTTTGTGTAAATTCCTAGTCCAGCTCCAGTCTAACCAAATGCCAATCAGAGAACAAGACTGGTAGCTGTGGAATTCTTTCTAATTTAAGTTTTTGTATTTTCTATGGTACTACAAACTGGAGACTTTTTGATTGCCCACTTGAAGAGAAAAACTAACAATATTAAGATGACTTTCGGAAAGGAACAAATCTCCAGACTATAACAAGCAATCATGCGTCACCAGAGTCCCATAGCCGTCATCAACAACATTTTTTGCTTGCGGGTTATATAAGAACTTTTGTTTGGTTTGGTTTGGTTTGATTTGGTTTGAAAACGTAAAGAAAGATATTTCTGTTAACATTACGAACGACACGGCACTGCGTCCTCACTAATGTGCCGGCCTCAATTATTTGTTGCGTCACGAATGACAGGAATATGTTTATTGTGCACTTCAATCTATAAGTTCTTAGCTGATAGTCTCAATTATTAAACATTTGAAGAGAATTCCTAATAATGATAATGAAAACTAATAATTGATATTCTTGGTCATACGTAATGTCTGAACAAATCATAAAATTGCTAAAAAGGAGTCTCTACATTCCCCATTCCCAACCCTTTTAAAACGCACCGAGTATATGGACTCGGCATTTGGATTTCTTTACCTTAATTTGGATGCCAAATTGAATAGCAGACTTGGACTAAACGAAGATTTACTGTTTCGTATTGGCCCAAGCTGAAATGACTAATTCTTTGGAGTTTTCTGATTGGCTGTAAATGTAGTTTTTGCAAGAAATTTTGCAACATTTACATCAATATCAATGTTTGCTTTACTACTAATGTAATTTTGTAGAATAAATGCTACAATACTTGGTGGAGACATAATGCTCATGGTTGGTTGGTTGAGTTTCGAATAGAAACAAATTATTCCTTCCATTAATAAATAATGGGAGTAAAAAAAAAAACTTAATCACTTTTGAGTAGAAAAAAAACTCAAAAGTCCTACACAAATACAAATTGGTCCAACCTAAAAATGTGTTAATCCCGAGACTTAATCAAAGATGGTAGAACAAGAAATTGAAGTCGAGATCAGGAGTTCACACAAAAATTTCATCTCTGATATACCTCGATCCAACAAAAAATATACAATTATACAATATAGTAGCTTATTACAACTTCTTCTAGATTACCGAACTCAAGAACCAAAAATACGTTCTTCCTTGCAAACACAGTTGCAATTGGGACAGAACGTTTACAACTAGAAGAAAAGAGAAGAAGATAGAATAAAAAATTATTCTTGCTGGGACGGTGAAGACCATCGTTGCTCAAAGCAAGATTCGTCCTCTATCGATGATATGCTCGCAGGAGCCAGCAAGTTCACAGGAGAACTTCTGGAACGCTCGTAGTCACCTCTTTGTGTGACTCGAATGGACTCCTTTGGACTCATCTTTCTCAAATTTTAGGTGTGTCTCAAAAGGAGGCTAGAGGGCTCTTTACCAACAAAGTGTCACTTTACGCCCTTGAGCCCGAGTCCGAGTCGCTAAGCCCCTTTGGGGCTTGGCTCCTATGGAATAATATCTAAGAACATGACAAAAAGCTTAAAAGCTTTCATTGAGGAGTTAATCTTTTTTTTTCTCCTAATAAAACACCCCCACATGGCACCCATATGCCCCACCATACCTCATGTGCACACCTCAACACATACAAAATATTATATTGAGATACCCACTTGGTGGTGTAACCAATGTAGGACTATCTTTACTAGTCCAAAGAAAAAAATACCAACAATCCCCCACATATCTCTATATATGGGTTGAGCGTTCCCCACAGTGACTGCCCATCATACATTAAAATAGATGTCGCTTCGACTTGAATCTTCCTACATGGGTCGAATAACAGTATAATACAAGAATAGACTAAGCCTTGAATTCTGCACCGTAGCTGCAATTCTTTTCACTAACACAATGACATCAGTTGTGCTTCCGGTTGTACATTAAAGGTCCTGTGCATGCCTAATTTTGGTGTATGTATTTTGGGCGTCTACAAGTTTACCCTTAAGAGATGGCCTATATCTTTTTCCATAAACTCTAGGTGAGTTCTTTTAAAGAGTCCTTGGCATGAAGCCTTGTGCTTCCTTGTGGTTCTACTCTGCTATGACATGGCCCAAAGCCGAGGTCCCACCTGATTATGGTATCATCTACTGTAGCATGAGATCCCAGCCTCTTTATAGTGCCAAACTACCCAACATGAAGCCTTGCGCTTTCTTGCGGTGTTATGCCACTGTGACATGGCTCGCGTAGCCGAGGCTTTACCTTTTCTAGGTACCTCTTGGTGGTGTCACACCACTGTAACATGAGGTCACCGATCTCTTTGTAGTGCTGTCTACCACTCTTCATTTTACAGCATTAGGCCACTTGCCTATATGCGGTGCTACGCCGCTGTGACATAGCTTGCGAAGCCGAGGCATTATCCTATCAAGGAACATCATGTAGTGTCACCCACTGTAGCATAGAGTCATTCGCTCCTTTGTAGTTCTGTGCTACCGTGCTTCCTGTAAGGCACGCCGGACATTCCAAATGCCCTAGAACTCATTAAGGTGTCTAAGATATCATCCCACGGAACTTTGTTCTACTCAGAGAATATATAGTAGACAATATTGATTCTGGGTCCGTAACCCCTCAATGTCTCAAAGGACTACCCACTGTTCCTAATATTCTCCCAGTCAATGATTCTTTTTTGAACCAAAAGCTAGATGCCTAATGTATTTCTCTTTGAACTAATAGCATAAAAATTTATGGTAGAATTACAAAGACAAAATATCATAATGTCTTCAAGCCTATTTTGATTGTTGTGTCCTCGACCAGCTGGCGCTTGAGACCTTTGGTGAATGGATCGGTCAGATTTTCCTGAATTCGAATATCAATCACGACAATGACTCCAGTCTTGATAAGATCGTTCACTGCCCTGTGCCTCAGACGCACAATCCTTTTCTTACATTGAAGAGATCATTTGATGCCATCGCTGTAGTTGCCTGGTTGTCGCAATATATCAGTACCGCCAAAATTTGTGCACCAACCACTAAAAGATCATACATGAGCTTTCGAAGCCACTCTGCTTCATCTGCTGCAGCCGCCAGTGCATAGAACTCAAATTCCATTAAGGAATAAGAGAGCATTGTCTGCTTCTTTCGATTTTCACGATATAGCAACTCCACCCATGGAGAAGACGTATCCTCTTATGGACCTTTTGCTCTATACTTCTGAATACTAGCTTGCATCACTGAAGCCTTTAACTACTGTCGGATACCCGTTGTAGTGTAGTGCATACTTCTGAGTTTTCTTGAGATATCTCATTACTCTCTTCACAGCTTTTCAGTGCTCAACACCTGGATTGCTCGTGAACCGACTTAGCATCCCCATAACGAAAGCTATGTCTGGCCTTGTGGTAGTTGTTGCATACATCAGACTCCTGATGACGCTTGAATACTCCAGCTGCTTGACACTTTCCCTCGAATTTGGCTTCAGCTTCTTGCCATACCTATACGGAGTATCGATCTATGGAAGATCATGATGTCTATAGCATGTGAGCATCTTCTCAATATAATGAGACTGTGACAGCTCCATTCCAGTGTCTGTCCGGATGATCTTTATTCCTAGGATAACATCAGCTTCCCCTAAGTCCTTCATACTAAACTTGGATGAGAAAAACTTATTTGTCTCAGTGACACGTGCTAGATCTATACCCAGAATCAACATGTCATCCACATATAGACAAATGATGACTTATCTTTCGTCAGCGAACTTTGTATTAACACACTTGTCCGTCTCACTGACCTTGTAGCCGTTTGATCTTATAACTTTATCAAACTTCTTATGTCATATCTTGGGAGCTTACTTCAGACCGTATAATAATTTTACCAACTTGTATACCTTATCTTTAAGCCCTTTGACGACAAATCCTTCTAGATCTTTTATGTAAATCTTTTCGGTCAACTCACAATTCAGGAATATTGTTTTCACATTCATCTATTGTATAACTAGGTTATGAATTGCACTTATAGCAATCAACATCTTGATGGTCGTCATTCGCGCTACTGGAGCATGTGTCGAAGTAATCGACCCCCTGCTTCTGAGAAAATTCCTTGGCTACCAGCCTTGCCTTGAACTTGTCAACAGTTCCATCGGCCTTCATATTCTTCTTGAAGATCCACTTGTAGCCGATTGGTTTAGCTCCTTCAGGTAGATCGACCAACACCCAAGTATTATTGGAGGTTATTGAGTCATACTCATCATTAATAGCCTCCCTCCCGAAGACAACATCTCTGGTCTTCATCGCCTCATTATAGGTAAGCGGATATGCTTACACATGATAGGTGACAAAATTCTCTCCGAAGCCCTTATGTCTTCTCACTCGCTTAGTTCTTGGCTCTGCGAGTTTTGGTTCAAATGTTGTCTCAGGAAAGGACCACATCTTCATTGGAAGCGTTAACCTCCGTTGCACTCACATTATTCTCCGAAATATCCGCGATAACAACATTCTTGTGCCTTACAAATTTATCTTCGAAGAATTCTGCGTCACGAGATTCAATGATATAGTTAGACTCGATATCAAGGAACCTCCGAGCATCACTCTTTTCAGAAAATCAATTTTTGAATTTTTTCTAGAATTTTTTCGGAATTTTAACTAATTAAAATCAAGGTATTTTGGAATTAAATAAATTTAAATATTTTTATTAAATATTAAAATATTATGAAAATAATATTTTTGGGTGTAAAATAAAATATTAGACATAGGGTAATTTTTTTGGAATTTATTGGACCCCGGAACCATTTTTAAAGACCTAAAAAACTAAGTTATTTTAATAAACCAAAATAAACCCGGTTTATTTCTAAACCAAACCAAACCGGACTGACCCTGAACCGACCTGGTCTAACTGAACCTAACCCAAACCCTGCGGGTCGGATCGGGTCTGAACCTGACCCGAAACCCGACCTGTTAACCCGCAACGGTAGAATCCCTAACCCGACTCTGCTGATTCGTCTCCTCCGCCCGCAACCGCCGCTCCGACTTGCGTAACCGCCATGTCCGCTGCGATCCCCGCGCCTCTCCGCCTCCTTCGCGGATAATCGCCGCCGTATCTTCGTCTCCCCGCAAAGGCCGGCAGCCCAGCTCCTCCCCGCTCCACTATAAAATCCCTCGGCCCGCTGCACCCGGCCACCGCCTTCCTCCGCTGACCCCTCGACCCACTGCACCCGGCCACCGCCACTCTCCCCAGCGCCAACCCCGACCGACCTCGACCCTGCCGTCTCCTCCGCCTCCACTAGCGTCCACCAGCACCACCGCCACCTTCCTCCTCTGCTAGCCGCCCCGACGAACACCACCGCGTCTCCGCCTCCGCTGTGCCCTAGCCGCCTGCGACCCGTAGCAGCCCAGCGCCGCCTCGACGACCCCAATACCGCCTTCCTCCGGCCACCTCCAGCTCCGGCGACAGCACCGACGAGCACCGCAGAAACCCTAGCAGCCGCCACCGTGCCGCGTCGCGCCGCATCGCTGAAACGCGCATTTTCAGTCTTCTTAAGAGCCTTATTCAGGTGACTGTTTCTCTCTCCTCGCTGTCACTTTTTCTTTCCGTCTGCTGTGACGCGTAGACTGTGTGACCCTCTCGATACCCGCACAACTTGTTCGGGGTATCGCGTCCCGTGGCGATCGCAAACTGCGACCCAAAATCAAGAAAATTATTACCCTATTTTTCTCCGGAACTGGGTGCGCCCTGCTAAACGGGATGACTTGGTCATGTGCGGTCTTCACCGAAAGGTGCGCGCCGTTAATACGGACATGTAGAATTTTACGGAAGTTGATTTGGATGTGCGTGCACACCGAAATCAACGCGTATCCGTCGACAACACCCCATATCGGTCCTGTTCTGGAACTCATTGTAACTTCGTGTACGCAAGTCGTATCAAAACGAAACTTACGCCATCGGACTCGTAGCAATACGCTGGTCCTGTGACCCAAGTTTGGTTCGATTCTGAGAACGTTGGCAAAATTGCTTATCGTGGGCCCATGGCTCCACTTGACGGGCGATTTTGTGATCGGCTCATCGGAATCCAGTTCTGGACATTTCGTTGGGTTCGTATCGTCTTTCTGGACTTGTGGACACTAAGTTTGATAAATTTGGAGAACATTGTCTCTGGCACATTTTTCGGTGCGAAGCGGGCCACAAGTGGACCCCGCTTTGACCAGAAACTATCACTTTTGCCCCTGTGTCCAAATTGGACTCAATGACAGGCAATTCTAGCTATTTGATGTCTTCTGAACCTGATGGTAACATTTATTTCAGCAACCGGAGGAGTACCTGCAAATCTCGCTGATACCAGAGCAGCAGTTGGAGTCAGAACCCCAGGCAGGTGTACCTTGCCATACTTGCAGCATTTGTTTATACTATTCTCTTGATTTAATACTGTAAGATCTCTGTTCAACCTAGGATCGTGTGACATTACTTAGCGTCCGAATAATATTCGGGTGTCAATACTGTACGCAGAGTTGTGTAATGTCACCTAGACATGGATATCGAGACCATATACATTCTCGTGCTTGCCTCATCAAGTACGTCATAACCCAGGACACCTGGCACTATTCATGAGACAGAATCTTCCTGAGATATTCATGGTGATTCTGTATAGGTTACATAATTCATGACATAGATATTGCATGTGCTTAGCTATCATTATGACTTATTGCATCAGTTAGAGGTCATGATCCTGCGTGACATGGACATGAGACGTCGTGGACATGAGACGTGTAATTACATTAGGTGGAGAGATTATTACCATATCAAAGGCTAATTATATTATATATATATATATTATTATCTGGAGGTGTCTTAGACTCTGACACAGAGCTTTGACACATGTACTGTCCCTTCGAGAAAATGCTGCTATGGGTTTTCCCGACATAGAGCCTATAGTAGTCTCAGCCTGAGTATGATTAATGCTCTCATATTGTATATCACTTAGCTGGTTATATAGTTTACCCTATTGATTTATTTATTGCTGCACTACATTATTTATGGCTTGAGTTATTCTTGTACCTTGCTATGTCCCCTGAGGACCTGGATCTGGATTATGTTCCCAGGTTTAGCAGATGAGATCTATCCCAAGGTATACGGGACAGGAGCATTAGCTGGAGTAGAAGCAGGAACAGGAGCAGGCACTAGAGCAGTACCAAAACCAGAAGATGAGTGATCGTCGAGAATTTCTCCTGAGTATATGCTTTATCCATACTCAGTATTTTCTGTTGTTATCTTTATTCTTGACTATTGTACCAGACTCATTATCGGGTTGTTCCCCGAGTTATGTTTTATTGAGATTTGATATTGCTTTATACTCTGATATTGTTGTATTCATTTCTGTGAATGAGATTAGTATATTAGACCCTTATTATTGTATTATAGCTTAAGTACACTCTGATGGGTCCATTAAATTAGGTTTGCCCATCGGTGTGTGCTGTTGGCCATTGCCACGTGTCTAGTCCCTCGATATTTTGGGACTGGGTGTGACATGGTTTTTGTGGTGTCCCATGCAGGTCTATGACTAAATTGTTCGGTTTCAACTTAGGAATCGAGCAAGCCTGCAATAAAGAATAGGATAAGAATCTCATCCACTTGCTTGAATTGTTCTTGATCTCTATATCGGATTCGAATTAATTTCTTGACTTGCATTCTGCCTTGATTCCTCTGTGCGCCTCTTATTGTTTATTTTGGATGCAGAGTAATTGATCCACCAGCAAGCGACGAGATTCCTGCAGAAACACCACAAGGAGTTATGGTTGCCCATGAAGAAGAAGCGACACCAGTAGGTGAAGGTCAATCAGCTCAACAACGCAGTCAAGCAAATCAGCATACCTCGAGAATCCAGTAAGATGACACTTTGCCGCAGTTCACTCCACCAATGCCCGTATTCCTACAAGGGCAGGCTATGGACGGGCAGCAGATGTTTTAAATGATCTACACAATGATGCAAGCCTATCAGAAGGTTCAGGAAGAAGCCCAACAAAGCCAAATAGAGGAGTTCATTTACAAACTTAGCTCTGAGCTCTGGAAGTTAATCAGCTCCGTTGCAACGGATGTTCTTGCTGCAGCACGGCCCATAGAGTACATCACGAGGATAGAGTCCAGCCAGAAGCGGCCGCATGCATTAGTACTAGATCAAGCACACCAGGAAAGAGCTGCAAAGCGACCACAGAGAATCCACCACCGAGAGCAGCACCAAGAGCCTTAATCCTTTCTACTTGTCACTATTGTGGCAAGCGAGGCCATATTGAGAATGAGTGTAGACACAAAAGGGGATTATGTTTAGCTTGCGGATCCAGTCAGCATTTAGTAAGGGAATGCCTTGAGCGTCGAGAAGAAGCACCAATGGTTAACCAACAAGCTTTACCAGTACCGAGGCCAGCCTATCCAGCATTGGGAGTACCGCAAATGGGAGTTGAAGGAGTCATACCACCACCTCCAGGAGGGTATCAGCCGAGGCCACCTTTGATACCCCAGGCACTACTCTTCCGGCAGGCTCAGCAGCAGCAGCAGAGGAATCCACCGCAAAGACGCGGACAAGCTTTTGCGATGACCTTGGAGGACGCGCAGACTCGTGGAGTAGGAAATGCGCGTAAGTTTTCATAGCTATATATTCCTAGTATTGCTTTAGCTCGTGCCTGTTAGTTCGTGACCTTAGCCCTAAACCTAGTAATTTTGAACTTATTAATAATTGATAACCTAGTTTTTCTAAAAAATTATAGTTTTCTTGCTTTAACCATATTTCCTTCACTCTTGAATTTGCATAACTTTCATTGCTTAGGAAAATGATGTTTTTATTCCCTATGTGTTTTGCTTAAACCCCCATCCTTTGATTCTCCTGGATCATGATTCTTGATTGTGATGTGCTTTGAATAATGCTTGCAACCGTGTCATCTCTACTGACCGGTTATTCTTTGATTGCGATGACACAATCCTCTTAAGGGGGGTAGATTGTAAACCCCCAGATTTTTTAGAATTTAAAAATCTATTTTTTGGAATTTTTCTGGAATTTATTGGGATTTTTAACTAATTAAAATCAAGGTATTTTAGAACTAAATAAATTTAATTTTTTTTATTAAATATTATGAAAAAAATATTTTTGGGTGTATAATAAAATATTAGATATAGGGTAATTTTCCTAAAATTTATTGGACCCCGGAACAATTTTTACAGACCTAAAAAACTAAGTTATTTTAATAAACCAAAATAAACCCGGTTTATTTCTGAACCAAACCGGACCGACCCGGTCTAACTGAACCCAACCCAAACCCTGCTGGTCGGATCGGGTCTGAACCTGACCCGAAACCCGACCCGTTAACCCGCAACGGTATAATCCCTAACCCGACTCTGCTGATTCGTCTCCTCCGCCCGCAACCGCCGCTCCGACTTGCGTAACCGCCGTGTCCGCTGCGATCCCCGCGCCTATCCACCTCCTCCGCGGATAACCGCCACCGCCGTCTCTTCCTCTTCCTGCAACGGCCGGCGGCCCAGCTCCTCCCCGCTCCACTATAAAACCCCTTGTAGAAGCATGAAAAATACGCCGGACGGCTATACGCAGCATATTGATGCAGAGCAGCGTAAACAGAGGCCTTCAGAGCCATCAAGCGTGCAACAGAGCTTTTTTTGCTAAAAACACAGCGTGAAATATAAAGCTCAAAAGGCCATCCGCGTAAGGCAGTATGTCCAAACCGCTTTAGCGTAAACAGGGTGCTTCATCGACTCCTGGGCGTAAAACCTATCCTCTTTCAAACGCAGCATTGAAGTGTACGAGAGACGCTTCGTATTCTCCGAAGTAAACCTGTCAGACCCTGCAATGAACCTGTCAGATCCTGCAATAAACTTGACGTCTGGACTTCTGACAAAGGGATACTGCTCGACTACCCAGACGACGGCTATAATGATAGCACAGCGCTGCGACCCAGGCTGTCATTTACCGCCATCTCCTTTGCGTAAACTGCTTTTACGTACACGAAGGGATACGATGTCTTGTTTTACACAGGCAGACATGAGCTGTTTACGCTCTGCAGCAGATAAACCGCCTGCCACATCAAAAGCTGCACTCCGTACGGGGCTCGAGGCACGTCTCTACGTCCAATGCACAGAGCGATGACAGTTGCTCGAGGCACGTCTCTACGTCTAATGCACAGAGCGGTGACAGTTTCTCGAGGTACGTCTCTGCGACTGATGCACAGAAGGGCTGCAGATCTTCAAAAATATGCCTCCGTATTTAATGCACAGGATGATGGCAAATCTCGGCATTTAATGCAAGAGATTTGATTATATCTTCAAAAGCCGTAATTCCGGCTAAGACGTCCACATCAGCACTCTGGCACGGTACGCAGCGGCTTCTACGCCCATTCAGCTCATGTGCTCACTCGGCCTCTACGACCACTTGGCTTCTACGCCCATTCAGCTCCTGTGCTCACTCGGCCTCTACGACCACTTGGCTTCTACGCCCACTCGGCCTCTATGACCGCTCGGCTTCTACGCCTATTTCGGCCTCTATGACCACTCGGCTTCTACGCCTATTTCGACTTCTATGCCTACTTGGCTTCTACACCATGGTGACAGACATTGGCTTCTACGCCCACCTCTTCTACACAAGGGATACCTACCTACGTGGCTTCTACGCCGTGATCTTCGTAGCGATTATACGTGTTTTGTCCCTTAGTTGGACCCGTATCACACGCTCATTCAAAGGATCATCTATACGCAGGCATTGGTTATTTTAACCGTTGTGTAAAAGGGTGCTGTACTTTCCACTCCTCGGTTTCTACACCGACGGAGTGGTCACTGTCACTAAAACTCTATAAATAGAGACCTCTATCAATGAGGAACAAGGTCGACAAATTGGAGGGTCGAAAATTGGTCAAGAAAACCAATATCAGATCCAAGGTCGAAGAAATCGAAGGTCAAACTTCCAAGAAAGATCGAACCAGAGGTCAAGAGAGAGAGAGAGAGAGAGAGAGAGAGAGAGAGAAGAATCCGGAGCTCAGACAAAGAGTAGGGATCGACGACTTTGGCATCGTGCATCCACCCTCTTTTGCAACCTTCGAAGCTGCTTCCTGTCTTCTACGGCACTTCTTCATCATCGTGTGGTCCAAGGGCTAAAGTGATCTACTGCAGATCAGACACCTATAGCAATAATTACCCAGATTAAATAAATTGTACTCCCAGATCCTCGTATAGGATCAAATTGTACAAGTTTGTTTGTAAACCAAAGAAGGCGGATTTCGTGTAAACCCCATCTTGAATACATTTTCATTCTTTCGTTTAATACCACAAACAAGATGGCGACTCTGTTGGGGACTTCTTTCTCTTCTGATGAGAAAGTAATTGCTCAACACGATACGGTATCTGTAGGATCCGTGAAGAAGACACTGGTCGTCCAATTCGACCAGTCTGCCTACGAAGACATGCTTCGAACCGGGGGTAGCTCTCACCCTCTCTCCGTCCAAGACAACAGGAAGCTGCGCAAGGTCTGGATGCCCAAGACCTCCTCTACCATTCCTGTGGACTCTCCGATCTCTCCGACCTCTCCGACCAATGAGGTTGTAGCATTGCTCCCTCCGTGCCCCGTACGTAAAATTCAGTCTCCCGCTACGCGCGGTACAGACAAAACTTCGGGCAAAGCCTTAGCGCTAACCCAGAAGTATCCACTGCGCTCTACGCGTAGAAACCAGTCTTCTGCTACGCGCGGTACAGACAAAACTTCGGGCAAAGCCTCAGCGCTAACCCAGAAGTATCCACTGTGCTCTACGCGTAGAAACCAGTCTCCCGCTACGCGCGGTACGGACAAAACTTCTGATGATGCCTCAGCGCCAAATCGGAAGTACAAATCACGTTCCATGCGCAAGACAACATCTGACCTCTACGGGGAACCAGATGAGCGCTGTGATCTCCGCAAGGGAAATCAAGCGGCAGATTACTCAACTTCTCGGCCTTTACGCCAGCGAGGGAGCAATCTGCCTACCCTCCGGATTACGCGGGAAGCCGATGGCCGACTGAGGACCTCTTCAGCTTTATGCCAGTCTGAGCAAATCTCCAAATTACGCCAGGCGAAGTCCCACGGCGTAAAGTAAGCTCAGGTTACGGAAAGACACCCTCCCCGGGGATTATCCGCCATCCAGATGGCCAACCTGTTGTACACAGGTGGCACAGGAAAAACTATGGTGCCCAATCTCCGCATGCCCACTAATGGGAACAGAAGGAACAAGCTGTCGTCTTCTTCTTCTACTCCTCCTGACTTGCGCAAATATCTAACCCAGAAGCGTAAGGAGAGGGGACCTTCCAACATGTCTATTACGCCCCCGGGCGAACAATATTATAATAGTCATAAGATTGTGATTAACTGCTGCTGTTCTAAAGCAAAACGGTCGGTTTTCGACCGGTTGAGCTACTCTCTGTCTTTCCAGGAAGAAGAGCCTGCGCATGCATCCGTGAACATGGCTTCGCACATACCTAGAGGAGGGTCAAGCTCAAGACATCATCCCTCTAGGCCTCCGAGCCGAAGAAGATTCGAAGACCTCCTCAGGAATACTGAAGCTGGGGTGTTCCAAAACACCCATGCAAGGTCACAGCAACCAGCTTCGTACTCGTCTGATTCCGACGCTGGGGGTCGCCAGTCTCCTGGATCAGATGCTGAGAGTATAGAGTCGACTTCTACAGCGACCTATACTAATCCTTCAATGACACCCAGGAAAATGGGAGTTTATGCCATTGAAGATGAACGCGAGGAAGCTTCGCCGTCAGGAAACGCAGAACAACGCATCACTATACTGGAGACATCTCTGAAACAAATGCAATCCATAATGGAGAACATGCACCAGATGATGCTAACTCAGCACGCAACTGCCATGGCTCAAGCATCAGTCCTGCCAACTCAGATACGTGTGGGGGTGGACTTACCACCATCCAACCCGAGCCAAGAGCCTGCTCTAGATCAAGAGTCAGCAGTTCCTCCGCTTCCTCACTCGGAGAATATATTACCTCCCGTTGGAGTCACGATACAACAAACTCCGTACTACACCGTAGTCCCGCTTCCAACTGAAAATCCGATGCAGGCAGTACGGGAGTTGAAAGCCCAGTTTGACGCCTTGAAGCACAAAGATCAGCTCAAGAAACTGGGAATCAACCAGCCTTACCCAGCTATCTGGGAAGAGGTCCCTTTCCCTCCGAGGTATAAACCTCAGACTATGGCTCTATTCGAGGGAAAAATATCACCAAGTCAGTACATGAACTATTTCAGTATGATGACGGTGTTGCTACAAGGGAACGACGTCCTCCTCACTCGGGTGTTCAAAGGCTGCCTCTCAGGAGTAGCCTATCAGTGGTACCGTAGCTTGGCGGACAACTGCATTACTTCCTTCGAGGACTTCAAAGCTTTATTCTTCACGCGATTCTACGAGGGAGGAATCGATATGTCTATGTCCTCTCTCATCGAAGTCAAGCAGAGGGAAAAGGAGGACGTTCGCACCTTCGTCGAACGTTTTTGTCAGGCCACCTTACAGATGCCTCCAGGAGTTCCAGACTCTGCGTTAGTAGACATTTGTAGGAAGAACCTCCTTCCCGTAGTCTCGGTGTTTACAGGACCATACCAGTTCCATGATTGGCCCTCGTTCATCATCTCGGCCGTAGCCGCCGAAGACAACAGTCGCAAGGCGCGCGATAATGGCATCATGATCTCTGCCTCTGACAGAGGCAAGAGGTCATCTCCCAGCAGCGACCATCCTTGCAACTCCAAAGGAAAAGAAGCTCTGGCGATCAATACGGCCAGGCAAAAGACTGCGGCAACCGCACAAGCGAGACCCGGGACCTCCAGGCCTATCGAAGTCTACTCTTTCGACGACGACGATATCTCGAGTATATTCGAGTGTCTCGTCAAAAGTGGCAAGATCACCCTTCCGGAGTTAAGGCGGCCCCAAGAAGTCGGCAGTACTAACGACCCCAAATACTGCATCTTCCACAGATACGTACACCACCCGACAAAGGCGTGTTACATACTGAAAAGGAAGATCCAGGGGTTAATCGATGCTAAAGCCATCACTCTGCACAATACCGAGAAGACGGTCACGGCCAACATGATCTCTCTGCGGTTTGGCAATCTGCCTTCCCAAGAAGTCTCGGACGGTGTCACACCCATTTCCCGGACCACGATGAACATCATCAATCTCCCTCCAGCTAGGGGTCAAAATCATGACCTGGTACCCCTAACCACCCGACAGGGCAAGATTATGTGGGTTCATCCGGATTTGGTGTCAGAGCTCGAGGAGGAGACTAAAGCTACTAAGGCTACGTCTAGAAAGAGCTCCAAATGCAAACCATGCCATATGGTCGCAACTTCTTCGCCATCAGACGAAGACGAGGTATTTGCTGCAACCCGTTCAGGGAAAGCCTACCTCAACGACTACGGAGCAAGTCAGGAAGATGCACCGGCGGACGCTTCAGCTGCCAAACCTTCAGGACCAGGCCCCGTCGTACCAGATGCCGGCCCTTCAAAACCAACTCCGGCGGACAAGGGAAAGCAAAGAGAAGTGCGCTTTGATAAACCTGTTAAAACATTCCAAACAAAGGTTTAGAGAAGCCATACAACTTCGACATCCTGGCCCAACTGGCTAATACACCAGCCAGGCTATCCATCTTCGAGCTACTCAGGCTCTCCCAAGACACTCGTCTAGCCCTGAGTGAAGCACTGATGCAGGCGGAGGCATGCTTGACCCACCTCAAGTCCCCCGACGAAGAACCGGTGGCATGTCCTCAATGCCACAGTGTAATGGAAGTGGTCCTAAATATCACTTTCACTCAAGACGACATGCTGTTAAAACATAACAAGCATGACAGGCCCCTCTATTACACCGGGTACATCGGTTCTATGGAGGTCGATCGGATTCACATAGATCCGGGATCGTCGATCAGCATCACCCCTCACAGTCTGCTCAGACCGCTGAGGATTCCTACCAACGAATTGGCTTACACCTCCACTACAATCGTGGGTTTCAACGCCGGAAGAAGTAAGCCGTTGGGGAAAATTCGCCTGAGGATCCAGATTGGCAACCTCAGATCGGTGGCCACATGTTACGTCATTGATTCAGAGGTATCCTACAATATTTTGCTGGAAAGACCGTAGATCCACGACTACAACATCGTTCCTTCAACTCTACATCAATGTCTTAAATATGTAGACCCCCAAGGAACAGTACAAACGGAGGTTGCTGACCTAAACCCGTTTAAAGGAGTAGAATCCTACTATTGCGATGCTGTGTTGTACTCTCAAGACCACACGGAAGAAGTGTCAGGCGAGGCAGAGAAGGAATCCCACCGGGAGCCAGAAGAACCCTCTGCCGCACTACCGCTGTCAATCAGAGTGAAAGGACGAACCACTCGTCCAAAAGCCATGGAGCCTATGGCTATTCACCTGAACAAAACCAGGTCAGGAAAAGGGAGTGATCCTCTAGTGGTCACTTTGAACCAGAAGCCTCCACCCTTGGTCATCAACCTTCGGTGCAACGGGCAGCCGACCGATGTAAATGCAACCAGGAATGGAGTTCCAGATGATAATAAACATCCTCTTTTCCAGTACATTGACGCTCAAATTCCAAATCAGGAATCCACTCCCCGTGACGAGGTAGAACCCATAGCACAAAAATTCTTGGAAGTTATGAACTCCTACCGTCCGTATGTCTGGAAAGTAGCGTCATCATCCAACGTCGTCACGACGTATGGACCACATGAGGATTCTATCTTTATTGTCCCGCCTACCTGCAGCAGCCAGCGTTCAATAGTCTTCGGCCGCATGCGCAATCAACCGGCTATCCAGGAAGATTCTTTCAATGACGATGCTGGAAAAATGCAAGTTCACCGATACAGCCCGCAAGCGTTGAGGATCATGCAAAACATGGGCTACGACTTGGAGCGGAAGCCAGGCCTCAACTATAGAAGAGGCAGACGAACGCCGCTGCGCGGCGACCCCTACTATCAACTAACTCATTTCGGGTTAGGGTATGCCACCTCCTCTAAGTCGGACGAGGATATCTTTTCCTCTTCTCAGAATGGCTCGTCGCCCTCTGACTCACCTGATGCTCTCGAACAAACATTATCAGTGAATATGGTAGTGGCAGATCCCTTTGAAGAAGATGAACAGGAATCTGAACTGTTTGAGAATGACTCTTGGGCCCAACAAATGGATACGCAGTGGGAATTCTGCTTCGAACAAAGGGAACCTCCCACCAAAGACGAAGTTATCCAGGTTGATGTTGGGGGTGAACTTTCGCCAAAGCCGATATTTATCAGTAACAATCTTTCCCCAGCTGAAAGGGAAGAAGTTATCCAGCTGATAAAAGAGTATATCGATGTCTTTGCATGGGATTATGAGGATATGCCGGGCCTTGACCCAAAGGTGGCTACTCACAAACTCAACATATTGACCGATTCAAAGCCTGTGAAGCAGCACCAACGCCGGTTCCGCCCGGATATGATGGACACCATCGAAGCTGAAGTCAAGAAGTTGATAGCCTGCAGTTTCATCCGGGAAGAACAACATCCCGACTGGGTCGCCAACATTGTCCCAGTCATAAATAAAAATGAGAAAATACGTATCTGCATCGATTACCGAGATCTAAATGCGGCCTACCCCAAGGATGAGTTCCCTCTTCCCATCACGGACATCATGATCGACAACATCTGCGGTTTTGAACGCATGTCTTTCATGGACGGATTCTCAGGATACAATCAGATCAAGATGCATCCTGAAGACGAGAAGCACACTGCCTTCCGGACCCCGTTGGGGGTATATTGCTATACGATCATGCCCTTCGGATTGAAGAACGCCGGGGCTATATACCAACGGGCTATGAGTAACATATTCCATGAGCATTTACGCAAAATAGTAGAATATTACGTGGACGACATAGCCGTCAAGAGCCACCTCAAAGATGATCACATTCAAGACTTGAGGACGGTATTCGAGTTAATGCGCCAACATCAACTCAAGATGAACCCTACGAAGTCCTTTCTGGGTGTATCTAGTGGCAAATTCCTGGGATTTGTCATTACCGCCAAAGGCATCCAAGTGGACCCTGACAAAGTCCAGGCCATCGTAGAAATACGACCGCCCCGTAATCTGAGGGAACTCCGGGGATTTCAAGGCCGTCTGGCTTATATCCGGAGATTCATATCCAACCTCTCGGGGAGATGTCAGCCCTTTTCGCATCTCATGAAGAAAGGTGTATCCTTCATATGGGACGAAACCTGTCAGCAAGCGTTTGGAGATATCAAACGCTACCTCACCAGTCCGCCAGTTCTGGTGCCTCCCGTCATGGGAAGACCATTCTTGCTGTACGTTCGAGCGATGGATCATTTGCTAGGAGCTCTTCTCGCACAGAAGAACGATATGGGGCATAAACATGCTATCTACTACCTCAGCAGGATGATGGTCGGAGCCGAACACCGGTACAACCCAGTGGAGAAAGAATGCTTGGCTCTGATGTTCGCTATCCAGAAGACGCGGCACTATGTCACCGGCCAGACTATTCATATCATCTCCAGGATCAACCCTCTTCGAGTACTGATGAGCAAGCCAAGTGCTCTTAATTCCCGACTCGCGACTTGGGCGATGCTATTAACACCATATGACATGGTATACATCCCGCAGAAGTCCATCAAAGGCCAAGCGCTGGCCGACTTCCTAGCTGCTTATCCGATCCCGGAGGCCTCCAAATTATACGAGGACATTCCCGACGAAGTTGCAGAATGTAATTCTGCAATGGAAAGTGACGCATGGCAACTGTTCTTCGATGGCGCCTCCAGGACTGGTCCGAAGGAAAACGTGGTTTCAGGGGTAGGAATCGTCCTGGTCACTCCTAATAAACTCGTCATCTACCGAGCATATTCTCTTAGCGAGCCATGCTCCAACAATGTGGCAGAGTACAACGCTCTGCTAATCGGGCTCCAAGTCGCCAAAGAGCTGGGGTCGAGTCCCTGGAAGCTTTCGGTGATTCTCTGCTTATCGTCAATCAAGTCAGGGGAATATATGAAGTCCGGAATCCAGACCTCATCCCCTATCACCAAGCAACGGTCGAGATAGCCATGACATTCAAAGGGTTCTTCCTAGAGCATGTACCTCGATCTCAGAATCTGGAAGCTGATGCCCTAGCCAGTCTAGCTGCAGATTTAGCCACTCTTATAAGAAGGCAGGATTTGGTAATCCTTCTTAACAGAGATTTATTCTGTGTGAAGAACAACTTTCACATAGAACGCAGCTACGCTGTGAACACGGATCCCCCTAGAAGAGACTGGAGAAGTCCCTTCATAGATTTTGTGGCATACGAAATCTTACCGGAGGACCCCAAAGAAGCAGTATCCGTCAAAAGACGATCATTACGCTTCTACTTCGATGTATCTTCATAATGCCTATATCGTCGGACCTACGATGGACTGCTATTGAGATGTCTCTCTAACGACGAAGCACAGCAGATTATCCGGGAAACTCACAACGGCGTGTGCGGAGCGCATCAGCCCGGTCCTAAGCTACAGGATCGTATCAGGAGAATGGGCTATTACTGGCCCACTATGATCGCAGACGCGATCAACTATGCAAGACAATGCAGAGCCTGTCAGGTTCATGCAGACTTTATACATCAACCGCCTGAATATCTACATCCTACGGTTGCATCCTGGCCTTTCGAAGCATGGGGTATGAATATCATTGGTCCTATTCACCCATCTTCTTCCAGAGGTCACCGGTTCATACTGGCTATCACGGATTACTTCTCCAAATGGGCAGAGGCGATCCCTCTTGCCGAGGTAAAGACGTCTAATGTCATCAGCTTCATCAAGCATCACGTCATTTATCGCTTTGGGATTCCCCGAAGGATAATCTATGACAATGGGCCTCAATTCATCAGCCAAGCGTTTCACCAATTTTGCGATAAAAATCGGATACATAATATTGCCTCTACGGCATATTATCCAGCTGCTAATGGTTTGGCGGAAGCTTTCAACAAAACCATTATCAAACTCTTGAAGAAGTTTGTCTCTTCAAACAAAAGAGATTGGAATGAGAAGCTGGGCGAATGTCTCTGGGCATACCGCACAACGGTACGAATACCGACAGGTTGTACCCCATTTTTACTGGTCTACAGGAGCGAAGCAGTTCTCTCCATTGAAATCCAGATCCCGTCACTCAGGATAGCCGTGACTAATGAGCTGACTCAAGAAAAGAATAACCTGTTAAGGCTTCAAGAGCTAGAAGGATTAGACGAAAAATGCCTCCAAGCTCAACAATGCATCGCGCTCTACCAAGCACGCATTTCCAGAGCTTTCAATCATAAAGTAAAGTAAATAGTGTTCAAAGTCGACGAGCTAGTTTTAGCCGTAAGAAGGCCGATGATTCTTACTCACAGGAGTAAAGGCAAATTCCAGCCCAAGTGGGAAGGCCCTTATGTGATCGAGACAACGTTCTCAAACGGCGCTTACAGGTTAGCCCAGCCTAATGGAGACCTGTTAATGGCTCCTATCAACGGTAAATTCCTGAAAATGTACTATGCTTAACCTTCTCTAGTGGAATATAGCGAGAATCTCAATTCTGACAAAACTACTTCCAAAACGAAACTAGTTGGGTCATACTCTATCATGTCCATATAACCTCTGAATAGATATGTTCGACTAATTTGGAAAATGTGATACCTATCACGTCTATATTACCTCTGATAGCGTCTTGTCTACCAACTTTAGTCAAAGCATATTCTATCATGTCCGTATGACCTATGAATAGATATATCCTCCTAAAGCATATTCTATCATGTCCGTATGACCTCTGAATAGATATGTCCTGCTAAAAGTTTATCGAGAGTCTATCACGTCCATACTACCTCTGATATCACTCCCGTCCAAACCTGTCATTTACATTCCGAAATGATGGGTCCACAAAGTCAGAAAAGATTCGCTTTATTTATTCCCAAAAAGAGCAGAATTATATTTGGGAAGCAAAAAGAAGAAAGGGTACATCATTGTGGGGGAGCGGTCAGATCGCGAATCAGCTGTACCAGTACATCTATCCTCTCATCCCTGGAAACCAAGACATCAGCGCGGGCCTGCTCCAGCCATGCCTCGGGATTGTTCATAAAGGACAGCTCGGCCCTTGCCCGAAGAGAGCCAGCACGGGCAGCTTCTGCACGCTCCAGATCCCGTCGTGCTGTGCTCAGTCGACCAGTCGCTACATCTAGACCTGCCAATGACTGAGAAGCCCACTCCTCTGCCAGAGCGAGTTTTTCCTTCAACTTGTGGGCCCTCGCTACGTTCCCTTCATGCTCGGATTGGCACTTCGTCTGAAGAGCAAGAGCCTCCTCCACGACAGCTTTTCTTTCATCCATCTCCAGCTTATGTGCTTTGATGGAGTTATTTAGGCTTTCCAGCTGTTTAGTAAGCCGCGCCGTCATGAGGTCGTATCTGGCCTGGACCTCAGCTTCAAGGCTGCCCCAAGCCAACAGCAAGTATTCGTTAATAGGTTGTTCCAACCCATTAACCATCGCCTCCAGGGCGTCAGCTACCCCAGAATCGTCGAACTCCCTGACCGCCCCGATCGAAAACTGAGAAGCCTTCTTCAGACGCTCGAAGTCTAGATTCTTCGCCAACACCATTGATATCAGCATTTTCAAACTGGTGTAAAAGAGGCTGGTATACTGCTCGGTCAGTGCAACCAGATCTGATTGAACGCCAGGAGTGGCTGCGATATTGGCGAGTCCCCCTCCAGGAATGATTGTAGACGAGGTGAACACAGCCGCCGCCTCGACGGGTGGTGCGACCGAAGGAGGTGCGACAACGACGGTCGAAGTCATCGGCGTACTCGCGAGAGGCGAGGTCACGATAACGGGTTCGTCCTCCTCTTGAGATGACGAAACCACTCCGGGCGAGCTGGCCCCCAAAGGTATTTCCTCCTGGAAGTCGGGCGCCTCCGTATCATCGCCAGGAGCCCGAGCAGAGCCAGAAGGCGCTTCAACGCTATACTCCCCGTGGATGCCGTCCCCTGAGAAGAGGACAAGAAAGTTAATATCAATATAATGGTAATCTTTCTAAGAGGAGACATAAAGATGACATTTACCCGTAGCCAACGGTATATATGTCGCATCTGCAGCCGATGTAGCTAAATCACGCCTTAATGACGCATGCGAACTGTCATACCTGGAGAAGGGGGTGGGCCAACCGACATCGCCAGGTGCTCTACCGAGCCTTCACCAAGACGCAATCGAGGTTCGTCAGCTGGAATCTCGCTAGGCATGCTCACGGACGCAGCAGGAGTTTCATCCGTTGCTGGTCTAGGGAAAGATTCTCTCATTTGCCTCGGCCACGCAGGCGATTTCATTCCACTACCGGAGGCGGTGGCAGCAACGGCAGACTCAAGCAGGGGTTCTCCGGCACCGCCAGCCGAAGCTGAGGGTCCCTCTCCGAAAGGCGAGGAACCTCCAATCAAAGAGACATCCCCAACAGGAGAGAAAATAGGTTCCTCTCTAGGAGCCTCAATACCAGGAATCCGGAGAGAACGATTAACCATCTTCTTCTTCCTCTTGCGAGGGGAAGTCTGCTTCAAAGCAGGAGCCCTTCGCTTCCCAAAGACTGCCAAAGCCCCCGCAGGCGGAGGTACTTCATACCTCGGCACCGACACCAGAGGCTCATCCGAAGTGACGGACTCCTCACCCTCGTCAGATGAAACCGAGGGGACTTCGACTCTTCCCCCAGGCTTAGGAGAAGGCACCCTAAATCTTCCACGCATGTCAAAATCACGATGGAAGGTGTTGATCGCCACGTAGAACTGGGCTTACGAATGGA
Organism: Iris macrosiphon; assembly: GCA_036927795.1. Lineage (NCBI taxonomy): Eukaryota > Viridiplantae > Streptophyta > Magnoliopsida > Asparagales > Iridaceae > Iris > Iris macrosiphon. The sequence goes on along the minus strand of JAYESA010000012.1, from coordinate 144,197,769 downwards.
GGATGCGCAGCTCCGTGGAGAGTGTGACGACCGGCACGGTAAAGATTGCTCCCGTGCAACCCATGATAAAATACTGCCATCCTCTGGCTCCATCAATGAGTCCGCCCCTGGACCTGAAGCTGGTGACGGCATTGCCCATGTTCAGCTGATCGTACCCAAATTGCCTGGCGAACCGACTGGGCAAGTAGGGCTCGAAGAAGCAATGATCTTTGCTTCTGTACAGCAAATGGGAGGGTCTGATGCAGACCAACCAATTAAAAGCTTCCGGAGAAAGATTGGTCTTCTCTCCACCTAAATCCTCAAGCCTAATCCCCGACTGATTATGATGTACCGAGGGAACAGTGCAGAGGAGCTTCCAGCCGTGACTGAGGCTCAGCACCAGCCGACAGTCTAAAACTGTGTTCACGTTCCAGAGAGAGTCCTTGTAGTTCAGCAAGAAACTACCCCCCGTGCTACTACCAGGGCCGGGAGACATCACCCGGGGGTTGTGGAGAATTAACCATCCCATCAAGTACAGGTATGGTAACTCTACCCGGGGAAAGCTATCATGCCGAACTTCATCGACAAGCAGTCCATCAGTCATGGCTCTCAGGCCAGCCTGTATACGGCACACCATGGCAGGAAGCAAGCCCAGTCTTGCCCCGAACACCAGACGCACGGCAGGCCACAGGATGTTCCGGTGAATGCGGTCCGCGGACGCGATACCGGGCACCACTACTCGACGCAGCCATATGGAGAGGAAACCAGCCAGCCGGGCTTCCTTAGACAGAGGCCTGCGGCAGCGCCTCAAGTAACTGTAGGCCTTAGTGCCTTCAAGATACTTTCCTACCCCGTCATTGAGAATCTGATCTGGAGCTTTAGCATCCTCCATAAGATCCTCGACGACCTGGGCACTGAGTACGCCCAAACAGTTCACGGGCTCATTCTTGCCCTCCGAAACTTTCTCCGACTTGGCAGCCCTGGCCCGGTGGAAGAAGAGGTAGGACATCCACTTAGTGGTGTGAGCCAAATCAAAAGGTTCATCATAAAAAGCGGTGCACGCGAAGTAGTGGCACATCAGCTCCTGATACACCTCCACAACCCGAGGGTCCGAGTCCTCAAACTCCCGGTTGGTGGGAACATACTCTTCATATGGGCTATCCCCCATCGGCAGTCTCGAGATTACTGCCATCTCATGGAGGGCCAACCCCAACTCCCCCAGTAGAGTGGCGAAGGTCCCGGTAAGCAAAATGTATCGCTCCATCAGTGCCAGAAATATGTTAGGGTTGGGAGGCAACCCAACGCTTGTCGCACTCACAGTAGCATACAGTCCAATGCCCTCCAGCTCTCTCCGAAAATGCTTCAAGGCCCAGTCAACTAGGCAAGCCCATCGGAGGCTTGTTGGGGTGATCCACCCATTGCACCGAGGATTCTCCTTGGGGTATACCCCCCCTCGCACCATGAAGTCGTTGCAGAAAGTCGACAATTGGACCGGCTGGATCACTGAACTATCTTCACTCGAAATGCTGCCCGGGCACAGTCCCCTGAACACCGTCACAACGCCGGAAGGACGGCTGACAAACGACCCCTGGTCAGCTCCTTTCAGATGAAAGATCTTCCCCGGCTTGCCGTGAAGATCGGGAGTCAGCGTCCACGACATCCTCCTGGGATGTGTAGCATGGGAGAAAGCCGAGATGGGATAATCTCTCGGCATCGTGGGCAGATATAAGACCATACTCTCGGCGGAGAAAACCCAGGGTTCTCTCTTGGGCTTCGTCTGGGACTGTTTGTCAATCATGTCCCCAAAGAGAAAAGCTGGCTTGATGTACTGGTCCCCGTCTATGTACGTCAGGGGCTCTCCGTTAATCATGTTCAGCAACGTCCGCTCGCCCTGAGCCGATATCAAGATCTCCCTTCCTTCAGGATACTGGGGTCCGGAGATAGGAAATGTCACGTGGGACAGATCCTCCAGGTAGTTTGAGTGCAGCATCCCGGCAGCGGAACCCATCACCTCGGCCAGTGGAGACTTATGCAAGTTAACTACAAAAGTGCAAGGAAAACACGTTATTACAAATCTTGTAACATAAAGACCAAGAAATGACAGTCTGTGCTTTACGCCAAGACTGTACAAAATTTGGTCATTTTACGCCGGAAGTCACATCGAGAAGCGTAATTGGCGGTATACAGTCCGTGCTTTACGCCAGACTGCCAAAATTCTAGTTATTATGCCGGAGGTCCCATCCACAAGCGTAAAACTAAAATTTTATAGTATATACCAAGTTTTCGGCAGTCAGAGCTTTTAAGCTCAATACTGCGAAAATATGGAGTTTTTACGCTGGCACATTATAAATATGGGCGTAAAAGATAAAAACGTCTCCGTGCGTCATCTTCCTCAAAGAGGCTATCAGCACAGAAGACGACCTAGCAATGACACGTTCAACGTGTGCGAAGGATTTTTTGTCATTTTTTGGTCATCCCAAAAGGCTCTACCTCTAAGGCCGGGTGCGCTACTCGTCAGCGGGATGCTTCGCTCAGAAGAAAGTTCACCTTGCCCGATCGAAGACTCTCTCGCTGGGGCAGAAGAACGAGAATAAGAACCTATACTCTTTTCCTTAGTGGAGGAGATTTGTTTCGGTGCCATTTCTAAAAACTCGGAGTGCTCGGAGAAATAACGAGGGAAAAAACTCAAACAGTCGAAGGCTCTCTTTCGCAGAAGACGGATGAAAATTTTTTCTCTTAAAAGCCTGGGATATATATAGAGTTCGGGTCGACTCCTCGAATCCTCGGACGGGCTCCTCGAAACCCCAACCAAATCTCACAATTAATATTTGGTTATGATTGGGTACTACGTCAGCCCACTACTCTCGAAAGGCGGACAGTAAGCAAATTCAAAGAGTTTTTCGTGCAAAAGCAGGTCAGCGGTTCCTATGCTAAGGAGCTTTCTACGCTCGACAGCTACAGATCTACGGTTTTACGCTCGTAAGCTATCAGTCTATGGTTTTACGTCCGGATGCCTTTGTGCTCGGTAGCTTTTATGCTCGAGAGGCTACAAACCTACGATTTTACGCTCAGCAGATACCAAATCGATAATCTCACGCTCGGTGGCGTTTAGTTTACGCTCGGAGGCAACAGATCCACGACCTTACGCTCGGAAGATTTCTTTTTCACAGGCTACAAATCTACAGTTCTACGCTAAGAAGCTTTCTACGCTCGACAGCTATAGATCTACGGTTTTACGCTCGCAAGCTATCAGTCTATGGTTTTACGCCCGGATGCCTTTGTGCTCGGTAGCTTTTACGCTCGAGAGGCGACAAACCTACGACTTTATGCTCAGAAGCTAGAAATCTACGATTTCACGCTCGGTGGCTTTCTACGCTCAATAGGCTACGAACTCAGGATTTTCAGCTCATCTACACTACGGATCTCTGACTTTCCGCATATCCGAACAGTTCTCAAGGCGGTCGATTACAGGAGTTCACACAGAAGATACTCCTTCTTGACCTCAAAATATCCCAAGTACCCGAAACATACATAGTTCAAACATTGAGAAATTACTCTTCTCGGGTCAATTGGAGGTTCATCCAGACTCCAGTCTGAATATCTCGTCTATCAAGATGGCAACTCAGTTTGACAGCCATTTCTCGACCCTGTTCCAAGGGATTTTCGAGAAATTATTCTTGAAGACAAAGTCTGAACAAAAGTTCTGTTCATCAGAAGTAAAAAACAAACAGTTCAGAGCTCTACGCGGTTCCTCAGTCCTAGCAGCAGGACAGTTCTAAATGTTCAAAATGCTCAACAGCGTTCTATGGACTATTCGCTATGCGTAAAAGATTGGACCTAGCACTCTTTCTATACAGAGTCGGCGTAAAGAATCAGACGTATCGAAGCTACACATATTCAGACTTCACAGCAATGTATGGTAAAACGATCATATGCAGAGAAGAAAGATAATGTTATTAAAATCAAAATCATGATTACATATGAGGGAAATCCTGTCTACAAGGGGTTTTTTCTTTATTTTTCATGGTTACATATGAGGGAAATCTCATCTACAAAGGATTTTCTCGTCTTCATTTGGAAGGCCGCCCCAGAATCTGTTCTACCGGGTTCTCGCATCGGTACAGGTCTTCCTCTTCTTCCATGGCAGTTCATCGACCACCACAGTCATGAACAAGAAGATCGATGGCGGGAGGATACAGAACTGGGCATGCATAAATGATGCAGATCCCATGCTCCGTACGCCATGACTGATCTAGTTGAGACTTCTTTAAGACCCAACTCGATCGAGGACAGCAGTTACAGTTTGTCTGCTCTTGTCCGCGGAGGTCTCAGGGGGAAATATACAGCCTGCAAGCTGTATGGTCTAATACGACCCTTCCCTTCTCCTGGAAGAACCGCCATATAAAGTTGCTGATTATCCCGAGCAAGGGAGGCTAAGATATCCTTCCATGATCCATCGTTGCAGTGGACACTTGCTCGAAGATGTCGTCTTTTTCGGCTCCTAACACGCTGGAAGAACATGATCTCCTTCTTCCTCAGGTCGACCCTACGAACTCCGGCGATCATCTCTGCATGGTGTTGGAAATGTGGGGAGAACGGGTTAACTCCCCCAGCCTTTTTATAGGCGAAAGAGGTCACACCGGTCCCCAATAAATCCGCCATAAAGTCAGCATCGACCGTTTCAACGCTCCATTCAGAAACATTTCGAGTTACGAGGAGCGGTTCATGCTTCATTCAAAGCATTCCAAATTCTGAGGAATTTAAAAGCTCTGAAGGGGGTCTTGTAGAAGCATGAAAAATACGCCGGACGGCTATACGCAGCATATTGATGCAGAGCAGCGTAAACAGAGGCCTTCAGAGCCATCAAGCGTGCAACAGAACTTTTTTCGCTAAAAACACAGCGTGAAATATAAAACTCAAAAGGCCATCCGCGTAAGGCAGTACGTCCAAACCGCTTCAGCGTAAACAGGGTGCTTCATCGACTCCTGGGCGTAAAACCCATCCTCTTTCAAACACAGCATTGAAGTGTACGAGAGACGCTTTGTATTCTCCGAAGTAAACCTGTCAGACCCTGCAATAAACCTGTTAGATCCTGCAATGAACCTGATGTCTGGACTTCTGACAAAGGAATACTGCTCGACTACCCAGACGACGGCTATAATGATGGCACAGTGCTGTGACCCAGGCTGTCATTTACCGCCATCTCCTTTGCGTAAACTGCTTTTACTTACATGAAGGGATACGCTGCCTTGTTTTACACAGGCAGACATGAGCTGTTTACGCTCTGTAGCAGACAAACCGCCTGCCACATCAAAAGCTGCACTCCGTATGGGGCTCGAGGCACGTCTCTACGTCCAATGCACAGAGCGATGACAGTTGCTCGAGGCACGTCTCTATGTCTAATGCACAGAGCAGTGACAGTTTCTCGAGGCACGTCTCTGCGACTGATGCACAGAAGGGCTGCAGACCTTCAAAAACACGCCTCCGTATTTAATGCATAGGATGGTGGCAAATCTCGGCATTTAATGAAAGAGATTTGATTATATCTTCAAATGCCGTAATTCCGGCTAAGACGTCCACATCAGCACTCTGGCACGGTACGCAGCGGCTTCTACGCCCATTCAGCTCCTGTGCTCACTCGGCCTCTACGACCACTTGGCTTCTACGGCCATTCAGCTCCTGTGCTCACTCGGCCTCTACGACCACTTGGCTTCTACGCCCACTCGGCCTCTATGACCGCTCGTCTTCTACGTCTATTTTGGCCTCTATGACCACTCGGCTTCTATGCCTATTTCGGCTTCTATGCCTACTTGGCTTCTACGCCATGGTGACAGACATTGGCTTCTACACCCACCTCTTCTACATAAGGGATGCCTACCTACGTGGCTTCTACGCCGTGATCTTCGTAGCGATTATACGCGTTTTGTCCCTTAGTTGGACCCGCGTCACACGCTCATTCAAAGGATCATCTATACGCATGCATTGGTTATTTTAACCGTTGTGTAAAAGGGTGCTGTACTTTCCACTCCTCGGTTTCTACACCGACGGAGTGGTCACTGTCACTAAAACTCTATAAATAGAGACCTCTATCAATGAGGAACAAGGTCGACAAATTGGAGGATCAGAAATTGGTTAAAAAAACCAATATCAGATCCAAGGTCGAAGAAATCGAAGGTCGAACTTCCAAGAAAGATCGAACCAGAGGTCAAGAGAGAGAGAGAGAGAGAGAAGAATCCGGAGCTCAGGCAAAGAGTAGGGATCGACGACTTTGGCATCGTGCATCCACCCTCTTTTGCAACCTTCGAAGCTGCTTCCTGTCTTCTACGGCACTTCTTCATCATCGTGTGGTCCAAGGGCTAAAGTGATCGACTGCAGATCAGACACCTATAGCAATAATTACCCAGATTAAATAAATTGTACTCCTACATCCTCGTATAGGATCAAATTGTAAAATTTTGTTTGTAAACCAAAGAAGGCGGGTTTCGTGTAACCCCATCTTGAATACATTTTTATTCTTTCGTTTAATACCATAAACACCCCTCGGCCCGCTGTACCCGGCCACCGCCTTCCTCCGCTGACCCCTCGACCCACTGCACCCGGCCACCGCCACTCTCCCCAGCGCCGTCCCCGGCCGACCTCGACCCCACCGTCTCCTCCGCCTCTACCAGCGTCCACCAGCACCACCGCCACCTTCCTCCTCTGCTAGCCGTCCCGACAAACACCACCGCGTCTCCGCCTTCGCTGTGCCCTAGCTGCCTGCGAACCGTAGCAGCCCAGCGCCGCCCCGACGACCCCAGTACCGTCTTCCTCCGGCCGCCTCCAGCTCCGGCGACAGCTCCGACGAGCACCGCATAAACCCTAGCAGCCGCCACCGTGCCGCATCGCGCCGCCTCGCAGAAACGCACATTTTTAGTCTTCTTCGGAGCCTTGTTCAGGTGACTGTTTCTCTCTCCTCGATGCCCCATTTTTTGTTCTATCTGCTGTGACGCATAGACTGCGTGACCCTCTCGATACCCGTACAACTTGTTCGGGGTATCGCGTCCTGTGGCGATCGCAAACTGTGACCCAAAATTAGAAAAATTATTACCCTATCTTTCTCCGGAACTGGGTGCGCCCCGCTAAACGGGACGACTTGGTCATGTGCGGTCTTTACCGAAAGGTGTGCACCGTTAATACGGACGTGTGGGATTTCGTAGAAGTTGATTTGGATGTGCGTGTACACCGAAATCAACGCGTATCCGTCGACAACACCCCGTATCGACCATGTTCTGGAACTCATTGTAACTTCGTGTACGCACGTCGTATCGAAACGAAACTTGCGCCCTCGAACTCGTAGCAATACGCTGGTCCTGTGACCCAAGTTTGGTTCGATTCTGAGAACGTTGGCAAAATTGCGTATCATGGGCCCACGGCTCCACTTGACGGACAATTTTGTGATCGGCTCATCGGAATCCAGTTCTGAACATTCAGTTGGGTTCGTATCGTCGTTCTGGACTTGTGGACACTAAGTTTGACGAATTTGGAGAACATTGTCTCTGGCACATGTTTGGTGCAAAGCGGGCCACATGTGGACCCCGCTTTGACCAGAAACTGTCACTTTTGCTCCTGTGTCCAAATTGGACTCAAGGACAGGCAATTTTAGCTATTTGATATCTTCTGAACCTGTTGGTAATGTTCATTTCAGCAACCGGAGGAGTACCTGCAAATCTCGCTGATACCAGAGCAACAGTTGGAGTCAGAACCTCAGGCAAGTGTACCTTGCCATACTTGCAGCATTTGTTTATACTATTCTCTTGATTTAATATTGTAAGATCTATGTTCAACCTAGGACCGTATGATATTACTTAGCATCCGAATAATATTCGGGTGTCAACACTGTACACAGAGTTGTGTAATGTCACATAGACATGGATATTGAGACCCTATACATTCTCGTGCTTGCCTCATCAAGTACGTCATAACCCAGGATACCTGACACTATTCATGAGACAGAATCTTTCTGAGATATTCATGGTGATTCTGTATAGGTTACATAATTCATGACATAGATATTGCATGTGCTTAGCTATCATTATGACTTATTGCATCAATTAGAGGTCATGATCCTACGTGACATGGACATGAGACATCGTGGACATGAGACGTGTGATTACATTGGGTGGGGAGAGTATTACCATATCAAAGGCTGATTATATTATATATATATATATATATATATATTGTTATCTGGAGGTGTCTTAGACTCTGATACAGAAGCTTTGACACATGTACTGTCCCTTCAAGAAAATGCTGCTATGGGTTTCCCCGACACAGAGCCTATAGTAGTCTCAGCCTGAGTATGATTAATGCTCTCATATTGCATATCACTTAGCTGGTTATATAGTTTACCCTATTGATTCATTTATTGCTGCACTACATTATTTATGGCTTGAGTTATTCTTGTACCTTGCTATGTCCCCTGAGGACCTGGATCCGGATTATGTCACCAGGTTTAGCAGATGAGATCTATCCCGAGGTATACGGGACAGGAGCATTAGCAGGAGTAGAAGCAGGGCACTGGAGCAGTACCAGAACCAGAAGACGAGTGATCGCCGATAATTTCTCCTGAGTATATGCTTTATCCATATTCAGTATTTGTTTTTGTTATCTTTATTCTTGACTATTGTACCAGACTCATTATCGGATTGTTCCTCGAGTTATGTTTTATTGAGATTTGATATTGCTTTATACTCTGATATTGTTGTATTTATTTCTGTGGATGAGATTAGTATATTAGATCCTTATTGTTGTATTACAGCTTAAGTACACTCTGATGGGTCCATTAAATTGTGTTTGCCCATCGGTGTGTGCTGCTGGCCATTGCCACGTGTCTAGTCCATCGATATTTTGGGACTGGGGCATGACAGAATATAGCTTTTGTAGTCCTCATCTCCAGCTTCTGAATCTTCAAATCTGGGAGCTTCACATATGCCAGGTACCCCCACACTCGAATGACATTCAAGTTGGGTCTGACCTTAAACCAGAGTTTATTAGGAGTGACATCGGAAGTCATGTATGGTACTATGTTCAGAATAAAAGTAGCCATAAGAGCAGGTTCTCCCCAAAAGCAGTTTGGAAGACCCACAGTTAATAGCATATAGTTCATCATTTCTGTCAACGTCATATTCTTCCTTTCTGCTACTCCATTTGATTAAGGAGAATATAGAGTAGTCTTCTCATTGACAATTTTATGTTCTTTGCAGAATGATGCAAATTTAATAGATCTATACTCTCCGTCTCGATCACTTCTGAGTCTGTTGAGTTGTTGCCATATTTGACGTTTAGCCTCAGCCCTAAACTCCTTGAACTTCTCGAATGTATCGTCTTTAGACTTGAGCAGATAGACGAACACATACTTCGAGTAGTCGTCGATGAAAGTAATAAAATACTTCATCCCGGCCTTTGTGGAAAACTATTTGAAGTCACAGATATCTGAGTACACCAACTCCAGGAGATCTGTACTTTGGTTTAACCGTTTGAACGGCTTTCTTGTGATATTTGTCTGCGCACAGACCTCACACTTCTCCACCTTCTTGCCCCCATACTTGGAGATAAGTCCTAGACTAAACATCTTATTTATACTTTTACAATGAACATGTCCTAGTCTATTATGCCATAACTCAAAAGAATAACTAGAAGATAAGACCGCATTGACATTATTAGCAGGAGTTACAAGTTAAAGTTTGAATATCCCTTTGGTACAAAAGGATTTTCCGAAGTATGTTCCTTTATAGGACATCACCATTTGTCCAGTATTGATGTACATCCTCAAGCCTACGTTGCAGAAAAGACTTCCTGAGATCAGGTTTTTGGCAATCATCGGTACGTACTTCACATCCTGAATAGTCAGTGACTTCCCCAAAGTCAGCCCCAGTACCACTGTCTTGATCCCATGTACTTCAGTTTGTGACTTGTCAGCCACCATAACCTTCTCAGATGTAGGCTTATAGGTGGTGAATAACTCTTTCTTTGAGCAAACATGTCAGGATGTGCCAGTGTCCCCCACCAGTCAGTGTCGACGCTAGTCATATCAACCTGCGCAATCATGACAACCTTGTTAGGCTCACCTTGCTCTTTCTGTTTGGACTTGTATCTGCAGTCTATGCTAAAATGGCATTTCTTGTTGTAGTTAAAACAAGTCCCATCGTTCTTAGGCTTTTGTTTGAACGATGCCGACTTCACCTTCAGATGGTTGAAGTCATTTTTCTTGTCGTGATAAGCCTTCTGCTTTCCCTTGGAGTCATCAGCATGCACCAAGTTGGTCTTTGCCAACTGTTTGGACAGTGTGTCCACTTTATTTTAAGCCATCAACTCATTTTTCATATAGATATTGTGCAAAAGTTGATAAAGACTCACCTCCATCTTGTTTTCGTGCACGTCTGAGATAAACTTGCTATAACTAGGCGGGAACTTGGCAACAATACTTTCCACAATGAAAGAGTCGACCAATGGCTTACCGTCATCCTCAAGTTTTTGACGTAACTTGAAATTTTTTTTGACTTGAGGCAACATCGTCTTGTCGTCCTCAAATAGCATCTTCCAGGCTTTTTTCGTCACAAGGATCTTATTGCGGTTCTCATCCTCCTTGTAGTACTTTTCCAGAGCCTCCCAGATAAATTTTGTATGGTTCATCTTTTTATATGACTCCGCCAGAGTATCCTCCATGGAGTTGAGAATCAACAATTTATAGAGGTGGTTATCTCTCCTCCACTTGTTCTGCTTAGCTCTTGTAGTTGCAATCGCCCAAACAGAAATATCTTCACCCTCCAGAATAACAGGCTCAAGATCTATCAACACATAGTCCATATCTAAGAGTTGGAGATTAAGGCTGACATTTCTCTTACAGACGTTGTAATGCTCTCCGTCAAACTTCTCAAGTTTGTTAAAACTTATGTCGAGAAGACTTGCATGTTGTTCTCCATCTTAATTGGATCTTGCTTTGAGATTGTTAATCCTGATGCTTAATCAAAGATGGTAGAACAAGAAGTTGAAGTCGAGATCAGGAGTTCACACAAAAATGTTCTCTTTGATGTACATCGATCCAACAAAGAACTATATAATTATACAATATAGTAGCTAATTACATCTTCTTCTAGATTACTAAACTCAAGAACCATAAACACTTTCTTTCTTGCAAACGCAGTTTCAATTAGGACATAATATTTACAAATAGAAGAAAGAGAAGAAGATAGAATAAAAAAATTATTCTTGCTGTGCCGGTGAAGACCATTGTTGCTCAAAGCAAGATTCGTCCTCTACCGACAAACTACTCCCAGGAGCCAGCAAGTTCACAAGAGAACTTCTAGAATGCTCGTAGTCACCTTTTTGTGTGACTCGAACGGACTCCTTTTGACTCATCTTTCTCAAGTTTTAGGTGTATCTCAAAAGGAGGCTAGAGGGCTCTTTATATAGGGAAGGATGAAAACTCATCCTCCTCTTCTTTCCGATATGGGACTAAAAACCAATATACAAAATTGATATCTCACAATCGAAGTCCAAAGAATAGCACGTACAACACCCGTTCATGCAACACGCGCATGCAACCCTAGCATAAAATTCGAGCATAAAACCCGCACAACAAAAGCGCACAAGCGCCTTACGACGATGCTGGCGTGCTAAGTGTGCCAACAAAGTGCCACTTTGTTCCCTTGAGCCCGAGTCCGAGTACAAGTCTCTAAGTCCCTTTGGGGCTTAGCTCATATGGAATAATATCCAAGAGCATGACAAAAAGCTTAAAAGCTTTCATTGAAGGGTTAATCTTTTTTTTTATCCTAATAAAATACTCCCACATGGCACCCATGTGCCCCACCACACCCATGTACACATCCCAACACATACAAAGTATTATATTGAGATACCCACTTTGTGGTATAGCCAATATGGGACTATCTTTACTAGTCTAAAGGCAAAAATACCAACAAAAGGTTCCAAATATGTGCATTATAAGATTTTCCTATTAATTTTGTGTAGTTGAATTGTAGTAAATATCCAGATTATTTTGGATCTGAATTATAACCCTTGTTATACCAATATGACGCCAAATTTAGTGAATAATTAAATTGTATCTTGGAGTGTCTGGCAGTATCTAATACGATACAATTCAGTCAACATTTTTTGAGGGTTCATAGTTCGTAGGCTACAATCTTTGTACATAGAAATTCGGGTCTATAGATTCGTAAGACTCGTATCCAAAACTTTAACATCATGTAGTAAGGGACAATTTGGATGGCGATAAGTGGAATGCTAGAATGTGAAAGTTGACAAGTTTTGAACCATTTTATACTTTCAGTATTTGGTTAAATATGAAAGAGGGGATATAAACTTAGTTATCATTATATTCTCCTTGTTCTCGGTGAGTGAGATAAAAGTGGCACTTTCTGCTGAAAGCAGTCGTGGAGTTTAGCACTTGTGGCATTTGGTTTGTCGCAGCAACCGAGCGGTAAGTGTCATATCGCAGCAGGTGGGTGGTAACTGCTCTTTGGTTTTTTCCAAGGATGAGTTGCAGCCAAAAATTGGTGGAAGTATGCTGCAACTGACCTCCACGTTTGTCCAGCCGCAGCATTCCACCGGTCGAAGATGATCCGATCCGGCCAGATCATCGACGCGACGCTGGGTCAGATCGACCGGTCAATGTTGCCGACGTCTCTCAACGATGGCCTGAGGGTGGTGAACTCTGATGGCGACGACACCGCCGAGTTCAGTCATCCACGGTGAACTCCATTGGCGACGACGCGACGGCAAGGTCGTAGCGGGAGATGAAGAATCTGGAGGTTTGTTGATGGAATGAGGGGATGTAGGAGTCAGAGTTGAGATGGAGTCTGGGTAGGGAGCGATGAAGAGGAAGAGGAGGGCGTGGGAACGGAGAAGGAGGTAGCAGTGGAGGGTTGGAGATTGGGATAAAGTCTGGTTAGGAGTTGTTGGAAGACGTAGTGGAGGGGATAGTAAGGTGGACACACGGTGGTGGGGATGGGAGTTTGGTAGGTGGGAGTAGACACGTGGAGGTCGAGGATGGGAGTTTGGTGGGTGAGCTGACACATGGAGTTGGAGGGATTGACTATATATGCATCGGCCTGCATAGATGAACGGTGAAGATGAGAAAAGTTACTGCATCCATGGCATCCAAACACTGAAAGTGATCCTCCCCACTTGTGGGGGAACACGTTTTGGAAAGTCACAAATACTACAAGTGCATTGCAAGTCAATATGTTCCGATTGCCACTTTTACACTTTCGAAGAGTTACCACTATCCAAACAACCCTTTAGTGAAAGTGCACGAATGTGACACTTTGGAGCTAATTTAATATTAGATAAATAATTACTACTAATTTTAAATAAAACAATTACTACCTATACTAATTATTTAAAATAAAAGAATTAATAATTATACTAATTATTATTATATAACTATGAGCCGCCTAGTGGTGTGGTACATAATGATATTAGTACATGCCTCGCTCCAAAACAAAGAAAAATGTATGTACCGTGCTCACGAGGGACTGCCCGTGAGATATGGGATATGGTTTCCACCTCTCGAGCCAAATCCAATTTAATACTAAAATAAAATAAAATAAATAGTACTTGTAAGAAAATTATTTTTTTGGTATAAATAAAAATACTAATAGTAAATAAATAGTAAAATAATTAATACTAATTAGTATTTTATTATTAAATAACTAAACAATTAATAATAACTATTTATCTAACTAACTAATTGTTTATTAAATTAATAAATTTTTTACTAATATTAAATAAAATAATAAATTCAATTTTTAGCTAATTATCATTAATTAATTAATATTATTATTTAACTACTTGAAATTATTTAATATTAACAAAAAATGATATTAATATTGAATAAAATAATCAATAATAATTATTTTAACTAATATATTAATTATTATTAAATAATTGTTAGTAATTTATTTTATTTAATATTAGTATTAAAATAATTACTATAATCTTTAGCTAAAATTAAATAATTAACAATAATGCATGCAATAATATATTTAGTACATTATATTTATTTAATAAATACTTATGATTAATAAAATCTTATCAATTTGTTATATAATTAATAATTTTATTTATTATTATTTCAGAAAATTTATCGTACCGAAAATATGTTTATATAAATTATGGAAAAAGAAACTATTTGTGAAAATTTTGAGATAAAGACATGTTCCTCCAACCTAGTGTTGGATTGGGCGGGGTTCCCAACCTATGTGGAGAATACCCCGGAGTGCGATGAGCGTCATCCGTGTGTCGAAAAAACTGTGCATCGAGCATCGTGTATTAAAACATTTATGGTAAGCAAATATTATATTGGATTTTCATCTTTGACTTTAATTATATATTTATGATTGGATATTTCATATATTAACTTTCCATATAATTGGATTTTTAATTTATGGTAAGCTAATTTATGATTTGATTTCCATTAAATATATGATTGAATGTAATTGGATTTTCATAAATATTTTTGGCTTCCATATATAGATTTTTATATAAAAAACATAATTCATGCAATGGTTTATATAAAATAAGAGAGAGAGAAAAAGGTGGCAAGAGTGCCATTGCAACTTTAGAGAGGAGAAAGAAGGATTGTAGGCCGTTTCGGAGAAGGAGATCAATTTAGAATATTTCTCATTGTCTTTTTTTTTCGTGGTTGTAATCTATTTTCTGTTCCAAAGAGTTGTGGTGATCCATGTTAGATCAGTGCAGAGCTTGTAAAGGGTGTAATATCTTTATTCCATTAGTGCAGGTTCTTCAGGGTTGGACTCCAATCGTCTTGTAATTTTTCCAATCTGGATTTTCCACGTAAAAATCTCTGTGTCTGCGATTTATGTTTGGTATTTTTTTGTTTGTGCATTTTTCTCGGTTCTCTCACAGGTACTCTGTGGTTTGGGAAACGGTTTCACGTTTCATTCCCAATAGTATGGTATCAGTGCCAGGTTCTGAATTTCAGAAGGGTGTCAGGAGTTGACAGGCAAACTAGGGAGGAGAGATGGATGTGAAGCATGTGCGCATGGTAAACATGAATGATACCAACTATCACTAGTAGAGGAGCAAGATAAAGGATCTGCTATTTGTCAAGAAGCTGTATCTACCAATATTTGCTTCCGAGAAACCCAGTGACAAATTCGAAGAGGACTGAAAGTTTGAGCATATATAGGTTTGTGGATATATCAGGCAGTTCATTGACGAGAACGTGTACAAATACGTTGCCAGTATTGAGCACGCGAGGATACTGTAGAATAAGCTGGAATCTTTGTATCCGAAGAAGACCAGGGTAAATAAATTATTCCTGGTCGGGATGATGATGGGTCTGCGGTACAAAGATGGGACGTACATTACGGATCATTTGAGTGAGTTCCATGGCGTGGTTGACCAGCTATCCTCGATGAAAGTTAAGTTCGACGATGAGGTTCAGGGACTATGGCTGCTGTATACATTGCCAGACTTGTGGGAGACTGTATGAGTGTCTATGATCGCTTCTGCTCCGGAAGGTGTGGTCAGTCTAGAGTTTGCAAAGAGAGGGGTACTGCATGAAGAGATGCAGAGACATTCTCATGATATTTCATCCACATCCCACTCAGAGAAGCTTGTTTCAGAGAGCCGCGGAAGGGGTAAAAGCAAGGGTCTAGGCAATGGCTGAGACAAAAGCAGAGAAAGGTCCAAGGGTTGGTACGGGGACTCGTAGTATTACCATTGTGGCAAGAAGGGCCACATCAAACGGAACTATTTTGCTTGGAAGAGAGAGAAGAATGGCGACAAGGAGAAGCAAAGTGAGAACACTACAGCAGCGGCCTCGACACATGGAGGTGATGTGATCATTGTAGGTGATGAGGTAGTTATGAACCTCGCCTGCAATAACAACTCTTGGCTGGTGGACTCAGGTGCTTCAGCGCACGTATCTCATAATAGGGCACTATTTGCTACTTACACAACATGTGACGTGGAGTATTGAAGATGGGCAACAGAGATGTGTCGAAAGCTATTGTTATTGGATATTTGTATTTGAGGATAAAGAAGAGTGCAGTTCTTATTCTCAAAGATGTCTGTCATCTCCCTGATATCCATTTTAATTTGGTATCAGTTGGAAGGTTGGATAACGAGGGTTTCTTCACTCTCTTTGAGAATGATCAGTAGAAGCTTCTCAGAGGTTCGATGGTGATTGCCAGAGAAAGCAAGAGGTCCGGACTCTATTATATGAAAGTGAGCGCACATGGGGTACATGAAGTGAATGCAGCTACTGACGTATCTACTGAGTTATGGCACAGGCGGCTCATCCATATCAATGAGAAGGGGATGAGCTACTTGGTGAACATAAAGGTGATTTCAGGGCTAAAGTCTACAAAATTGGAGAGATGTACGCACTGTTTTGCGGGGAATCAAAATATGGTGTCTTTCCAAAGTCACCCAAGTTCAAGGAAGCCGGCGTTGTTCGAGTTGATTCACTCGGATGTCTACGGTCCTATGAAGGTAAAATCTATTGGTGGTGCTTCTTACTTTATAACTTTTATTAATGATTGTTCCAGGAAGGTTTGAGTCTATGCCTTAAAGACCAAGAATTAGGTGATGCCCACTTTCAAGGAGTTTCAGGCCTCGGTTGAAAGGAAAAAAGGCAAGAAGCTGCTATTGTTCGGTCGGACAATGACGAAGAATATATCGTTTTCTTTAATGCATACTACAGAGAGCAAGGGATACGACACTAAAAGAAACCACCAAAGACACCACAGCTCAACGGTGTAGCAGAGTGGATAAATAGGACGCTGATGGAGAGGGTACGGTATTTGCTGTTGTTTGCCATTAAACCAAAAAGAGGACTAAAAGAACTTAATTTGATTAACAAACTAAAGAAAGTACAGAGAAGTCCTAGAAGACAATCTAAGTACAAATTTATTTTTGGGGGGGGGTGACGATGGAGGGTTAGGAGTGTAGCAACTCTCTTTACTCCGTGGATGATCTGATGCAGAAACTCTTCTCTCTCGCCTGAGTGTAGGTTCGCGGATAGCCAACCTCTTGTATGGGTGTGGTACCATACTATTTATTGTCACCCTGGGTACACATATGTTGGGCCGCATGAATGCTGGAGGGTGCCACGTGTCCCTTCTTAACATGATACAGTTATAACCGTGAGCAGGCCAAGCTGCCACGTAGGTGCTTGATAGGATTTTTTGTTGCTGAGATCTGGTAGTTCTCGTCCTTTGTGGGCATGACTTGGTCAGCTTGACACATAGTCCGCACTTGGTTGGAGAGAATCACTCTTGTCATAACAGAGTCAGGTTCTATCATTCTTCTTATGAAACTATCTTCTTAGAGCAAGCAGTAGAAAACTCATATTCATTATTAAGGCATGAAAGAATCAGAGAATGCAGTTCTTCTCACTCACCCAGATCAATCGTCTTGTGGTTCGATCAAAAAATCTTCGAGAAGGCTTCCGCTCGAGCAAGCAAAGTGATATCACTTGTATATAGTGCCTACGCGAAGCGGGACACTACATACTTACCCACCAACAAAGAGTTTTGTCTTCGAAAATCAAGGAGAAACTTTTGATATCCAGAGCAGCGATAGTCCTCATCCCTCATCATCCTCAATCAAAAACTCTAGCAATCAGAACTCAATAAAACTCTAGCCATCAGAAACCATAATCATATCTCAAGCAATAAAATAAATCCAGAAAACTTTTGCCGACAACTTTGAGAATATTTACAGACTTATTGTATGGAACGTTCATTACAACACAACATCGGGCACATCTTAGAGTCAAAGGCAATGGGATGGGCAAAGAATTGAGTCACTTTGATACGATTATGTCACGCCCTGGTCCCGCAGGGGGCGTTCGTCCTCGCTTGGGTCCTTGCGGGACTGATCATCCTCGCTTGGGCATGATATCGTGCAAGCCTAAGCTGCGCTTGCACCAGGCCAAAGCTTTGAACAAGGGCAAGTAAGCTATTCAAAACGGAAACAGCGGGACAATATTATAAAAAAGTAAAGAACACAAGGGCATATGAAAATAAGCTCTTTATTGATAATCAAGATGTGTTACAAGCGGCGCTTGGCCGAGGTTACAAATTGCTTAATCACTCTCTTCTCTCGATTACAATGACACTGTTCCATACATTATGTTCCTCTATACAAAAGCAGCTCAAAGCAATCTTGATATGGCTCAAGGCATCGATTCCAGATTTTTGGGTCCTGGGGAAGAGGCACGGCTATCGCTTCCTCGGATGATCCATCATCTGAGAACAAGCAAACTGTTGGTGGGTCAGCAATTTGGAGAAAGTACTGGTGAGTATAAAATCAACGAACATAAGCAACACTCCCTGAAACCCATACTAAGTAAGCATGTAGCAAAATATTACATCACTAGTGATCTTGCTACTTTTACCTATGTTTATTTCATGTAGCTCAAGATTATAGTCAGTTTACATCTTTCCAAAAATATAGCTTTGAAACCAGTTTGCATATTCAATATATACAAGCAAGCTATAAAGACGGTATTCTATCGTGCATTGTGCAGCATGTATTGTGAACCATATCGATCTCTTAGGAACAAAGGTTCTTTAGTGGACTGTTCAATTCAATAGGGGTAGCAGCAGCATAAACAAGTAAAGCAAATTTATATCTCATTTAACATTTATGACTAAGAACATAAGAAAATACAAGTAATCAGTTATTTAGTGATCCTTACCCATGGCCGAACGGTTATCCCTGCAGCAGACATACAAGTTAGCAATATATGCATATATATAAACGAGGTTCTCTTTTCCTATCCGTCTCTGCATCAAATAGTTAGGTATGCAAGAAGGCTAGCCTAGCATTCGCCTTAACTACATGATAGTCCCCTCTACGGGATTAGCAAGTAGGACGTACAAGCCCATCTCACTAATGACAGATTGGCTAATAGCTGCTGAAATGCATTGTTGCAATACACTAAAATACGCTCAAAATAGCAGCCAGGACACTTGGTTCAGCACTACACTAAAAGCTACACCCTCCCATAAATAAGTACTTTAAGCCTCAGGGTGTTCTAGATCTCTCCCAGACCAAACGATCCCCAGTGCCCCAGGAACCGCTTGAGAGATAAACCTTGTGCACAAGTTGTCAGACCGATGGATGAATGCACTTCTATCAAATAAATACCATATGATGCACATGATCCAGAACAAGAAAGCAAGCATATCTATCAAGCTATAAATCCGGAGCTCTCAATACTCTTTCCTAATAGCCACACCCTCCCGTAAGTAAGGACTTCAAGCCTCAGGATGAACTATTAGTCTAGATGCACAAGTTCAAGCTATTCATGTAGTTCTATCTCTTTACAAGCGATCAAAGAAATATGTTCAAACAATCTACCTCTTTTAACAAGAAACAAGCATGAACAGTTTTATAAATCTAGCATACAATTCTATCTCTTTTAGACAAGCAAGTATTCTAGTTTAGCATACGATACAAGGATAAGTGCAAGCAATCTTTTACTCTTTCTTATTAGCATGGCAACGGTTCGTTCGATAGCGGTGTCTGTGTAACTAAGCATACAATATTTTTATGTCTTTAACTGGCATGGCGATGGTTCTATCTTTCTTAGACAAGCATTCAAGTTCTCTAGTTAGGCAAGCATATTCGTTTCAATGAAAAGCAATACGAGTTCTCTTATTAGCATGCAGAGTTAGGTTCTATCATTCTTCTTATGAAACTATCTTCTTGGAGCAAGCAGTAGAAAACTCAGATTCATTATTAAGGCATGCAAGAATCAGAGAATGCAGTTCTGCCCACTCACCCAGATCAATCATCTTGTGGTTCGATCGGGAACTCTCCGAGAAGGCTTTCGCTCAAGCAAGCAAAGCAATATCACTTGTACATAGTGCCTACGCAAAGCGGGGCACTACAAGGAGTACACGCCTGATAATAAAGAATTTGAGGAGTTGGTAAGACAGCATCCGAGGTTTATTATAGTGTACTGGGAGTTGTTGTGCCATCATAGCACTTGCCAACAGCTTTCGAAGAAAAAGGACAGAAGCACTGAGGGGACGTTACCCCGCACCAAGGCCTGGATCTATTATCTCTTTAATATTGACGCTTCGGGTCGAGTCATTGTCCGGAGCCCTCAAACTTTGAGTAGTATCGATGACCTAGTGTGCGGTACTAAGAGAACAATCGCGTCCGGTGAGGGGTTTGGTAGCTCTGGTGACACCTTCAGCTACTTTTATTAAGACACCAAGTAGTTGTCTGATAAGGCTGTGCTGGCTGAATTCTTGATGATATGGTTACTAACTTGTATAGTCCCCGAGGGCTCCAGGTCGATTGATAGGGTTAGTCGCCATCTCATCCTCCCTGCTGTGAAGTTAGCTTTCAGCCATCAGCTAACTTTACTCCCAGCGATGGTCTATAGCATTCATCGCGGGCTCCGTACATTTATGAGCAAAGTGATGGCTCATGGCGGCCCTGGAGATTTCAACCGGGTAGAGATGCCTTACTATTATCTACTGGGTTGGCTGTTAATGCACTACCCATCTTTGATGCATCATAGAGTGACGGAGACGAGGACAGAGGCTGATACTTTTATTTGCCAGTATGGTAGAATTCCCTGGATTTATACTGAGGTTCCCGTCTGTCGGCATGCACTTGCTCGTGTAGCAGACTATTCATTTTTTGTCTCAGTCCCAAAGTTCACAGAGGATAAAGTGAATAGGGTTCAGTGTGATGGTGGTGTTGACCGCCAGGTTCTGTCCCCAAAGCTCCTTTGTTGGCTAATTTAAATATGGCCTTCCTATCTGGTGTACCGGAACCGAAATCTCGTCTTTTTGGAACCGTACCTGCCGAGTAGGTTTGCTCGCCAATTTGGCTATAGCCAGCTCATGTTGAGCAACCCGAGTCCATGTCTTGGCTTTGAAGGTAGCACTCTTGACGGAGCCCAAGCCTGGGACTATTATTCCGCCACCGATACTTAGGTCTGGTTTACCCTGCCTGATGCTAAAGTCCTTGCGTGCATCCTCCATGTAGCGGCTCACTTTTATGTTGTCGTAAATGTGCCTCCACCTGGCTTTGACCGGGATACTAGCTTCATCGTGGGTACGAAGTTGATGCCCCGATGCAAGGAGTCTAAGAAAGGTCAGGAAAGAGGCAGGGGAAAGGTTGTGCTTATTGACTCTGACTCGACGATGGGGGAAGAGGATGCTTCCTATGACCCTTCGCTTCTAGTAAGCTCTCCAATGAAGTGCAAGACCTCCCCGGTACGGAGCCCTTCATCCAAGAAGAGAAGGCGGGAACCTAAAGTGGCCTCGAGGCCGTGTTATAGGAAGCGGGTTATCGTCAAGGACCCTGTGCCGGCTGGGGTTGAGGTAGAAAGAACAGAAGAAGAGGAAGAGGTAGGACCCCTGGCTCTGTTGGCATCTGACCCAGAGCTTATTCTGGAAACTAAGGCAGTATTCGTATAACCTCTTAATTTAATTTTTTCTGGTCCTCTCTATAAGTATCTTTCTTCTGGTCTGTTTGAAAATTTACAAACACAGGAGGAGCGGGACCGACCTTAACAGTCTATGTCCCCTGAGATTTTTTATGCGCAGCCGGATAAAGAGATCGGTTTTTCGAGGTCTGAGGCCGCAAAGTCTGTTCCTGAGTGCTCTCGTGGTTATGTCCCAAAGGAGTCGCTGGTGGAGCCGGCCACCTCCCCCATCTCAGTGGAGGAATTAAATGATCTAGAGGAAGTTCGGACTGCACTGGACGAGCATCAGGTCCCATTGCCTTCTCCCGGTATTTTACTTCGCAACCTTTCTCTGAAAGAGATCTTCCGGCTTCAGCTTCACATTCTTCGGACGAAGTTAATTGTTGGTTATTCTGGTTTGTTAGACCCTACCTCTCCTTTGAAGGTAATAGACGTGACTGCGGAGGAAGGGGTCACAGAAGAAGAGGGTAGTGAGCTCGTTAGGGTACGGTCTTAGTCTCTTCTTCGCTTTTCTGGGGCCGAGGAAAATCCCGTCTTTCCCCCTACTAAGGCTGTGACAGGGAAGGTTCCTGGCGTTACAGGCCCTTCTGGCATGGCAGCTGCTCTTCCAACAGTTGCCGCTGAAGCCTCTTTGGGTAGCGGGGTAGTAAGCCACCGCGATGAGGTCCTTGAGGCAGCTGGGTCACTTTCTGAAGCTGCCACAACTCGGTCCAGGGATGGTACACCGGTGGAAGTCGATACAGCGAGACGGCCTGTTACTACTGTCCTTAGTCTTGGTACTAGTTCGACGTTCGTGGTTCAACTATCGAGTATCCAGGAACTTCTTGCGTCCATGAAATATTGGATCGCCGACAGGACTGCTGGTTTTCTCCTACTGCTGCTTCGTCTTCTAGGTTTCCAAGCATCGTTGTGCCTCCTGCTGTGCCTGTGGCCTCTTATTCAATCCCACCACCTCTGACTCTGGCTACGTTGGAAAAGATTGACGAAAATACCAATCTATCGATTTAGAGCTTTCACATGTTCTTGAAGTAAGGGATCGAGGACGTGTTGGAGAACAACAAATCATTTGCCTGGGTAAGGCACTTTGCCGAGGGCCAGTTCCACTATCTGAGCGATATCCCTGGTTTTGACCAGATGGCCGACTTTCTGGGCAATAGACTGAAGGAGGTAGAGAAATACCTCACAAAGCTGCGACAGTATCAGCAGGCGGACATGGGAATGCTAATTTCCCATGAATATAACGAGTTCTCAAAGAAGGTGGAGACAGAGAAGGCATTTTTTGCTTCGTATATGGAGTGTTTGCAGCGCGATCTCCGAATCTTAAGGGAGAGACGTGACAAGCTGGGCGATCTCAGAGAGGACTGCCTTTCCCGACAAAAGGACCTAAACGAGCGAATTAGACTGCTCTAGATCGAGCTCGATGTAATGGGGAATAGGCTGCGGGAGGCCCAGCAGAAAAAGAAGGCCATCCGCACTGAGACGAGCCACATAGGGCAGAACACGACTGGCATTGAGGTTCTGGTGCAACAGCTAGAGGATCGACACGAGTCCTATGCTTGCTACGAGGATCCGGAGGTTATGGCCCTAGAAGTTGAGCGCCGGGCTCAGAGGTGCCTGAATGGCCATATTGCTCGTCTCCATGAGCGGATAACAGAGTTATGCTCGGACTTATACACCAGTAGTTCTTTTTTGATTTTTGTGTCTTTATTTTGCCTTTGGGCTTGGGATCTTGATACTCCCCCGAAATGTAGTTTTTCTTTTAATCCCTCCTTGTGGAGAAAAAATAAAAGTTATCCTATTTATTTTGCAATTTATTTGTGTTAGCTTTAGGCATCGTATACGAGGTAATATGAACGTAGTACAATACCGTAGCTTTTTAAGGATATCCTGCTGGAGGATCTTTGGTGGACTTATTATTTTTTGCGCACTAGAGTGCAAGTAATAAGTTTGAAGACAATCCCTATCAGAGGTAATATGGACGTGATAGATTTTGTAGACCTATTACTTCTTGTGCGCCTGGGTGCAAGTAATAGGTTTAGAACAAGCCCTGCCAAAGGTAATATGGACGTGGCAGTTTTTGTGGACCTAACGCCACTGGTGTACCTTGGTGAGTACGGGTGATAAGTGGGGATGACAATCGATATCAGACGTAATATGGACGTGATGATCGATAGCCAAGACCAGAAAAATTTGCTCAGAGGTATTATGGACATGGTGTCACGCCCCAGTCCTAAAATACGTAGGACCAGAAATACGTAAGCATGCCAGCCGTATGTATATGGCAACTCCAATATATGGATACCATAATACACACGTATGCTGTAATATGAATATAAACTCACATGTGGTATATATAGTGTCACAAGTCACAAATATACTAATCTCATCCACACAATAAGTCATAGAAAAGAAATAACTAAACTAGAATAATGAGTCTGAATAATCCAAAATAATAGTCGGATGGAGACAAATCCACTACCAATGACTACTAAAATAAGGGAGAAGGGTAAATCTCTAATATAAATAAGATGATGATATAAGGGTATCTGCGAAGCGATCCATCACTAGAGATAATCTAAGATGCTCAGAAGGTAAGACCTCCTCGGAAGAGATAAGTAGTAAGTCCTGATCCGTGCTCCTGCGAATAGTCATGAACATCTACACCTGGAAAGGGACCAGGTCCTCAGAGGAACGTAACAAGATACATAGAAGCATGCCAATTTGAATACAGTAAACATGCATAATGTTTGAAAATATATAAGTACGCTGTACAAGACAATCTATATGAATGCAAATGAGGACAACTTTTCGACGTATGGGCAAGGGTAGGCTACTCGATCTAAGCCTCACAACTCACACATCCGTAAAGGGACATCAAAAATCGTCATACCTTGGGGGTAGCGACCAGCGTGACACACGCCCGTAGTGCGAGATATATACTATGGTTTACTAGAGTGGTTATAGCCCATACGCCTAATGATTGTCCTCTCAAGATACTAAGTGTCAAGTGTGTGTCAACATACATATAATAGATAATAATGACTGAAAGAAAATACACATGCAATACATATACAGAAATGAAATAAATATATAGAAATATAAATAGCATGCAAAGTACTGTAAGCAATTTGGCAAGGTATCTTGTCTGGTTTGAAAAAGAATGAAGTCCCAACTCAAGGCGTCGTCTGATCTACCCGTCACATAAATTAAACAAGTTAGGTTACAAAAGTAGGTGAATATGTTCCTCCATTTTAATCTATTTTAATTCTGAATAAAATAACCTAAATAGTATTTTAATCTTATTATAATCTGATTTTATTACTAAAGCTTAATTTTGGTCCCAAAAAAATCAACTTTACGGATTTGTGATCCGTGACACGCAAATCGAGGCAATCCATTGACCAAAAAGTTAACCGACTCAAATCCTAGATTTGTGTGTAAAATCTGATAGATTTTAGCGCTACATAAATGCCAGAATTGACGGTTTTATAAAATCACAAGTCGGTAACGAGTTATGGCCACAAGGGCGAATAGATGATAGTTTTCGGTGGTTTTCTATTTACGTCTATGTTGCACGAATTTTACAGTAGATTAAACTTGTATGTTTGTGATCCCCCTGATTTTCAAAAATTTTAATTTGGATTTTTCACAATTTTCTGGAATTTTCTGGAATTTTTTCTGTAATTAAATTCAGGTGTTTTAATTATTAAATGATTTTTAAATAATAACAAATAATATTAAAATATTATAAAAATAATATTTTATGGTGTAAAATGAAAAACTAGACATAGGGTAATTTTTCGAAAATTTATTGGACCCCGGATAGATTTTTAAAGCCTTAAAAACTATTGATTAAATAAACCAAAAATATCTGAACCAAATCGAACCCAAAATTTAAACCGAACCGGCCCAAACCCTTAACGGGTCAGATCCGGGTCAGACCCGACCCGCTTGGACCCGCCCGACCCGGACTAACCCTAACCCCCAAATTCAGAACGACCCGACCCTTCGCCTGCCGGCGGCCGTTTCCGCCGCCGTGGCCGGCGGCGGACCCCCCACTTCACCTTCCCAGACCTGCCGCCTCTTCCCCTACCTATTCCGGCCATAACCCCCGGCGGTCCTTCTCCCCTCGACCCTTTATATATACCCGAGTCTCCGCCGGAAAATCCCCTTCAAAACCATTCTTCTCCGGCGAGCTCTGTAACTCCGGCCATCCCCCTCCAGCATCCGACCACCCGGCGCCACCGCTCAGCCCTCCGGAACCCTCCGCCTCACCTCCAGCAGCCCTCCACCGCACCCTAGAACCCCGACCCGAGCCTCAGACGAACCCGACACCGACTCCAGTGCTTTCCGCCGCCTCCGGCACCGATCCGACCGTCCAGACCCGTCACCGACCTACCCAGACCGATTCTGGCGACCCTTCAGCTGTCCAGCAAGCGTCCGACGGACTCGGACACGACACAGAACCGTGCCCTAGCCAGGACACGGCCGGACACGTCCAGGACGCAGGATACTCGTCTCGGACACGCGTGAATCAGACTTTTTGAGCCCTGTTCAGGTACTCATAACTTTCTCCTCGCTGCCCCGATTTCTTTTCCAATAGTTGTATCGCGTAGCCTGCATGACCCTCTCGGTGCCCGTGCAACCCGCTCGGCACATCGCGTTCTGTGGTGATCGCGAACCACGATCCAAAAACAGGAAAACCAAAGCCCTGTTTCACCCAGGAACCGAGTACGCCCCGCCAAACGGGACAACTTGGTCGCGTGCGGTCTTCACAGATACGTGCGCGTCGTTGATACGGACGTGCAGGATTTCGCAGAAGTTGATTAGGATGTGCGTGCACACCGAAATCAATGCGTATCCGCGGACACCGCCCCGTATCCGACCTTTCTGAATCTTACTGTAACTTAGTGTACACACGTCGGATCGAGACAAAACTTACGCCATCGGACTCGTAGTAATACGCTGGTCCTGTGAGCCAAGTTTGGTTCGATTCTGAGAACGTTGACAAAATTGCGTGTCGTAGGCCCCACAGGCTCCACTTGACAGGCGATTTTGTGATCGGCTCATCAGAATTCAATTCTGGAAGTTCCGTTGGGTTCGTATCATCGTTTCTGACTTGTTGACACTAAGTTTGACGAATTTGGAGACCGTTGACCCTGACACATTTTTCGGTGCAAAGTGGCCCACATCTGGACCCCGCCTTGACCCAAAAATATCATTTTTGCCTCTGTGTCCAAATTGGACTCAAGGACAGGCGTTTCTAGCTGATTAATATTTTCTGGATCTGATGGTGATATTTATTTCAGCAACCGGAGTACTGCCTGCAAATCCAGCTGCTGCCAGAGTTACAATTGGAGCCGAAACCCCAGGCAAGTGTACCTTGCCAACTTGCAGTCTTTATTACATATTACTTGGACTTAATTATAACTGTTGTACATGCTCAACCCTAGGGCCGTGTGACTTACTTAGCTTCCGATTAATAGTCGGGTGCCAACACCATACGCGGGGTTGTGTAACGTCACCTAGAGATGGTTATCGTGACATTTATATTCTTGTACTTGCCCTATCAAGTACATTATACCCAGGACACTTGACACGAATCATGAGACAGAATCTTCCTGAAATATTCAAGGTGATTCTGTATAGGATACAGATTTATGACATCTTTACATGCTTAGATTTTATCCTGACTTATTGCATTAGTTTTGATCTTGCGTAACATGAACGTTATGAACTGTGACGTGAGATTACATTGGGTGGGGAGAGTATTACCATATCAAGGCTGATTATATTATAATTATTGTCATCTGGAGGTGTCTTAGTCTCTGATACAGAGCTTTGGTGCAAGTTCTGGCCCTTCGAAAAAATACTGCTATGGTTTCTTCGACACTGATCCTGTAGTAGTCTCAGCCTGAGTATGACTAAAACTCTCACTTGCATTATCACTTAGCTGGTTATTTAATTACCCTATTATTTTCTTTATTTCTGTACTACATTATTTTTGGCTTATTTTATCTGTACCTTGCTATGTCCCCTGAGGACCTGGAATGGATTATGTTCCCAGATTTAGTAGACGAGATCTACCCTGAGGTGTACGGAACATGAGCACTTCTCGGAGTAGTACCAGAACCTGAGGATGAGGTGATCGCTGAGAACTTCTCCTAAACATCTGCTTCTTCCATGCTCAGTTTTATTGGCAAATAAACTCTTTATTTCCTGTTTAAGAGAACATTGTATCAGACTTAATATCGGGTTGTTCCCCGATTTTATTTACTTTTGACTGGATGTTGTTTAATACTTTCTGTTGATATTTTTGTGTTTATTCTTTGGATGAGATTAGTAAACCTTGATCAATGTAATACAGCTTAAGTATACCCCGATGGATCTATTAAATTGGGTTAGTCCATCGGTGTGTGCTGCTGGCCATTGCCACGCGTCCAGTTCCTCGATATTTTGGGACTGGGGCGTGACATAGTTTTTGTGGTGGCCCATGCAGGTCAATGACTAAATTGTTCTGTTTCAACTTAGGGACTGAACAGGCCTGCAATAAGAATATGATAAGTTTTAGGATCTCATCCACTTGCTTGAATCGTTCTTGATATCTATATCGTATTCGAATTAAATTTTTGACTTGCATCTTACCTTGATTCCTGTGCGCCTCTTATAGTTTATTTTTGATGCAGAGTAAATGGATCCAAGAAGTAGAGACGAGAATCCCTTGGATACACCATACGATGCTGTGGTTACTTATGATGAAGGAGTGACACCCGAAGACCGAGGACAATCTTCTCAAAGCGATCAAGCAGCCCAGCATAATTCAAGGTTCCGACGTGATGACATCCCACCTTCGCCGCAGTTCGTTCCACCAATGCCTGTATTCCCTCAAGGGCAGCCTATTGACGGGCAACAGATGTTCCAAATGATCTACGCAATAATGCAAGCCCAGCAACAAGTCCAAAATGAGGCCCAGCGTCGCGAGACTGAGTACTTGAGAAACAGTATAGTAAATGCACTGGAGCAGGTCAACCTACCAGCTCGACGACCAATGACGGGCTCTATCACCGATTTCCGCCAGCTGAAGCCCCGTACCTTTTCTGGCAAGGAGGGACCAACAGAAGTTCATGAATGGCTCACCAACATTCGGCATCAATTAGAAGCAGCGGAGCTTCCACGGGAACGTTGGATGACTGTCGTCAGAATACAATTGACGGACAATGCTCATTACTGGTGGCTATCCGAGGAGACACGGCTCGGACCAGACCGAGTCACTTGGGAAGAGTTCTCCAGACTCTTCTAGGAGATGTACATTCCGGCTATCGCTCGATCAGAACTTCGGGACAAGTTCAATCGCCTCACTCAGGATGCTATGACGGTGGAAGAGTACAACGCCGAGTTCATTCGTCTAAGTCGCTTCGCCCCAACATTAATCCCGACATAAGAAGAGAAGGCCGAGAAGTTTTTCGACGGACTCAACTTCGAGTTACAGAAACTAATTGGATCCGTTGCACCAACTTCGTACTCGGACGTCCTTGCTGCAGCCCGACGCATGGAGCGCGTCACCAGGAGAGAGACCAGTTTGAAGCGGCCTTCCCCATCAGCAACATCCAAAGCACCATAAGAAGAAGCTGTAAAGAGACCTCACCAACAGCAGAAAGCATCTACACCACAAGTGATAGTCCTTTCTACTTGTCACTACTGTGGTAAAGCATGCCATATCGCCAAGGAATGCCGACGCAGATTAGGGCTGTGTTTAGCATACAGATCCCGTCAGTATTCGGTAAGGGATTACACTCAACGTGGAGAAGGAGCACCAAGGGCAAACCAACAAGCTCTACCAGCACCAGGAGGACATCAACCAAGGCCACCCTTGGCACTTCAAGCAGCACCCTTCCAGCAGGCCCAGCAACAGCAGAGAGCACCTCCTCAAGGACGCGGCCAAGCTTTCGCGATGACCGTGGGAGACGCGCAGAATCATGGAGTAGCTAATGCGCGTAAGTTTTTATAGTTCTGTTTCTAGTATTGTTTTATTTCGTGCCTGCTGGTTCGTGACCCTAGACTTAACCTGATCATTTTAAATTGATAATAATTGATAACCTAGTATTAACCTGGTAATTTTGAACTTGTTAAATAATCTAGAATGTTTTATAAATGTTAACCTGATATATTTTTGAAAGATAACCTGTTTTTCTAAAAACTGTAATTTTCTAGATTTCCTACATTTGGGAAATTGCATAACTTCTATTGCTTAGGGAAATGATTTTCCCTATGTGTTTAAACCCTCAACCTTGATTTTCTTATTCGAATAAATTTTGCAACCGTGTCATCTCTGTTGACCGGTTATTCTTTGATTGCGAGGATGCAATCCTCTTAAGGGGTGTAGATTGTAATTCCCTGATTTTCAAAAATTTTAATTTGGATTTTTCACAATTTTCTGGAATTTTCTGGGATTTTTTCTGTAATTAAATTCAGGTGTTTTAATTATTAAATGATTTTTAAATGATAACAAATAATATTAAAATATTATAAAAATAATATTTTATGGTGTAAAATGATAAACTAGACATAGGATAATTTTCCGGGAATTTATTGGACCCCGGATGGATTTTTAAAGCCTTAAAAACTATTGATTAAATAAACCAAAAATATCTGAACCAAACCGAACCCAAAATTTAAACCGAACCGGACCGGCCGGTCTGCCCGAACCGGCCCAAACACTTAACGGGTCGGATCCGGGTCAGACCCGACCCGCTTGGACCCGTCCGACCCGGACTAACCCTAACCCCCAAATTCAGAACGACCCTACCCTTCGCCTGCCGGCGGCCGTTTCCGCCGCCGTGGCCGCCGGCGGACCCCCTACTTCACCTTTCCAGACCTGCCGCCTCTTTCCCTACCTATTCCGGCCATAACCCCCGGCGGTCCTTCTCCCCTCGACCCTCTATATATACCCGAGTCTCCGCCGGAAAATCCCCTTCAAAACCACTCTTCTCCGGCGAGCTCTGTAACTCCGGCCATCCCCCTCCAGCATCCGACCACCCGACGCCATCGCTCAGCCCTCCGGAACCCTCCGTCGCACCTCCAGCAGCCCTCCGCCGTACCCTAGAACCCCGACCCGAGCCTCAGACGAACCCGACACCGACTCCGGTGCTTTCCGCCGCCTCCGGCACCGATCCAACCGCCCAGACCCGTCGCCGACCTCCCCAGACCGATTTCGGCGACCCTTCAGCTGTCCAGCAAGCGTCCAACGGACTCAGACACGACACAGAACCGTGCCCTAGCCAGGACACGGCCGGACACGTCCAGGACGCAGGATACTCGACTCGGACACGCGTGAATCGGACTTTTTGAGCCCTGTTCAGGTACTCATAACTTTCTCCTCGCTGCCCCGATTTCTTTTCCAACAGTTGTATCGCGTAGCCTGCATGACCCTCTCGGTGCCCGTGCAACCCGCTCGGCGCATCGCGTCCTGTGGTGATCGCGAACCGCGATCCAAAAACAGGAAAACCAACGCCCTGTTTCACCCCGGAACCGAGTACGTCCCGCCAAACGGGACGACTTGATCGCATGCTGTCTTCACAGATACGTACGCGCCGTTGATACGGACATGCGGGATTTTGCAGAAGTTGATTCGGATGTGCGTGCACACCGGAATCAATGCGTATCCGCGGACACAGCCCCGTATCCGACCTTTCTGAATCTCGCTGTAACTTAGTGTACACACGTCGGATCGAGGCAAAACTTGCACCATCGGACTCGTAGCAATACGCTGGTCCTGTGAGCCAAGTTTGGTTCGATTCTGAGAACGTTGACAAAATCGCGTGTCGTAGGCCCCACAGGCTCCACTTGACAGGCAATTTTGTGATCGGCTCATCGAAATCCAATTCTGGAAGTTCTGTTGGGTTCGTATCATCGTTCTTGACTTATTGACACTAAGTTTGACGAATTTGGAGACCGTTGACCCTGTCATATTTTTCGGTGCAAAGTGGCCCACATCTGGACCCCGCCTTGACCCGAAAATATCATTTTCGCCTCTGTGTCCAAATTGGACTCAAGGAAAGGTGTTTCTAGCTGATTAATATTTTCTGGATCTGATGGTGATGTCTATTTCAGCAACCGGAGTACTGTCTACAAATCCAGCTGCTGCCAGAGTTACAATTGGAGCCGAAACCCCAGGCAAGTGTACCTTGCCAACTTGCAGTCTTTATTACATATTACTTGGACTTAATTATAACTGTTGTACATGCTCAACCCTAGGGTCGTGTGACTTACTTAGCTTCCGATTAATATTCGGGTGCCAACACCGTACGCGGGGTTGTGTAACGTCACCTAGAGATGGTTATCGTGATATTTACATTCTTGTACTTGTCCTATCAAGTACATTATACCCAGGACACTTGACACGAATCATGAGACAGAATCTTCCTGAAATATTCAAGGTGATTCTGTATAGGATACAGATTTATGACATCTTTACGTGCTTAGATTTTATCCTGACTTATTGTATTAGTTTTGATCTTGCGTAACATGAACATTGTGAACTATGACGTGAGATTACATTGGGTGGGGAGAGTATTACCATATCAAGGCTGATTATATTATAATTATTGTCATCTGGAGGTGTCTTAGTCTCTGATACAGAGCTTTGGTGCAAGTTCTGGCCCTTCGAGAAAATACTGCTATGGTTTCTTCGACACAGATCCTGTAGTAGTCTCAGCCTGAGTATGACTAAAACTCTCACTTGCATTATCACTTAGCTGGTTATTTAATTACCCTATTGTTTCCTTTATTTCTGTACTACATTATTTTTCTCTTATTTTATCTGTACCTTGCTATGTCCCCTGAGGACCTGGGATGGATTATGTCCCCAGATTTAGCAGACGAGATCTACCCTGAGGTGTACGGAACATGAGCACTTCTCGGAGCAGTACCAGAACCTGAGGATGAGGTGATCGCTGAGAACTTCTCCTAAACATTTGCTTCTTCCATGCTCAGTTTTATTGGCAAATAAACTCTTTATTTCCTGTTTAAGAGAACATTGTATCAGACTTAATATCGGGTTGTTCCCCGATTTTATTTACTTTTGACTGGATGTTGTTTAATACTTTTTGTTGATATTTCTGTGTTTATTCTGTAGATGAGATTAGTAAACCTTGATCAATGTAATACAGCTTAAGTATACCCCGATGGATCTATTAAATTGGGTTAGTCCATCGGTGTGTGCTGCTGGCCATTGCCACGCGTCCAGTTCCTCGATATTTTGGGACTGGAGTGTGACAATGTTAAATTCTAAAAAAGTAATTTTATGTAAGTTCATCATGTCAAATTTTTGAAACTTTAAACGGTTCGTAATTCTGAGTTCCGAATCTCCCGTAATATCAAAAATACCAAAATGCATCTGATTTTGGACAACTGACACTTTTAGAATTTTTTGGAAAAATAGGTTCATAATTTATTAAAATAATTTCTATATTCAGAAAACTAACCTTGATATAGTTCTAACAAAAAAAACTAGAGCGCGTTTGGAGTCCGGAGCTAGGAGATATCATCTTTTTAAGTCGTCATAACTACTAAAAAATGAGGCTGAATTTATGACGAATTTCGACTATTTTTGGACGAAAAAGAGAAGAATTTGGGAAAAAAATATGAAGGAGGAGGTATTTATAATGGTGGACAATACTTAATTGAATACGACTAGGATTGGCTAATTTGGATATGATTAGGATCAGTTTAAATAATGATAGGATATGCATGAAGTTGCTTTCCTAGTAGACTCTGGATTTAAATTAATTTAAAATAGAGTTTGAGTTTATCTCAATAATTTATAATCTTTAATAAAATTGAAGATAATTAAAATAATTTATATATAATCTTATTAATATCTATTAACACTAAATTATTATATATCTAATATTAACACTATATATATCCAAATAAATCCTAAATAGTTTCAAAAATCTAAATAAATTGCTTAAAATTCTAAATAAATTATAGAAAAATATAATGAAATATTTTAACCTAAAATAAATATTTGGTAGAAATAATATGCAAGTATGAACTCATAGTAAATCATGAAAGTCCTAAAAATTTAGGTTCCCTATGTTTTAATTACCTAAAAATTCTAGAAAAATCTCCAAAAATCTAAAGTAGCCTAAAAATGATTCTAAATAAATATTTACATAAGTAAATATACTAAGAAATTTATTTTCTAATTAACTAAGAGAATACTCTAAAGTAATTCAATATTTAAAATAATCTATAATAAATATAATAATATAAAATACACACAAAATACCTATTTTGGTTGAGGGGGTTTACACATGGCAAACTCAGCCGGAAAGAAATATTAGGACGATTGTTCAGAGGTAACATGGATGTGAACCGATATTCGAGAAACTCGCTGATGAGTGATTTGCTGAGGGTTGTCTATCAGAACGTGAGGATAGACCTGAGGATTGCTCCGCTGGGGAGATTGGTAGGACGATAGCTCAGAGGCAATATGAACATGACTATCGTCTAACGAGATTGGTTTTTGAGTGGTCACTGCGTGAATATGCAAATGGACCTGATGTCATACCCCAGTGCCAAAATATGTAGGACTAGGAATACGTAAGAATGTCAGCCGTATGTACATGGAAACTCTAATATATGAAAATCATACACATATGTACGTTGTTTAATGAATAATAATAATTCACAAGTGGTATATAACTTCACAAGTCACATGCAATACTAATCTCATCCACAAAACCAAATAGAAATATATAACCCAATATGGAAATTTATCAAGTAGAAAACAGTCGAGAAGAACTAATAGTTGGGTGGAGACAAATCCACTACCAAACTTGAATATGAAAGACAACAAAATAAGTACATCATCTAGTGATCAAGAAGCTCTAAGGAAAGACCTCCTCGAAAGAGAAAGAAGTAGCCAGTCCTGATTCGTGCTCCTGTAAATAATCATGATCTTCTATACCTGGAAAGGGTGCTAGGTCCCCAAAGGGACATAAAAACTACACAAGAAATCGACATACATGAAGGTAAAGCAGTAAACAATAAATATGGTAACTAACCATCTATATGAAATGCACTTGAGACATCTCTAGTGGTGTATGAGGGGGGAGAAATAGAAGAACAGTCATCCCACCAAGCATTCTATAGAACACGGGGGTTACACAGTTGCACTATTTTTAAAGTACAGTAAGAAACAAAAATCTCATACGCTCACTAGCAGATTCTCCCCTCCCAATGAACTATCTGAACCGTATATGCGGTGTAGACATAATAAAATAACGTCAATAAAAATCTAGAACTTACTAACACCAACTACTAACACAAGATGCGAACTCATGTACCAATGGTCAGTCAACACGCTAGTCTTTGCACTCACTCACTCAGACAGTGAGCGTGTTTGAAACAGTATCCGATCGGAAGATACCTCATACCTTCACAATAATTCAGCCCCACAACCAGACAAGGACACGGGTTGGACCACCATACCATATGTCAGGTCAGAAGATACCTCGTATCTTCACAAGACATTGGGTAAGTCTGCTACTCTAAGACGCGTGCACACAACTAAATAAATAAAAACTAGGCATATGTAAACTGAATAATACAATCAAGCAAGGTGTACTTGCCTTCCAAGCCAAGCTGC
Source organism: Iris macrosiphon (assembly GCA_036927795.1). Taxonomy (NCBI): domain Eukaryota; kingdom Viridiplantae; phylum Streptophyta; class Magnoliopsida; order Asparagales; family Iridaceae; genus Iris; species Iris macrosiphon. Next base: position 144,162,649 of record JAYESA010000012.1, on the reverse strand, counting down.
GAGCACAACAAATTTGGTCCGGAGCTACCCACAGGAACGTCTCGAACACCTACCAATTAATTATTACACTAATTAGACTCTTATTTTTCTAGCCAAATTAAGTTATTATCTAGTTCTTAATTCTACGATGATTGCTCATGCAAGTAACTAGCCCTCAAAATATTATTAGTCGTTAAACATTACCAAAATCCTTTTTAAAGGCATTAATTATCAAAACATTAATTCTGGATTTTTTTATTAGAAAATAAGATTTTTAGTGATAGGGTCATCTCCTATAATTTCTATGAGTCAAAAACCAAGTAGAAACCAAAATTAGGTCATAACAGGTTGCCGACAAGTCAATAAGACTAATTTTTAATAAATAGATAATTATGGAATAAATACTTAAAAATCAGAATTAAAATAACATAATATAATTTTAGATGTAGAAAATATAGATTTTTGGTCAGGGTTTAAGTCTGAAACTGTCAGGGTCAAGTTTTGTCAAAACTAAGTCAACTTGCTAAACAAAACACCATGAATTCAAATTTTTATAAAAAAAATCTGAATATATTTGGTAAAAATCAGTAATAAATACAATAAATACTATTTCTTTTATCTATACAAAAATAATTAGGATTTTACCACCTACATGTTGATCCTATTAGGATTGACAATCAAACTTGCTAGTATACATGTCAAAGGATGATATATCAATGATGGAGTTTAATTACTAACAAAAATATTTTTTATTTAATAATAAAAAAGTAATTTATATTCTGAAATTAAATATTTAATTTCTGAAAAATTATATTTTAATAATAAAATATCAATATGCAACAATACTAATTTAATATGACCACGACATTGCCAAGAATTGGTTTTGTGTCATCTAAGAGCAGTTTTTATGTAAAAAATAGGGTTTCACATGCATGGGAGTTTCCTTATTTGTCATCTAACATATTTATGAGTTCTTACAAGGGTTTATACATGAAAAAATAATTATTTAAAAGGAATTCCAAAACTTACTAGATCGTGATTATGACGGAGCTTCTTCTTGCGACACGGACCTTTTGGAGCGCCAAACGGACTCCAAACTTCACAAAAATTGAGGAGGCTCTATATAAATTCTAATATATGAAGAATATAAATTTTTGGGGATAGTTTTTGTCACGCCCCAGTCCCAAAAATATACGGAACTAGGCCACGTGGCATTGGCCAACTGACACGTCACTAAGGGATTACCCAATTTAATGAACCCAAAGTGATGTGCTACGCTGTCCTAAAATACTACAAGTCTAAATACAGGTAACTCTATCTCATCCACAGGAATATCATGAAATATGGGAAATAGTGCTGAATATATAGATGCTGAGTCTGAAATATCATACACAAATCAGATAAAGTCAGGTGGGAACAAACCCACTACAAAAGATAAGTAAAAGCTGAAATAAGATAAACTAGTGCATCGTCCTCGAAATATGTAGCTCCAACTCCAGGTGTACTCAGGCAGATTCTAATGGCATCTCCTCTAACTCTTTCTCAGGGGCATATCCAATCTCCTGTCCAGGTCCATGTACTGTGGGGTAGAGTGTCTCATCTAAACCTGGCAGGGAACCAGGTCCTCAGTGGGACATAACAAGATACATAAAAATAACATGCCATATATGTAAATACTGAATAAATAAATACAGGGTGCTAACTATTTAAGTGAATGCAATTTGAGACAACCTAGTACGTATGAGAAAGTGTGGCTAGACATATGCTGACGTAATTCACCAATCCATAGTGACTGGCTAGTATATGCCACATATGCCCCCGTTCAAGGGCACTATACAATTTTCCATCTACGATAAGAATGGTCACAGGAATATATATATAACATCCGTATCACTCCGTCGAGTGCGGCATCGGGATAAAGATGTGGGTGTCCCATACGTCTTTTAGTCGTTCTTCCCGTCCAATGTAACTAATGCCAAGTCGTAACTTTCCTGATTTTGTTCTAAGCCGTGATGCACGTCGTACGTACTGGTAGCTAATCAACTACGTAAACTTGCATCCCAAAATGAAGTACAACCTTGTTGCGTGTACCCGTGATAGGGTCTAAGAGAATATTAGGATACTCTCACAATTGTTGGTGAGTCTGTAAGACTAAGTTAATTATACTAATTGTCAACGTATCAGTTGACTGTACCTGAGGTAGTCTCAGGTACTCATAGTTATATGAGATTCAAAAACAAGAGCATATAACAATATTTGAATTTAAACAGTAAACTTGGCAAGGTATACTTGCCTACTCCCTGATAGTATTGGAAACTGGATTTCACAGTCAAGTTTGAGGTTGCTTGGGACAGGGGGTCACTGGCTGTGCTGAAGATGGTTTCTGTTAAAACAGACAAGGTTCGTGAATATCATGGTTGTAATATAAAGTATATATATATATATATATATATATATATATATATATATATATATATATATATATATATATATTCTTATATACATATACAATATATAATATAGATATATATATAGTATGTATATATATATATATAGATATAGTATATATATAGTAGTATATATAGCATATATATAATAAAGAACAGAAAAATGCAGGTATATATATAGCAATTATAATAGTAGCAGGGTATAACCACTGATATATATAATATAATATTATCAGGGTGTATCCACTGATATATAATAATATAATATTTATCAGGGTATATCCACTAATATATAATAATAAAATGAAATGACAGTACAGAATTTAAATATACGTATTTATAGGTACTGTATTATACAGCACTATATAGTATATAGATAATATATAAAAAATGAATTGACATTGCGAGAAATGTAAATGTACATATATATGTATATATATGCTGTATTATCCAGCAATAAATAATATATATATATATATTATATATACTGTATATCCAGTACTATGATAATAATTATATATAATATCATATATATATATAAATAAGTAAAACAGAATTAAAATGCATATATACATATTAATATTTATTAAATAATATATAACATATAAATAATATGTTATATATAACTATATACATATAGATATACATATAGATATACATATATATGTATATATACTTATATATACATTATATATATATAATAATAATATATTTATATAATATACATATACTGTATTTAATATACTGTATTTATACAGTATATATAATATTTATATATATATATAGATATACATATATATATATACATATATATATACATGTATACACACATATAGGTATTTATATATATACATATATACTAGGGTTAGGGGGTATACCCACTGACAGGGGGGTCCCACGTGTCGTCGACGGCGGGAGGACGGCGGCGGAGACGGCCGGAGGTGGCCGGAGGAGCAGCAACAGCAGCAGTGGCTGCTAGCAGCAGCAGCAGCAGTAGCTGCTTGCGGGGGCTGCCGGCGGCGGAGGAGTGGCGGAGGCGGTGGTGCAGGCGGAGGGTTCGACGGAGGGGAGGGTGGCGAGCAGACTGGTGGTGGTGGCGGTGGTCCACGACGGTGGTGGTGGCGGCTAGAGGCGGTCGGAGGTGAGGGAGGGGCTGTTGTGCGGGTGTGGGGAAGGACGCTGCGGGGGTGAGGGCGGCCGGAGGGAGCGTCGTGAGGCGGTGAGGGGGTGATGGTCCGGTGGAGGGGAGGGTGGCGAGTCGAATGGTGGAGGTGGTGGCGGTGCACGGTGGCCGGAGACGGCGGTTGAGGGCGTCGGGTGGTCGGAGGTTGCTGTGGAGTGGAAGGGAGGGAAGGTGTTGCGGGGGCTGTCGACGGCGGAGGAGATGGCCGGAGACGGTGGGGCTTGGCCGGAGGGGAGAGGGGGTCAGGGCGAGGGTCTGGCCGGAGTTGGGTGGTCGGAGGTGGCAGAGGGAAGTGGCTGTGGGGGTTTGTAAGGGAGAGGGTTAGGGTTTATATAGGAGTTTGGCCAATGGCATAATTGTAAATAAGGGGAAAGTCTAGGGCATTTAGGTAATTGATTTTTGGGATATTTTTCCCTGATTTTTCTGGATGTTTTGGGTGGGTCCCATGCCACCTACTGTCTAGCCACTGAGGTTATGCCACCTTACATGCACTTTTGCATAAAAAAAACCCTAACTTTTACAATTTGCATAAAAACCTATATTTGGTATTTTGCGTAATTTCGCAATTTACCTGATTTAAAATACTGGTTCCCCGAAATTCTGAATTGTACAGAAATGAGGGAAACAGCTGGGGAAATGTCTTGGGAAGTGTGGGGGTGAGTCTGGGCAGGGGCAGGGTCTAGTTCTTTGGGTGATACGGGTCATCGTATTTATTATTTAATAAATACTGCGCACGATGTTCACTAATTATTTAGGGGCAGTTAGGGTCATAATTTTTCTACGGTGTCTAAACACTAATTGTAGTATATTCATTCTAGAATATTATCGTATTTTTGTTTGGGCAAAACAGGTGCCTACTGGTCCTCAAATCTCTAGGGGTACAGAGATGGGTAAAGAGCAGAAAATTAAATAGGAATTAAATACGAACTTTTGTAACGATATTTGTGCGTCTCAAACGAGGCTCAAAATAAAGTATTTGGGAGTTGCACAAAATTCAGGAAAATAGTCTAACATGTCTAGGACAGGTATGTGAACTTTATTTGGGAATTACAGCTAGTGTAATGCTCTAATTAATTGTGTAATGGACAGGTGCACAATCAATAGGATATAATAAAATATTGCAATAAATTCTAATTTGCTAAAAAAATGATTTTTAAAATAGTGAAATCTGGTCGAGGGAGTTTACAATCTACCCTCCTTAGAATATTTCGTCCTTGAAATAAAAACAGACATATAATGAGAACGAAAGATTGATTAATTTGAAATATTAAGACATAGTCATAACTGAAGATTGATTTGAAATATTTGGACATACCCTGGTCTGGAAATAGATGGGGAAAATATTATCGAATATCCTCTTCTCGTTCCCAGGTTGATTTGCCTGGTGCATGATGTTTTCATGCAATACGAATTAAAGGATAGTCTGGCCTTGCAACATCTTCTCGCTTCGATCTAGGATTTCTACGGCTCCTCCTGGTACGATAAGCTTGGACCGATGGTGATCTCTGAATGGTCCAGCACATGACTTGGGTTCAGAGTGTATCTTCTTAATTGGGATATGTGAGAGACGTCATGTACTTTCCAATGTCTGAGGAAGAGTTTATCTTGTAATCCATTTCTCCGATGTGTTCCATCACATCGAAGGGTTTGATGTACCTCGGGCTTAGTTTTTCTCTTCTTCCAAGTCTGATAGTTCCTCAGGTAGGTGTGATCTTCAAAAACACATGATCTCCTATTTTACTCTATGTATACCCTTCATCCAAATTATAGGGGTACCATCAGGTTTATAACAGGTCGTATATTATTGGTAGTTCATGATATTTTTCTCAAGGCTAACATCTGTCTATATTCTCTCCTTAAATCCATTTGCTCTATTCCCAAAACTACCTGAAGTTCTCAGCTATCACTTCATTCTCATGTTTGAGCCTAGCAATCAATGTCTAGCAATCTACCTATCTATTTTTGCTTAGTCCTGATCATTATTTAGAGGTGGAAACAATATTTAGGTCGGTCGGTAACTAGGGTTAACTACTATGATTTGCTATCCTAGGTACTATCTATATCTGAATGGGTAACTTGATGGTCTAAAGATGACGCTTCTCTTCTCGTAGTCTAGTATAGCATTTGTACTGGTTTAATCAATCCATGCCTAAGACAGCGTTGGAGTTTGGTATTGGAAGTACCAAGAATCGCGTCCTCATTACTCTACTATACATGAACTACTAGCATGCTTTAGTAATGTTGGTAACTGGAACAATGCCTCCTCCGGTAAAAGTGGCTATTTGCATGGCTACGAAACTACTAGATATGACGATAGTGTAGCTCTAGAATCAAATAATGCGGTTTGTAGGTAATAATGTAACTATAATGGTACCTAAAATGGTTTCACCTTCCGGTTCATCTACAATTGCAGCTAGTACAAAGGCCTGCTCGTGCCTTTGTCTTTCGATTTGTTGTCTGGCTAGATAGTACTGCGATTCCTGAGTGGCCAAGGGTGGTCCCCTCTGAAATCTTTCAGATGCTGGAGAATGCTGAACTCTAGTAGGGGGTCGCATTTTCTGGGCTGGTGCTGCTGGTCCTTGCCCGTTCTGGAGTGCTACTTCTCTGTGTTTGGGCAGTCTCTGGCCCTATGTTGATTGTCTCCACATATCAGGCATAGTCTATACTTCCTTCGGCAGTTTTTGGCATAATTTTCTTTCCTGCCACAATAGTGACAAGTCGGAAGTTCCTTGTATTGATATGGCCCTGTCTTGTGTTGTGCCTGATTTTTCGGGTGACGGATTGGTCCTCCTGCTCCGGTCTGGTCTCGGGCTGATATGGTTGTGTCACTACCACATTTTAGGAAAAATGGTATTGTAGTAATTTCCTATTTAAATAAATATTGTGCATGGTAAATAATTTTTGTTGTATTATTTAATTGTTGTTGGATATTATTTAATTATTTTGGACTTATTTTAGTGGACCCAACTAGTGTAGTTTGGACCCATGGACCAACATGAATTAAATAGTTAGATTTGGCCCATTTAGAAAGCCCATAGTTAAGGAGATGGATTAAATTAATTAAGTGATTAGACTAGAAGCTTCCTTCCTTAATTATTTCTTCATGAGAGGCCCCAAGGGGTACATTGGACATTTTACAATTGCTTGGGAGAGGGGCAAGGCCGGTCTATTAAAAGAGGGGGGAAATTTCTCTCTCCTCTCATTCTCATTCCAAATCTAGATCTAGAATTTCCCACTCCCAAATTCCCTCCATTCCCATTCCAATTCCCTACCAAATTCATTCAAAATTCTTCCCAATTCACCATTAAAGAAAGAAGAAGCAAGGATCTAGAAGAAGGAAGCAAGGATCTATAAAGAGGAGCAATGATCTACAATTTGGAAGCAAGTTCTTCTCAATTGGAGGTTTCATTGGGAATCCATCTCCCAATAGGTATAATTCAGATTTTCCTATTTAAATAGCTTCTAAATCTGAGATTTAATCATGTAAAATCAACCTATATGTATGTACTACCCATAGGACTTTGTTTTGTGTTCATAGGAGACCCATGGAGAAAGTTATGGTGCTTTTTGTGTTAATTTTGTTGGAATTCCGAATTTACATTTTGTTGTGTGTATCAATTGATCCTATAGATCAATTGGACATGAGCTTATGTGTTTGGGGCTAGTGTCGTGTCCATAATTTGGTACATGTGGTTCGTATCCCAACTATTTGGTGATACGTGTCATTTTGGGGGGGTTTTCTCCGACACGGGGCTTTGAACATGTCGTATTTTGACACGGACACATAGATCTACTTTTGACACTTTGATTTATTTATAAATATTATTTGTGATTTGTTTGTATCCTTCGGGGTGCAATTGATTGTGTGTTGGACTCGTGTCACATGCGTATCCTAGATCTAGTGGGATACGGTATGATACTCTCCAATTGTGTGGATTTTTAAATAGATCTAATTATGTATGATTTAAATTCTTCAATTATAATTAGTAAATATATGTAGATATTATATATTTATTTTGTGTATTTATTATAGTAATTATTGTAGCATAGATCTATATATTTTTGTGTGTGCTAATATGATGTACAAATATAATATGTAGCTTTCTTGCATGTAATTATATATGTACTTATGTTAATAGTATAAATTATACATAAATGTTTTATAAAATATATTTATGTGTTTAATTGTGTAATTATATTATTTATAATTATTATGTAATTATTTTTATATTAATGTGTATATTTTAGGTGTGCTTCTAGCCATGTAAAATATGAACATTAATATGTGCATGTGTTGTAACTATTAGTATTTAATTATAAGTTTATATGTGTATATATATATAAGTATATAATTATTTATTTATATATATGTATTGTGATTATTATTGCATATATATATATATATATATATATATATATATATATATATATATATATATATATATATATATATATATATTTATATTTTTATTTGTTTTGGTGACAGTGGTTTCTATGATAGTGAAACTGCCATTATTTGGTCTGAACAGCAGCCGCTGTAGCCCACTGTGCATTAATGACAGTTCTGTCATTAATGCTGCAGGCGGGATCTTAGCAGCAGTGGCGACAGTTTTCGGTGACAGTTGATTAACTGTCACCAATGCAGCAGCAGTGGGTTTTATTACACAGTGGCTTTTGCGACGTTTTCTGTGACAGTTGAGACTGTCACTATAAGCTATTTTAATTAAATTGTATTTTTAACTTCCTGTTTTCAGTGACGCTTTGGCAGTTTTAAATTATATTTTATATATTATTATTGTATATATATATATATGTGTATATATATGTGTTTTGTATAATATTTGTAATAATATATTATGTTATTTGTATACATATTGGTTTGTATATATATTATTTTAGGGTATATATTATTTGTATTAGTAGTATACTTTGTGTGAGTATGATTTGGGATCTAATTTTTATTCCTAAATTGTTGTATTTTATTTCTATATTATTTATATAGATTTCTTGTGAGGTTGACCTTGGTTTGACTTTAGTTGACTTTAGAGTTGACCATAGTTGACTTTTGACTTAGAATTTATTTATTGACCTAGGAGTTGACTAGTTTGACTTGTTCTCTTTCCGGGACCTTGTTTTAATGTGGTATTCCATATCTAGGTCTTCGAGGCACCGAGTCAGACATCTGTGAGACTGTTCTTTGGATTTCAGGCGAGTACATTCTCTGATAGTTTCTCATTTATGATATCCTCTATGTTCGTTGTATCTAGTATAGATTTACATGTTTCTCTCGACACTATGGTTACACGGATTGGTATATCCGGATCTTGTCATGAGATGTTATTCCTTGGTATATGGTGGTGTATATGGTGCAAGTATTGTTTCATTGGTTATCTTGTACATGTACAGACACCGATTCTCGGGGAGACTAGCTATCTTCTTGGGGAATCTAGTGCCATAGCATACCGTGGTTGGATCTATTATACCAGTTGGGGGTGGGGAGTATTAGTATAGATATGTGATCAAATCCCTATTGAATAAAGTATTGGTAAGCGAATAGTGTTGATCATGTACCGTACGTATGATTAGCCAGGCCGTATTGTATCTTGCCCAAGCCGATCACATGTTAAGCTAGTACTCACACACTTAGTTATTAGTATTATTGTTTCATTGGCATATTGTTCATTATTGTATTTCTTTCCAGTATTTTCTTATTGTCTATATATCTCTTGTATCTATTTTGTGCATCTTGTTTATCCACAGCTATTTACTGTTACATAGTTTTTATCATAGATTAGAACTGCTGTTAGAGATGTACTCTGCTCCTTTCCTAACTGGATATATTTTTCCAGATGACACTGAGGAGTACCCTACCTATTATGGACCCCAGGATGTTGTGGGTTTAGATTCGGAGACCCTGGCTCAAGAGGGACTTATCCCAACTGAGATAGTTGACCCTGGAGTGTAGCTTGTAGTATGATAGTATTCTTTTGTACTGGATTTGTCTCCAGCTTATTTTGTTACTCTTCAGACTCATTGATGTATTATTTTAAACTCATGAGTTGATGACTATTCTATTCTTGTCTGATCCGTGTTCATTCTATCTTAGTTCTGTGATTGAGTACACTATCTTTTGGTGGTTCATTATATTAGATAGACTTTCTAGACAGCGTTCTACCGCCGATTCTGTGGCGTAGGCTGGGCGTTGTTTCCGACTAGTACCCTTACCCCGGGTGTGGGTCGTGACAGGTTGGATTTGAGCATCTTACTTCTCGGCCAGTGGCTTCTTGTATCCTTGCCTCTGAAAGAACTTTCTCGTAGGAAATCCTCGACTGTGCCGTGGTATGCCCTTGGAGCTCGAGGGTAAGGCCGTGATGAAATTTCAGGGCCTTCTCCAGCTCGTTAGGTATTAGGATGGCACCGAATTGACTTAGTCGACTGAACTCTGCGTCGTAGGCGTCGATGGTCATATTTCCTTGTTCCAAATGCAGGAACTGGGAGTACAGATCATCTCTAACCGTGGCTGAAAAGTATTTCATTTTGAAGTATTTCAGGAATTGCTCCCAAGTATGGTTTCTGCCGATGCTGCGCTCTATGGAGTCCCACCAGTGATGGGCGTTGCCTTTTAGTTGGGCCCTTACTGCGGTCATCCATAGATTGGGGTGAAGCTGTGAACCTTCTAGCAGTATTTCCGTATTGGAGATCCAGTCTGAGATCTCTTCTGGAGTTTCGCTGCCAGAAAAGATTCTCGGGCTCATTCGGCGAAAGCCTTGAACAGTGTTAGGGGGTTGGACAGGTGCTAGTGCCGGGGCAGTTGTCATCTCCAGAGCTGTTATCAAGGTCTGTCTCAGGACTTCAGTTTGTTGCCACTGAGCCTGTCTCAGGGCTTCAGTCTGTTGCCACTGATCCTGTAACAGGGTTTGGAAATATTGGTACATCTGGGTTTGTCCCTCAAGTTGTGGCGTCAGGGCTGCGAGGGCTGGAGGTAGAGGCAAAGGTATCTCCGCCTGCGGTGTTGGTGCCTGGGAAGTTTGCCCTTCTTGCTGAGCTGGTGTGGTCTCCTGGGTAGGATCCTGGGGAAAGTACGGGGTTGTTGGATTGACCAGCATCCTTTTTGGGGATTGGTCTCTTGGGGCAGTCGGGGTTCCTGGGACATCTAACGATGGGTCTGTTGCTTGGTCAACCCCATCAATCGCGTGTCCACTGATTATGTCCATTTTCTGAAGAAGATAGAATAATTTAGAAAAGTACGAAGGAAATAATAAATGATAATCAAGCAGGATGCAAGAATTTATAGATGAAGTCAGAGTGGATGAGACCTAGTGTTCCTATCCTAGTGCAGGCTTGCTGGGCATGTAATCATACCACTAGCAATTAACTAGACCTGCATGGGCCACCACTAAAACCATGTCACACCCCAGTCCCAAAAATATACGGAACTAGGCCACGTGGCATTGGCCATCTGACACGTCACTAAGGGATTACCCAATTTAATGGACCCAAAGTGATGTGCTACGCTGTCCTAAAATACTACAAGTCTAAATACAGGTAACTCTATCTCATCCACAGGAATATCATAAAATATGGGAAATAGTGCTGAATATATAGATGCTGAGTCTGAAATATCATACACAAATCAGATAAAGTCAGGTGGGAACAAACCCACTACAAAAGATAAGTAAAAGCTGAAATAAGATAAACTAGTGCATCGTCCTCGAAATATGTAGCTCCAACTCCAGGTGTACTCAGGCAGATTCTGATGGCATCTCCTCTAACTCTTTCTCAGGGGCATATCTAATCTCCTGTCCAGGTCCATGTACTGTGGGGTAGAGTGTCTCATCTAAACCTGGCAGGGAACCAGGTCCTCAGTGGGACGTAACAAGATACATAAAAATAACATGCCATGTATGTAAATACTGAATAAATAAATACAGGGTACTAACCATCTAAGTGAATGCAATTTGAGACAACCTAGTACGTATGGGAAAGTGTGGCTAGACATATGCTGACGTAATTCACCAATCCGTAGTGACTGGCTAGTATATGCCACATATGCCCCCGTTCAAGGGCACTATACAATTTTTCATCTACGATGAGAATGGTCACAGGAATATATATATATAACATCCGTATCACTCCGTCGAGTGCGGCATCGGGATAAAGAGGTGGGTGTCCCATACGTCTTTTAGTCGTTCTCCCCGCCCAATGTAACTAATGCCAAGTCGTAACTTTCCTGATTTTGTTCTAAGCCGTGATGCACATCGTACGTACTGGTAGCTAATCAACTACGTAAACTTGCATCCCAAAATAAAGTGCAACCTTGTTGCGTGTACCCGTGATAGGGTCTAAGAGAATATTAGGATACTCTCATAATTGTTGGTGAGTCTGTAAGACTAAGTTAATTATACTAATTGTCAACGTATCAGTTGACTGTACCTGAGGTAGTCTCAGGTACTCATAGTTATATGAGATTCAGAAACAAGAGCATATAACAATATTTGAATTTAAACAGTAAACTTGGCAAGGTATACTTGCCTACTCCCTGATAGTATTGGAAACTGGATTTCACAGTCAAGTTTGAGGTTGCTTGTGACAGGGGGTCACTGGCTGTGCTAGAGATGGTTTCTGTTAAAACAGACAGGGTTCGTGAATATCATAGTTGTAATATAAAGTATATATATATATATATATATATATATATATATATATATCTATTCTTATATACATATACAATATATAATATAGATATATATATAGTATGTATATATATATATAGATATAGTATATATATAGTAGTATATATATAGCATATATATAATAAAGAACAGAAAAATGCAGGTATATATATAGCAATTATAATAGTAGCAGGGTATAACCACTGATATATATAATATAATATTATCAGGGTGTATCCACTGATATATAATAATATAATATTTATCAGGGAATATCCACTGATATATAATAATAAAATGAAATGACAGTACAGAATTTAAATATACGTATTTATAGGTACTGTATTATACAGCACTATATAGTATATAGATAATATATAAAAAATGAATTGACATTGCGAGAAATGTAAATGTACATATATATGTATATATATGCTGTATTATCCAGCAATAAATAATATATATATATATATATATATATATATATATATATATATATATATATATATATATATATATATATATGTACTGTATATCCAGTACTATGATAATAATTATATATAATATCATATATATATATATATATATATAAATAAGTAAAACAGAATTAAAATGCATATATACATATTAATATTTATTAAATAATATATAACATATAAATAATATGTTATATATAACTATATACATATAGATATACATATATATGTATATATACTTATATATATACATTATATATATATAATAATAATATATTTATATAATATACATATACTGTATTAAATATACTGTATTTATACAGTATATATAATATTTATATATATATAGATATATATATATATATACATGTATACACACATATACGTATTTATATATATACATATATACTAGGGTTAGGGGGTATACCCACTGACAGGGGGGTCCCACGTGTCATCGACGGCGGGAGGACGGCGGCGGAGACGGCCGAAGGTGTGGGTGTGGGGAAGGACGCTGCGGGGGTGAGGGTGGCCAGAGGGAGAGTCGTAAGGCGGTGAGGGGGTGGTGGTCCGGTGGAGGAGAGGGTGGCGAGTCGAATGGTGGAGGTGGTGGCGGTGCACGGTGGCCGGAGACGGCGGTTGAGGGCGTCGGGTGGTCGGAGGTTGCTGTGGAGTGGAAGGGAGGGAAGGTGTTGCGGGGGCTGTCGACGGCGGAGGAGATGACCGGAGACGGTAGGGATTGGCCGGAGGGGAGAGGGGGTCAGGGCGAGTGTCTGGCCGGAGTTGGGTGGCCGGAGGTGGCGGAGGGAAGTGGCTGTGGGGGTTTGTAAGGGAGAGGGTTAGGGTTTATATAGGAGTTTGGCCAATGACATAATTGTAAATAAGGGGAAAGTCTAGGGCATTTAGGTAATTAATTTTTGGGATATTTTTTCCTGATTTTTCTGGATGTTTTGGGTGGGTCCCATGCCACCTATTGTCTAGCCACTGAGGTTATGCCACCTTAGATGCACTTTTTGCATAAAAAAAACCCTAACTTTCACAATTTGCATAAAAACCTATTTTTGGTATTTTGCGTAATTTCGTAATTTACCTGATTTAAAATACTGATTCCCCAAAATTCTGAATTGTACAGAAATGAGGGAAACAACTGGGGAAATGTCTTGGGAAGTGTGGGGGTGAGTCTGGGCAGGGGCAGGGTCTAGTTCTTTGGGTGATACGGGTCATCGTATTTATTATTTAATAAATACTGCGCACGATGTTCACTAATTATTTAGGGGCAGTTAGGGTCATAATGTTTCTACGGTGTCTAAACACTAATTGTAGTATATTCAGTCTAGAATATTATCGTATTTTTGTTTGGGCAAAACATGTGCCTACTGGTCCTCAAATCTCTAGGGGTACAGAGATGGGTAAAGAGCAGAAAATTAAATAGGAATTAAATACGAACTTTTGTAACGATATTTGTGCGTCTCAAACGAGGCTCAAAATAAAGCATCTGGGAGTTGCACAAAATTCAGAAAAATAGTCTAACATGTCTAGGACAGGTATGTGAACTTTGTTTGGGAATTACAGCTAGTGTAATGCTCTAATTAATTGTGTAATGGACAGGTGCACAATCAATAGGATATAATAAAATATTGCAATAAATTCTAATTTGCTAAAAAATGATTTTTAAAATAGTGAAATCTGGTCGAGGGAGTTTACAGTTTTACTACTATAAATATCCCAAATATGATGCAGTAGAAGCCGGTCTCAAGGGATATTTTTGGTCGGCCGAAGGGGTTCAGCCAAGGGCTTTGGGTTGTCGGCCTTGAGGGAAAAGATGTAGGAAAGGAATAAGATAAAAAAAAAGAGAAGAGAGGGAGGGGAAGAGGCTTCTTGGTCATGGGTTTGAGAGAGGGGGAGGTCGGCTATTAGGTTTAGGTGTTGGAGGATTGATAAATATAAGTAGTTTAAATAGGTGGGTGGTTAGGATTTGATTTAGTGTTTTCATCTATATATAGAATTTAAAGAGGCTAAAATAGGGTGAGAGGATGCTCTAGAATCTTTAAATTAGATTTTAAAAGATTTATTTCATATTTAAATTGATATGCAACAAGATTGCATCGGGGTCTTTCCTAATTTGGAAACTACATATTTAATTAAGATCTTAATATATAGGAGAATAAATAAAAGATTTGATTCATGAATTTAAATAGGTAGATGCTACCAAGAATGGATGGATGGAATATTTAAACTAGAGGGTTCCAAATATGGAAACATTATAATTGAATTGGCTCTAAAAGTGGATAATGTGCAAATGTTGACCCTATCTCAAGAAGATTTCAGATCCCATCCTCTTAGAATAAATTTTACATAATATATATATATATATATATATATATATATATATATATATATATATATATATATATATATATATATATATATATATATATATATATATATATATATACACTCTATTTTAAGACACTACTGTCCAATAAATTAATTCATGGCTTTGGGTTGGGTATTTGGATTAAAAAATAATCATAAATAATATATATATATATATATATATATATATAAATCTATAAATATTAAATACAAGGAACTAAGGTTGTTACACTAGTGTCATACTAATATTAAATGATCGAATTTTGTATCACGCAAAAATTTTACGAGTTGTGTCTCCCGTGTAGGATACTTCCTACTAAGGACAATATAGATTTTGGGGTCGTCTTACGTCACTAATGTCCAAACTACGATAAATTATTCTAATAAAATAATTAGATTTTAATTAATTTTAGAATAATCTAAAATAAATATAATAAATATAAAATACACACAAAATATCAATTTTGGGTAAGGGGGTTTACACCTGAGGACTGCCCCGCTGGGGAGACTTTGATGATCCATCATCCGTTGCGTATCCAGGGCTCCTGGATACAGATGATGGCTTTTACACAAATTTATAAAGAAGGAAAAAATATTGCACATAGGCACTTGTTGGGAATGAAGAACCAAGAGTGTAGAGATGTACAACTGGATTGTCCCACTGGTGATGAGGGAAGTACAAGTCAAGTTTAGATGTAGTACTTTTTTAGGAACTTGTTATTAATAAGCATCATGAGCAAGTCGCCATTGTGTTTTGCTAGTCGGTAGGCGCCATTAAAGAATACGGACTCCACGATGAACGGACCCTCCCATTTAGGCTAAAATTTGATGATTGTCTTGTGGGTCATAACCATCGGTCTCCTTACGGTTAGGACGAGATTACCCACTTGGTAGGTCCTTTTCTTCACTCGTTTGTTGAAGGTTTCAGAGAGACGCGCCTGGTACATCTCAATGTACTGCTGAGCTAAGAGTCATTTTTCGTCGAGTGCTTCAACCTCTTGTAGTCATCGGCGATAGTTGTCGTCCACGGTTAGCTGATTGGAGAGAGCCACTCGGAGTAAAGGGATTTGGATCTCGAGGGGAAGGACCACTTTGCTCCCGTACACAAAAGAGAATGACGTACTTCCTGTAGTTGTCTGAACCGTTGTACATTAGGCCCAGAGATATTCACCCAGCTTCTCATTCCAGTTGCGCTAGTTGGATGACACAAATTTCTTGAGAATCTTGATGATGGTTTTTTTTGAATGCCTCAGCCAGCCCATTTGTCGTTGGGTTGTAGGAAGTCGAAGACACATTCTGAATCTAATTTTTGTCATAAAATTGGTAGAATGCATGACTTGCAAACTGTGGACCATTATCATGGATGATCCTTCGTGGCAAGCCAAAGCGGTATATGACGTGATGCTTGACGAAGTTGATCACGTTGAATGTCTTGACTTACGTGAGTGGTACTGCTTTTGCCCACTTAAAGAATTAGTCGGTGATGGCCAAGATGAACCGGTTCCCCTTAGACGAAGGGTGGACTTATTGGTCCGATGATATCCATTCCCAAAGCCTCAATTGGCCAGGATGCTACCATTAGGTGTAGAAACTCTGATGGCTTGTGGATGAAGTCTGTGTGGATTTGGCACGCTTGGCACTTTCTTGCATATTCAATGGCATCTGCTACCATTGTGGGCCAGTAGTAACCCATTCTTCGGAGGCGGTCCTGTAGTTTTGGGTCGTGTTGGTGTGCACCACAGACGCCATCGTAAACTTCATGGAGGACCTGCTTTGCTTCTTTATTCGATAGGCATCGTAGCAGAAGGTCGTCGTAAGACCAATGATACAATATTTTGGTAGTTGTATCATAATATAATCATAGGGGACGTCTTCTGATTGAAGTGGCTTCCTTTGGATTTTTGGATGAATTCCATAGACCGTGTAGTCAATTAATGGGAGTCTCTAGTCCTTGGTATCAGTATGTCCTTTTGTCGCATGGCTCAGACATAGGTAGAGTTTATTTTTGGGGCAGACCAGCTCCTGATCGATCACCGTAATTATCTTATGGGTGTTGTCTGGAACCGCCAAGGAGGCAGCGAGGCAGGCCAGGGTATCAGCCTCGACGTTTTGCAGCCAAGGGACGTGCTCAATGAAGAATCCCTCGAAGGTTGAGATGATGCCAAGTGCAGCTTAGTGGTACAGAATTAGGTATTCATTCCGGACTTCATATTTATCTCGGACTTGGTTTACTATCTGCTTAGAGTCACCGTATGCCTCTAAATAGTCTACCCCTACTTGTTTAGCAAGTTGGAGTCCAATAATGAGAGTGTTATATTCTGCCACGTTGTTGGAGCATGGCTCCGTGAGGGAATATTCTCGATTAATGACCAGATTGTAGGGGAAGATTAATAGTATCCCAACTCCGATGACGACATTGCCCTTGGTCCCTGCTCTCGAAGCGCCGTCGAAGAACATCTGCCAGACAGCTTCGCACGAAGTCACGTTTGAGTTCGCTACTTCATCTGGAATCTCATCGTAGAGTTTCGTGGTTTCTGGCACCGGATGTGCTGCCAGAAAGTCGGCTAGTGTTTGGCCCTTGACGGCTTTCTGAGAAACAAACACCTTATCGTATGGAGACAGTACTATTGCCCAGGTAGACAAGCGGGAACTGAGCGCCCTTTGTAATCACCCTAAATTTTCAGATTTTTTAAAATCAATTTTGGGAATTTTCTACAATTTTCTGGAATTTACATAGGGTTCTGTGCTGATTTTATGATTTTTAACTGCTAATATATAATATTAAAATGTAATGAAAATATGATTTTATGGTGTAAAATAGAAAACCGGACTTAGGATAATTTTTTGGGATTTTATTGGACATCAGACCTATTTTTAAGAGCCTAAAAACTATTTTTCTAATTAAATTATTAATTATTATTATTATTATTATTATTATTATATTTACTGTATTATTATTATTTTTAGGGGCCGGCCCGGCCCAGTGGGCCGAGCCCATTAGCAGTCCAGACCCAACCTAACCTAGCGGGTCGGGCGGGTCCGCCCAGCCCGGATCCGCGCCCGACCCGACCCGCATACCCATCTCCCCTGTCCCCCCACGCCGCCCCGAAATTTCCGCCGCCCGCCGCGCGCCCGTCGGCCACGACCCCCGCCCCACGCTCCCCTCGGCCGACTCCCTCGGCCCACGTCGCCCCGACCTCGGCCTCACCCCCGCCCCAGCCCCAGCCTATAAAACCCCCTACCCCTCCGGTCCTCCTCCTCCCTCATCTCCCCCTCTAACCCTAGCTCCGGTCACCTCCCCCTAGCTCTGGCCAGCCGCTACCGCCTCGATCCCCTAGCCCAGTCGTCGCCGCCTCCGGTCTCGTCCGGCGAGCCCCTCCAGAACCACCACCTCCGCCTCCTCCCTCTTCTTTCCCCTCTCCTCCCAGCGCCGGCCGCCGGCCTCCCCTGGCCCATCTCTGCCTCCCCGAGAGCCGCCCAGCCCCTCGTCGAGCCTCCGCCGCCCTGAGCCGCCCTTCCCCGGCGAGGACACAGACCCGGACAAAGTGAACCCTAGCCCTAGCAGTGGACAGGTGTCCAGGACACGAGTCGGACACGGCAAACCCCGTTTCGAGGAGCCTCGTTCAGGTACCCATAACTTTTTGCTCGTAGCTCCGTTTTTGATTCTGTAAATTGTATTGCGAAGCCTGTATGACCCTCTCGGTGCCCGGATAAACTGATCGGGGTATCGCGTCCTGTGGTGATCGCACACCGCGATCCAAAAACAGGAAAAAACCAGACCCTGTTTCACCCCGGAACTGAGTACGCCCCGCCAAACGGGACGACTTGGTCGCGTGCGGTCTTCACAGATGTGTGCGCCCCGTCGATACGGACGTGTGGGATTTCGCGGAAGCTGATTCGGGTGTGCGTGCACACCGGAATCAACGCGTATCCGCGGACATCGTCCCGTATCCGCCTTTTCTGCAATTTACCCTAACTTCGTGCACACACATCAGATCAAGATAAAACTTACGCCATCGGACTCGTAGCGATACGCTGGTCCTGTGGGTCAAGTTTGGTTCAATTCTGAGAACGTTGATGAAATCGCGTGTCGTGGGCCCCACAGACCCCGCTCGACGGGCGATTTCGTGATCGGCTCATCGGAATTCAAATCTGAATGTTCCGTTGGGTTCGTATCAGCGTTCCTGACCTGTTGACACTAAGTTTGGTGAATTTGGAGACCGTTGACCCGGACACGTTTTTCGGTGTAAAGCGGGCCCACCGGTGGACCCCATTTTGGCCGAAATTGCCTTTTTTGCCCTTGTCTCCAAATTGGACCCAAGGACAGGCGTTCCTACCTATTTGACACCTTCTGAGCATGATGGTACTATTTATTTCAGCTTTCGCAGACATCTCTGGAAATTTCCGAAACCAGGACCTAAGTGGAATTTAAATATCAGGCAAGTGCACCTTGCCAAACTTGCAGTCTTTATTTTCATAATTCCTGTAATATTACTTTGCTGAATGTCTTGTGTAAATTCATATAAACTTGTTTAAACTGCTTAACCTAGGAAACGTATGACGTACCTAGTGTCCGATCATAGTCGGGTGCCAACACCGTACGCGGTGTTGGGTTCGTCATTTAGAGATGGATTTACGATTCCCTTACTTTTGTACTTGACCTATCAAGTACCCTACAACTCAGGACACTTGACACTATCATGGACAGAATCCTCCTGAGATATTCGTGGTGATTCTGTATAGGATACAGGACTTGACAGAGTTATTTTATTTATAGACAGTATGACTTGGTGCATTAGCTATAATCCCGCGGACATGGGCATGAGACGTTATGGTCATGACTTGCGTGATTACATTGGGTGGGGAGAGACACACAGGCTATAGGCTATTCTATATATATATCTACTATTATTGTGAGGTTGTAGACTCTCCAGTAGAGCTAGACCCTTTACGTGTTATTGCCGCTACCGGCTCCCCGACACAGAGCTTGTAGCGGTCTCAGCCTGAGTACTAGTGTTGCTCTCATTTGCATATCACATAGATGGTTACTTAGTTTACCCTGCTGTTCATTTATTTATTGCACTGCTTATTCATTTGGCTTGTATTATTTTGTGCCTTGCTATGTCCACTGAGGACCTGGAATGGATTATGTCCCCAGGTTTAGCTGAGGAGCAGTATCCCGAGGTATACGGGACAGGAGCTGAAGCTATTGCTGGAGCAGAACCGAACCCTGAAGACGAGGTGACTGCCGAAGACTTCTCCTGAGTGCCTGTTCTAGTACTCGGTATTGATTTCATGTTTATTTCTTTTGTTCCTGGCCTATTGAGCCAGTGTATTCAGACATAAGTCGGATTGTTTCTCCGACTGACTTGTTGTTGCTACTTATTTCCATTTCATTATGCAGTTTATTTCTTTATCTTTATTAATCTCATTAGTATGATTTGTTATAGTAGACCTTCTGTACAGCTTAAGTACGCCCTGATGGTTCCATTAAATTGGGTTATCCATCGGTGCGTGCTGCTGGCCATTGCCACGCATCACCAGTCCCTCGACATTTTGGGACTGGGGCGTGACACCCTTGGTTTGGTCATGAGAACTCTGAAAGGATTGACTCATGAGATCACATGAATGGTTTGTCCTGTCACGTAATGTTGAATCTTCAGGATAGCGAATACTAAAGCAAGGCATTCATTTTTGATGTGGGTGTACCTATGCGTCAACCATCATTCAACTGAGATAATAGATTGCATATTCATGACCCGCATCACTATTCTGGGCTAATAGAGCACCAAGGAAGTGATCCATTGCACGCACATAAAGTATGAAGGGCTTTTCCACGACCGCGGCCACCAACACTAGAGGTTTGATAGGTATTCCTTGATGTCATCGAACGTGCGTTGGCATTCTTTATTCCAAACAAAGATGACATATTTCTTCATGAGCTGGGTGAACGGCCGACAACACCCAGAGAGGTTTGATATAAACCTCCTGATGTATGCCAACCTTCCTTGCAAGTCAAGGAGTTCCCGGAGGTTCTTTGGCGGCTTCATCTCCAAGATTGCTCTAGTTTTGTCGGTGTCTACGTGAATACCCCTGGAAGTGATGATAAAGCCCAAAAATTTGCCGCTGGAGACTCCCAGAAAGGATTTGGTACAGTTTATCTTGAGTTGGTACGTAAGCATGAGGTCGAACACAGTCTTCAAGTCCCTGAGGTGATCATCTTTGGAGCAGCTCTTGACGGTGATGTCATCAATGTAATATTCCACCATCTTGTACAGATGTTCACAAAAAATGGTGCTCATAGCTCGTTGGTATGTAGTACCTGCGTTTCTCAGACCGAAGGGCATGACGGTGTAGCGGCATACTCCTATCGGTGTTATGAATGAAGTATGCTTCTCGTCTTCAAGAGATATCTTGATTTTATTATAGCTAAAGAATTCTTCCATGAAGGACATGTGTTCAAAGCCACAAATGTTCTCGATAATATATCGGTGATCGAAAGAGAAAACTCGTCCTTAGGGCACGCCGAATTTAGATTATGGAAGTCGATGCAGATACAGATCTTTCTATTCTTTTTGACGACGGGCACGATGTTGGCCACCCAATCTGGATAATGTTCCTCGTGGACGAAGCCACTAGCTATCAGTTTATTAACTTTAGCTTTGATGGCGTTCATGATATCCAGGCAGAATCGCCGTTGCTGCTGTTTGACAGGCTTGGCGTCCGTCAAGATATTGAGCTTGTAGACCATAATTTGGGGGTCCAGTCATGGCATATCTTTGTAGCTCCAAGCAAAAAATTTAATATATTCCCCGATGAGCTGTAGCAGGGATTCCCAGTCTTCTTCGGACAGACTTTTCTTGATAAAGATAGGTTTGGGGGAGATTTCGTTATCCGGATTGACTGTACGACTTCATCCTCAATAGGAGGTTCTCGTTGTTTGAACCGTATCTCCTATTGTGCGTCTAGGCATTAGGCCTATGGTTCTACTTCAAGGAGTTCCTGTGGATCTTCGTCATCTTCCTCAGGGTCAGCTGACACCATGTTGGCAGACAATGTTTGCTTGAGCATCTCCCTGATACTGACATCAGAGTCCCAAGCGAAAGATTACGAGGAGTGGGAGTGAACCTCATCATCTTCATCTGAACCTTCGGGGGCTGTGGGAGGTGTTACGTACCCTAAGCCATGCTTGGTTTTATGGTAGTAATCCTCTGACTTGGCTACGGGAGTAGGTAGATGCAGGGACAGCCGTCGGCCCTTGCCGTAGTTTAAACCTCGATTATTTTTTAAGATCATAACCCATCTTCTGGATGATATGTTTGGCTTGACCGCTGAACCGATAGAGTTGTATTTTGCCGATGTCGGGTTCTAGCTCTTTTTTCTCCAGGGTGAAGGACCGGGGGCATTCAATCATGCCGAAGATGATGGGTTTGTCTTCCCTCTTCCTTGCTGGAACTGTGAAGTAGGAACCTTGACTAGGGAGGATCTGGTTTACTGCGTTGGTGGTAGTCACCTGTGTTTGCAAATGAAGGCCCAGACCATGCTCCATGGAATACAAGGTGCTTATATGTGCAAGTTCGGAGTAGTTCAAAGATAACCCTTTATTAATAAAATAAGATAACTTCTCTTCGAGGATTATATCGAAAGAGAATGGATGTTAGCATGAGAAGCCACACACTCCTCCAGTTCATCCTTCTCAAGGGATACCCCCAGCGCGAGGAAAGGCTTCGGTGGATTTCTGTGCAGTTTTACCACCAGGGGTTCAAAATTTGTGGAGGTACCGGAGCTTCCCTTGGTGGTCCTCGAAGACGAACGACCATAGGTGAAGATGGCACCAGATATTCCCTCTACGGTTGATTCGGCCTATGAAGATGAATGACCAGAGGTTTAAATGTTGTAGATGGTGTCAGATCTTTCTTTGATAGTCGATTCGGCCTGCGAAGGAGGACGACCAAAGGTTCGGGTGTCTTCCTGTTCAGTTTTACGACAAGGGGAGCGGTTGTGCCGGGAGCACGTGCCTTTAGACGAACTCTCAAGGGTTCATCTAATGTAGTCCCGGCCTCTACCTCATCGTCAGCATCATTGTCGCCTTCATCTCGATGGATTTGCTTGTAGAGGATTGAATCGGAGTAGTAGGCCTTGACCTCTTTAAACGGGTCTACGTGCGCAAATTCTATCTTGACCGTGCCATGGTTGTCTACATACTTTAGGCATTGGTATCGAGTTGATGGCACGATCATGTATTGGTGTATCCATGGTTGTCCCAGCAGGACATTGTAGGATACCTCGATGTCAATGACGTAGCAAGTGACCTCTGTCTTCAAGTCGCCGACCTGGCATTTCAGGCAAATCTTGTCCAGAGGGCAGCTTCTTCTAAAGTTGAAGCCACTAATGGCAGTATTGGTGGCTGCCAGACGATGCATCGGGATGTCCAAGGTCTGAAGCAGCTCCTTGGGATGATGCTAATTGATGAACCGGAATCGATGTGCATCCGGTCTACCTTAATTGCACCGATGTATCCTGTGTAATACATGGGAGGATCATGCCGGTTATTCTTTAGCAACATATCCTATTGCGAGAATGTGATATTGGGTATTGCCTCCATGATATTATTACAGTGGGGGCAAGCAGCCGAGTCCTCAGCTGACGGTTTGACATGGACCAGGTAGGTGTCGGCATTATGTAGTACCTCACTCAGAGCAGCCCGAATGTCTCTGGAGAGCCACAGAAGCTTGAATAATGACAACTTTGCCGGAGCATTGGCCAGTTGTGCTAGGATGTCAAAGTTGTAAAATTTTTCTAATCCCTGACCTGCATCTTTGAGCAGCGGTTTGTCAAAGGGAACGTCTTTTTGCTTAGATTTGTTTGTCACGGGAGGCTGGGATGGACCTGGCTTAGAGGTCGTAGGTATTGTAGGAGTGTCATCGTCGGGGGTGTTATAATCTCGCTGGTAGGTGAGTCCTGACCGGGTTGCTCCTGTCATGGCTTTCTCAGTGGTGGGAGACACCATGTGTCAGGACTTAGCTTTTCGTGTTTTAGGCCTGATGGTGGAAGGCGCTGCTTGCTGTGTCAAGTCTGGGACAAGATCCGGGTGTACCCACATGATTTTGCCCTAAGGTATAGTAAGAGATGTCAGCCCGACTGCTTGGTCGTGAGCTGGTGGAAGATTGACTACCTCCATTGTTGCCCTCGGGATCGGTATGACTCCGTCCTGGGCCTTTATTACCGAAAAGTTCCCGAACTGGAGGAAGACCATGTTGGCGGTAACTGTTACGTCATCGAAGTCCATGGAGAGGGCTTGGGTATCGATCAGACGCTGGATGTACCGCTTCAAGGTGTAGCAGTCCCGCATCAGGTGGTGGACGTAGCGGTGGAAGAGACAATACTTTGGATTATTTAAGTCTGCCGCTTCCGGCTGGCGTTTGACGTCGGGGGGCCAAAGTTTTCCTCTCTTTATCAATATGTCGAAGATGAGCATGAAATCATCATCCTCGAAAGAGTAAGTCTCTTTTGGTTTCGGAGCTTTCGCCTATTTTTGCTCAGGCCTCTTGGTTACGTTGGCGACCATAACATGTTTTCCTTTTCCGTCGTGGTTGTTGTTACCGCCATTGTTGTTGTTAGGACGTCTCCCCCTATCATCGGCAACAGGGATCTGTATTCCTAAGAGTCGGGCATCCTTGACCTTCTTCTCGGCACCGATATCGTTTACAATGAACGACGTCTAGTCTTTGAGCTAGCTATCACCCATCCATAGGCTGACTGTCAAAAGTAGGTTTCTTCGGCATATCTCCATCAGCGTCATCTCGGGATTGCCAGGAGGCAGCCTTAGCGCAGCTTGTTGGAACCGCTCGATATAATTTTGTGCTATTTTTTTTTCCTGGGACAACGTCCATCAGGGAGGACATAGTCATGTCACTTCCCACCTTATAGAATCTTTGGAGAAAAAGACTCTTTAGGTCGTCGAATGATAAGATGCAGTTATCTTGGAGGCTACAAAACCAGTCGAAGCCACCCTGGATAATGCCCCGATGAAGAGCCTAGTAAGTATAGCATCGTTGCGGGATAGATGCCCCGTCATAGTTTTAAAGTAGCTCATATACTCGCAGGGGAGGACTTTCCGTCAAATGTGTCAATATTGAAGGATTTGTACTTGGGAGGATATGGTACATCCCTCCATTCCAGCGGATATGGCTGCCGCACTCCGAGATCGCAGAGTGACTCCAGATTGCTCATGGAATCTATGCAATCTCAGAGTTCTTGGACCTCCTTCATCGCCTTCCTAGCTTCATCTATTGCAAAGGAGCAGACGACCCTGGTAGAGCATGACGGACGCCAACAGGGGGAGCAGTTGCATTTGAATTTGTATTAGTTCCAAGGTCTTGTCCTGAGGCCCTTGGTGGTTAGGTGACTACAGTCGCCTTGATGTATAGTGCTGCTTGAGTCAAGGCTTGCATTGACTCTCTCATAGTTTGTATCATGGATTTGAGGGTTTCGAGGCACTGCAAGTCACTGGGGCCTTCGTGGTCATCCTCTTCCATATGTGTCATTCTTACATGAGCCGAGTAGGAAGGGATGGTTGACGTAGCACTTTTTGCCTCAGACTCTTGCGGTAAATAGTCATAGGGGAGATCTGGTAGTATTGCATCTGGTTTGGACTCTGATGGAACACTACCCCCAGCGTAGGAGGCTGTGTCTCCTTGGGGAGGGTGGCTACCCCCAATGTTTGTTCCTTGAGAATATCTAGCTCATCGGAATGCCGAATTATTGCATATGTCTGGGGGATTAATACCCCTAGCTTGCGCAACCCCTAGTAGTTCTGAGGAAGAGCTACCCCCAGCGGCTGGGAGCTTCTTCTTCGAGCGGGTGCTATGGAAAATACTTTTTGCAGGTCCTGCTGCTGGTTCTCCTAGTAGTCGCCTTTGTAACGCACTGGTAGAGAGCGATGGACTGGAGGTACCCGACTTCTTTCCTCCCTTGGTGGCGGGAATCCTCTGAGTCGAGTAGCACGAGGCGAAGGACAGCTCCTCATCCTCTGGTACTTGCACCTGATCTCCGGGTTATTGCCGGATAGGTACTTTCTGGTGCAGACGCTAGAAAACCGACTGCCTGCTTGTAGGTATTGCCACTTTATTACAATAGTAATTGATAATGATCTTGGCACAGTGATGCCCTGGAGAGGATATTTCACCGGCCACAGTTGTTTCCCTCGCCTTGTGTTTGTGATTGATCATATTACGCAAGTCAAGCAAGGGTTGTTCCATCTTTGTACCATTTTTGTGGGCCCAGAAGAATCGAGCGCACATGTGCGTAGGTTTTGTATTTGCTCCCTGATCCGGGGTTTATATAAGAACTTTCCTCAGATCGTCAGCGGAAGACTTTTGAGACCGACGCTGTCTGTTTGCCGCTGCGGGCTGGACACACGAGGCGGTCTTAACGGTGCCTGCTGACAATCAGCTAACTGGATAGTTAGCTTGAGCCTGTGAGCTCACACTGCCCTGGGCTTCTTTGACTTAGCACCTGTAGGCGTGTAGTACAAAGAGTCCAAGTTTGGGCTTTCGAAATTCTCTGCGAGCCGCAAAGGATCTGTGCCACATGAGATGCAGTCGAAAATAGAAGTTCTGTTGCTATCAGGACCGCATGCGATCGTCTGCCTGCGACTGTGAGCTGGTGCCGCATGGTCAGACTTATGCAGCCTCCTTCTTGGTTGCATAGCACCTGCCTCGGCATCAAAACATCTGGCATCATAGTGCTTTCCTCTGGCTGAGTCTGGGTGCCAAGCAGTTTCTGCGTCAGACGGGGATGAAGCATAGACGTGGACGTCCTGGGTGTTCGTCTGACGACCATCATCAACAATAGAGTTAGAGGCAGAAAGCGTCTGGTCTGCATCTAGCGGCCTTTTCAACCCACATCATGCGGGTCTTCTTAGGCTTGGTTAGCCTTGGCAAAGGACTATCACTTCCTTCTGAGAGAATTTCTTCGAATGCTTGCTGGTCGAAGCGAACTACCAGTATCTTTTGCATTTAGCCGAGCTTGGCCGCATCAGACAGCGTTACCAACTTCTCATTAGAGGATAAGGAGGTCCCCAGCAGAGTCGCCATCTTGTTTGCCATTAAATCAAAAGAAAAACTAAAAGAACTTGATTTGATTAACAAACTAAAAAAAATATAGAGAAGTCTTAGAAGATAATCTAAGTACAAATTTGTTATCTAGGGGTGACTATGGAGGGTTAGGAGTGTAGCAACTCTCTTTACTCCATGGATGATTCAATGCAGAAGCTCTTCTCTCTCGCTTGAGTATAGGTTCGCAGATAGCCTGCCTCTTATATGGGTGTGGAACCCTACTATTTATAGTCACCCCTAAGCGTGCATATGTTGGGCCGCATGGATGCTGGAGGGTGCCACGTGTCCCTTCTTAACAAGGTGCAGCTGTAACCATGAGCAGGCCAAGCTGCCACGCGGTCGCTTGTCAGAATTTTTCGTTGCTGAAGATCTGGGTAGTTCTCGTCCTTTGTGAGTGTGACTTGGTCATCTTGATACATAGTCGTACTTGGTTGGAGAGAATTACTATTGTCATAAGAGCAAGATTTGGTCTAGATGGAGTCTGAAACACATATGGCCAGAGACACATGGGACAGTTGGAGTCTGGGATGCATGGGGCCAGAGATGCATGGACCGCATGGAGTCTGGGACGCATGGGGCTAGAGACACATGGGACCGTTCTAAATTATGCCCTTTCTCTTAAATCTTAGTATCCTTTGGTTGCTGTCGTCGTTGTGCATACTTCCAATCATAAACGTCCTAGCAACGCAGGAGGAAACATCGCTCCAAAGCATCCAAATAACGGCGGTCATCCGAAAGAAAATCCAGGGCAATGTTGTACCTACTACAACAGACAAGGGCACACTGAAAACGACTGTCGTCGAAGGTGTATATAGCTTTAAAGTTTTAGTAAAAGAATGTAATGTACAGGATGGTTATCTCATTTTGCGTCCACTTTTATAAACTCGTACGGCAATTATTTCGACTTGTTCAAGAGTTTCTATAAAGATATTCATTATTAATAAATAGAACTTTTCCATATTTCAACATTGTGTTCAATTATTTGTGGACTCTGAATATGTGCTCGTTGGATAAAATACCTTGGCCTTGTGTATTGCGCAACCTAGGCATGCACGACATCATGCTCGGGGGACGACTATCGATTCTACGAAATTAGGGCATGACATATTGGTATCGGGTCTAGTTATGTTATACACGTGGCGCTGCACATCCATCGAGAGTGCTGACATGAGACTTCTTTTGTTTTATGTGTTCATGTCTTTTAAGGATTTCAGAAAATCCTTTTCGTTAGGATTCTGTGTCAAAGACGATCCTGCTGATGGGATGCCACGTTAGGTCCTTCTGCGACCAAGCTGCTTTGGCTGATTGGGATGCATGTATGTCATATTTCTTGGCTGTAGGGAGACTCTGCGGTCTGATCTCTTCTGAGTTTTTGTTTTGGGGCGGAGGGTTGCATGAATGCATATTTTTTATGCTTCTACAGTTGTCAGAAGCAAACTTGTCGGACAGCTATTGGGGTGAGGCTCTTTACACAGCTGCTTATATTATTAATTTATCTCCTAGTACCCCTTTGTAGGGTGATGTGCCTGACAATGTGTGGTACGACAAAGAGCCTTCATACAATCACCTGCGAGTGTTTGGTTGCAAGACCTTTGTGCATGTACCGAAGGATGAGAGATCCAAACTTGAGCCGAAGATGAGGCGGTGTATCTTTGTCGATTACGGTCGAGATGAGTTAGGTTATAGACTCTACGACCCAGTAGAAAGAAATCTTTACAAAAGCAGGGACATGGTATTCATCGACGATCAGACCATGACCAACACTCAAGATTCTGAGATGCCTTCTGAGGCTGAGGAATTGCCTGAGTTAGAGTTATTTTGCTTCGAGCAGTTTCTAGAGGACATTGTCAGGACCCGCACCCGGAAAATCGGGCATAAGTCGTGGGTACGTCCAGCCTACGCCGCAGCATCGGCGGTAGAACGATGTCTAGGTCAACTATCTAGATAATAATCTCACACAAAAATCGGCCATGACCTCTCCAAAAGGAGGGCAACCACACAGTCAATATATAAACCTGTCAAGATCTCAACTCCAAACGGAGGAGCAATATCATAAAGATAACCACAATATACTCAATCACGAATCTAAGCACGATAAGATAACACAAAGATCTAACAACTATAAAGTCTAACCAACAACAACTACTACAACAACCACAACATCAAATAATAATACAATAATATCCAAAATAATATACAAACAAGGTCTCAATCCAAAACCGGAGACAAATCCGGTGCTAAAAGCTAATAAAAACAACAACAAAGTCTCAGTGATCCCGGCTACCAACCCGGAAATCACCCCTAAGCTAGAGGGTCCATGTCTGCACCATCGACAGGTTCAGGTCCATAAAATGTCGGACACCACTCCTCCGGATACTCTGAAAAATATGTCCAGTCAGGACTGGAGCAAGTACATCTCTGACAGCAGTTCCATTTAAATGATAAAAACTATAAAACAGTTATAGCAAGTAGCAAGAAGAATGAAGCAAGTATGAAACAAGAAAATATGTATAACTGGTGCATAAAGGTAAAGATGCATGGATATCAGAGCAAGATAGTAATAACTACAAGATACAAGAAATCTACACTAAGAGTAAGTCTGTGCACATGAACGTGTAGTGAGTCCAGCATGAAAAACATGTAGTGAGTCAAGTCCAGAAACATGTAAGTGAGACAAGTCAAGAAATGCATGAGAGTCCAGACTATAAAGAATGAACTCGGTGTCTTTGAAATACTTGTTTCGACATGTAAACGGCTAGGGGTAAGTACGGCTCACCGTGCACTGGGTGCGCGGCTGCTATCATTCCAGATTAGACCAGAGGGAGTGATGCCTGATGATTCCAGATGGGAATGTTTACATGTCTACTCGAGTATTTCCCTGTCCCGACTAATACAAGTGGATCCAAGACCCGACACGCAAATCAAGATGAGTCCAGCCTGAACATGAATGATGCCTGTAGGTGATGCCTGTAGGTGATGCCAGTAGTGATTCCAGAATAGAGGCCAGAAATATGAAATGTACGTGTCGCAAGTAAATAAATCCAGAAATACCAGTCAGTGTCCCGTGTTGTGCCAGAATAATCATATGATACTATACTAGAAGCTGAATCATAATAATCATCAGATAATGAAAACTATCAGAGAATGTACTCGCCTGACGTCCTGAGCAACTGGCGATCCGAACTGGTGTTGCAAGGACCTAATACGAAAAGCAAGGTTAAACATAGTTTTAATGAGTTAAACAGATATAAAATAACTAAAAATAGGCTTCTAGGGTCGTTCTAGGTCAAACGAGTCAAACCGGTGAAATCTGGGTCAAAAAGTCAACTCTAGATCCAAAAAGTCAACTCTGGGTCAAAACTAGGTCAAAAGTTTACTTTGGCGGTCAACCGAGTCAACTACGGTCAAGTCTGGGTCAAACTAGGGTGCTCCTGAATTTCTAGGTCAAACCGAGCTCATTAAGCTAGAAAACTCACAAACTCGCCTCCTTGAGATACCGGGATACCCTCGGTATCCGATACCTCAACCTAGGCTATATACCCCGCCTATACCCTCTAAAACCTATGCTAGCACGGGTAAATATATACACATATACATATAAAAATCACTCCAATACTATTCATAGGCTATTGCTCAAAAACCCCGTTCGAAACCCAATACCTTGGTTATCTTAAGGTATTGAAATACCTCGGTATCTCAAGGTATTGAGATACCGCTCTAAACTCAACCCGACTACCCCTCTAGCTAACTAACTATGCATAAACATATATATCTAGCTATAATCTAGGCTAAAATATAGATATCTAATACATATAGGCATATACCTATATATCTATATATATATATCTCACAACACACATATACCTTACCTTATACCCATTCTCAATACATATATATCTATATCTAGTCTCTATACCTTTATATAACTATATGTACAGGCTATTATACATATATCTAACACATATAAGTATCTACATAGCTATATGTATCTATATTCACACATACACACAATACACATATACACATACCTTATATCTATATACCTTACCTTACCTTACCTTACCTTACCTTACTCTCAAATATATAAATATATCTATCTAGATATCTAACTGTCTATCTACCTAAATAACTATGTAGTTATCTAGCTATCTATCTAAGTATCTATATATATAACTATCTATTATCTAGTATCTACCTATCTAATATCTATCTAACTAGATACCTATCTATTTATATCTAGATATCAACTACCTACTATCTATCTAACTATCCATCTATTATCTATCTATGTATCAAACTATTTACCTATCCATCTAATATCTATATAGTATCTAGATATCTATCTATTCATAAATCTATCTATCTATTTATATCTAGCTATCTACTTACCTATGTATCTATGTATCTATGTATCTATCTATCTATCTATTTATTTATCTAACTTATTTATCTATCTAACTATAGATATATATATCTATACATATCACTCTCTCCCTCGCTCGCTGCTAGCTGTTGCTGCTGCTTACCCTGCTGCTGCTGCTGCTGCTTAAAACTGCTGCTGCTGCTGCTTTTCACTGCTGTTGCTGCTGCTTTTTACTGCTGCTGCTGCTGCTTTTCACTGCTGCTGCTGCTGCTTATTCTGCTGCTGCTGCTGCTTTTCATTGCTGCTACTGCTGCTGCTTTTTAAATGCTGCTGCTGCTGCTTTTTAAATGCTGAAGGCTGCTTTTTAAATGCTGAATGCTGCTGCTTTTTAAATGCTGAATGCTGCTTTTTAAATGCTGAATGCTGCTGCTGCTGCTGTTCAGTCCACCCCCCTCTCACTCTCACACACACACACACACACAACCACATACAGACACACATATATATACATATATCTATATATATATATATATATATACAACCATATATATATATATATATATATATACACACACAAGTCTCTCTCTCTCTCTCTATATATATATATACACACTAACACATCTACTAACATATATACTTATACACACATATAACTATATATATACACAACTAAATACCTATATATATACACACTTATATCTACTCTCTAACACTCACACTAACACACTCACAAACACACTAACACACACACACAACACGCCCCACTCACGCCCAATGACCCCGACACTCACCAACACCCTAAAATATATAAAATATAACTCGAAAACTCTAGCACACACTCCCTGATACTAACCCAACGCGCGCACAAGCCCGAAACGAGGAAACCAAGTCGAAATGGCCGTTCGGTCATTTCGACGAACACGCGGTGCGCGGCTCGGAAAACCTCCTGAAACGCACACCAAACGAACTCGGAATCGGCCCAAAATTTACCCACACGCTCTAAACGATGTCTAAATCCTAGAAAATATGCTCCTGCGTCGATTCTAGGTCCGTGGCGAAAACGCGCACGCACTTAGAATCGGCGATGACGAAAAGACCCAATTTTGCCCGAAACGCCCGTTTCTCTGCGACACGGCTTCCCGTGTCCAAACGGAGACACGCACTCACCCTCAAGACACCCGACAACGTCTACCTAGGTCCGTCTAACCTAGGGCATCACCCAAAATTGGGCCAAATTCGGATTCCACCCGAAATTGACACAAAATCTAGTGTTAAAGTCTCTAAACTCACCCAAACTAGTTCCAACTTTCTCCCACGGGTAGCCTAAGGGTCTAGGAAGGTTCTAAACTATTAATTACACTATACAAAAATAATTAGCAAGGGGAAAGTTAGATTTTACCTCTTGGGAGTTGGAATCCCAAGGCCAAAGTCTCACAACCCCTAGAAATCACCTCCCTCAAGCTCCAAGCCACCAACTCTAGCTTCCACACTAGATCTAAGCTCCTCACACCTAGGTTAGGGAAAAGCAAGGTTAGGGCTAGCATAAGGAGAAGGAATGGAAAAAGAAAGAAGAAAAATGGAAGAGGGAACTCACATTGGAGAAGAAGGAAGAAGGAAGAAGAAGTGGAGAAGAAGAAATGAAGAAGAAGAAGAAGTGAAGAAGAAGAAGAATACAAAGAGGGGGGCTGCTGCTGGTTTTTGCACAGGAATGGGTAGGTAGGGGGGCCGGCCACACATAAAAATGGGGGTTTACATGTACAAAGGTCCAAAATGCCCTCCCGTAACTCGGTTTTGGGTTTCGGGTTCCAAAAACACTCAAACTAACTCCAAATCTCTCCCACTAACCTTCTAAAAATAAAATAAATATTTCTAAGCCCAAAAATAATTCTCACAAGGGTGCGGGCTGGGTCGGACATAGGTCCACTAAGGTCTGACATGGGTCCAGGCTAGCCAAAATCCTAAAACAATCAATAAAAATATAATACAATCATTAATTAATTATAAATACAATTAATAAAAAATAATGCACAATTAACTAAATTAAAAAAAAATACCCGGCTCTGGAAATAGGGTGGTGACAACATAGCAGAGGATCCAGTTATGGGGGATCCAGTATATGAAGTTGCTCCCAACCTTGATCATCAGCCTGCTGATGGTGGTCAGAGTGATCTTCAGGAGGATGAGTATGCCAATGAGGCAGTTCCTGAGGAGGAGGTTGTTGGTATACAGCCAGCACCAGTAGTTCCATTGAGGAGGAGCGATAGAGTGCGTCGACCATCTACGAGATACTCACCAGGTAAGTATGTGCTACTGACTGACGGTAGAGAACCCAAAAGTTTTACAGAGGCTATAAAAAATGAACACAAGCAGGAGTGGATGGAGGCCATGCAGGAGAAAATAAGTTCCTTTAAGGCCAACTCTACTTATGATCTGGTATGGTTGCCAAAGGGCAAGAAGGCTTTAAAGAATCGATGGGTGTTCAGATTAAAGCAGACAGATGATGCTACTCGTCCTCGATTTAAAGCGAGGATGGTAGTTAAAGGCTACGGTCAGCAAAAAGGCATAGATTATGATAAGATCTTTTTTGCCAGTCTTCAAGCAGTCGTCTATTCAGATGGTACTAGCATTGGCACCCAGTTTTGACTTAGAGATCTAGCAAATGGACGTGAAGATGATATTCATCCACGATAATCTTGAGGAAAAGTTATCCATGGAGCAGCCATAGGAATTCTGTGAGAAGGACAAGTCACACTTAGTCTGCCAGTTGAGGAAGAGCTTGTATGGTCTGAAGCAGGCTCCGAGACAGTAGTACAGAAATTTTAAGTCATTTATGGGAAGAATGGTTATGCACGGATGACGCCGGACTACTATATATTTGTGAGGTACTTTGCCGATGATAATTTTATCATTTTACTGCTCTATGTTGATGATATGCTACTGGTGGGTCATAATACCACTAGGATAGCGGAGTTGAAGTGTCAACTGGGAGCGGCCTTCTCTATGAAGGATTTGGGCGCATCAAAGACTATTATTGGGATAAAGATCAGCCGAGAGAGAGAGAGAGAGAAAGAGAGAGAGAGAGAGAGAGAAAGTCCAAGCTGCTACACTTATCCCAAAAGAAGTACATTCATCGGGTACTTCAGCCTTTCAGGATGGACGGGTCAAAGAAAGTGAGTAAGCCCCTTGCGGCTCACTTTAAGTTCACTGAGGAGCAGTATCCATCTACCGAGGACAAAAAGGAAGATATGGAGCAGGTTCCATATGCCTCGGTTGTGGGGAGTCTTATGTATGCTATAGTCTGTACGAGGCCATATATCACTCACGCGGTTGGCACAGTTAGCAGGTATACTTCCAATCTTAAAAGGGTACATTGGAGTGGGGTCAAGTGGATTCTACGATATCTTTAGGGCACTGCCGATTGGAGACTTTCTTTTGGTGGTGACAAGCCGAAGCTGGTTGGGTATATCGATGCTGATATGGCTGGAGATGTAGACACGAGGCAATCGACTTCGGGCTATATGATGATGTTGCAGAGGTTTGTTGTCCTATCGACGACAGAGGCAGAGTACATTGCGGCAACAGAGGCTTGTAAGGAGTTGTTGTGGATGAAGAAGCTATTACAGAAAATTTGGCTAAAGTAAGAGCAATATCATTTGCTTTGCGATAGTCAGAGTGCTATTCACCTTATGAAGAACCAGATATTTCATAGCTGGTCCAAGCACATTAAGATCCGGTATCATTGGATACGAGATGTTATGAAAAAGAAGGAAGCGGCGCTTGAGAAGGTTCATACAGATGACAACAGAGCAAACATGTTCACAAAGATTCTTCCAAGGGAAAGTTTGAGTACTACAGGCGGATTGTCGGGATGATGACCCCCTCCACATATTTATGAAAGGGGAGATTTGTTAGAGTTGGTGGGGTTCCCAATCTATGTAGAGAATACCCCAGAGTGCGACGAGCGGCATCCGTGTGTCAAAAAAACTCAAAAAGTACATCAAGCACAGTGTATTGGAACAATTATGGTAAGCAAATATTATATTAGATTTCCATCTTTGAATTTAATTATATATTTATGATTGGATCTTTCATATATTAACTTTCCATATAATTGAATTTCCAATTTATGGTAAGCTAATTTATGATTTGATTTTTATTAAATATATGATTGAATGTGATTGAATTTCCATAAATATTTTTGGCTTATATATATATATATATATATATATATATATATATATATATATATATATATATATATATATATATATATATATATATTTCCATATGGAAACCCTAATTCATGCAAGCGTTTATATAAAGGCTCATGCAATATACAACAACATGAGAAAAAATATGAGAGAGAGAGAGAACAATGTAGCAAGAGTGACATTGTAACTTTGGAGAGGAGAAAGAAGGATTGAAGGTCATTTCGGAGAAGAAGATCAATTTGGGGTATTTCTCATTATCTTTTTTCTTCATGGTTGTAATCTATTTTTTGTTCCAAAGAGTTATGATAATCCGTGTTGGATCGGTGAGAAACTTGTACAAGGTGTAATCTCTTTATTTCATTAGTGGAGGTTCTTCAGGATTGGATTCTGATCGTCCCGTAATTTTTTTATCTGAATTTTTTACGTAAAAACTGTGTCTGCGATTTTTGTTTAGTATTTTTTGGTTTGTGTGTTTTGCTCGGGTACTATCTGGTTTGGGGAATAATTTTCGCGTTTCATTCCCAACACCTAGTAGGCGGAAAACAAACATACATAATATTATATTCTGCTATAATGGATCCCGCCAACTGAGTTGGCAAAATTTCGTGCATGCACGCATTCCTCCAACCGAGTTGGCGGGATATTAAAAGTTGTTGGTTTAGTTTTTTATTAGGTTTGTAATTAATGATTTGATTTTTTTTGTTGGTTTAGAGTTATATAGTTTGGTTTTTTTGGTTGGTTTAGAGTTATTTTAATGTGGTTGATTTTTTTTGTTGGTTCAGTAGAGTTATTTTTTATGTTGATTGGTTTAATAGAGTTATTGGCTTATAGGATTGGGTTTATTTGGGTGGGTGAATGGGGTTGGTTTATATAAGTTACGTTTGGTAGTCCAACGGCTATTTTATAACGGCTGTATACAACTTTCATCTCCAACTCAATCTTATTCTCTAACGACTCTCTAACGTTTGTCTGTAATTCTCCAACGACTCTATAACGTTCATCTGTACTATAGTATTTACCTATATAAATACAGAAGGTATTTGTATCACAAAATTATACCAAATATTCTCTAAAAAAAAAAAAAATTCTATCCACAAGTTTATTATTCAGAAGTAGCTCAGCTAAATCTACTGTCTTGGAAGCTCACTTTCTTGTTACCATGGATCAAAGTCTAACAATACTATGCTCGCTTGGTAATGTAATAAATGTGTTAGCTTATGAAGAAAGTTTAGTTGAAGTTCTTTTAATTGATCAAAATATTTTGTTTGATAATTTATGTAATTTAATAATTTAAATTTTTTCTATTGACTATTTATTGGTACATATTTATCTATTTAATTGTATAAAATTAGTTAGTGAGCAAGCATAAAATTTATTCTTGAAGTTAATATACAATCACCGTATATATTTTTGTGACTCCACCACCACCACCACCAAAAATTAGTAGTGCTCCTAGTTCTTCTCACTAATTTATTTTATTTACTGAAGAAGAACATAGAGTAGATGATAGTAATAACAAGGATGAAAATAGTGATGATTTAATAGAAAATTTAGATGATGAACTTGATGATAATGTTGATAGTTTTACTAGAAATAATTTATTCATTGGAAAAGAATTTATGAATCGTCATGCATTTAGAAGATTTATTAGTGATATAGCAATTGCACATAATTTTTCTTGCACGACTACTAAAACAGTGCGAGAGAAATTATATATAAATATAATGTTTCAAGTTGTAATTGAAGAGTGTACGCTAAAGCCATTTGCAACGACAAGACATTCTTCATTACTATGCTACAAAATCTACATTCTTGTTTAGGTGGACTTACAACAAAAAATTATCTATTAGCGACAACCGTATGGGTTAAGAATAAGATTATTGATAAAATTTGTGATAATCAGTCGTATAGTCCATCACATGTTATAAATAATATCTATAGGATACACTGAATACATATTAAATATTGTAAAGCTTGGAAAGCTAGAGAAATTGCTCTATCAGAAATAAATGGTAGTTATATTTATGCATATAGTAGTCTTGAGGAGTATGCTTGTACAATCATTTAGACAAATCTAGATATCATATGTTATATAAAGACTACAGAAAATAATAACTTTTAAAGAATTTTTATTTGTTTCAGAGTATGCATTGATGGCTTTTTAAGGGGATGTTTACTTGTGATTGTTTGCGAAGAAAAGTTTATATAAGACTTTCGTATTACAAACTATTGAAAAGAAAGAAAAGTACAAAAAGATCTAAAATAAGAATTTAAGTACAGTTGATTCTGGAGAAGTATAACTGTGGAGATCTGATCTGCGGACGATCATTTTACTCATTGGACCACTCGACGACAAAGAAATGCACACGACGACAAAGAAATATAGAAAATGTTGTGAACAACTTGGAGAGTTGAACAATATGAAAGCTTTGGCAACAACGGTACAAGAAGCTTCTATTTCTCTCATTTTGTTCTTGAATTTCAAAAACTTGAGAATTCTAGCCCCTTTTTCTCTCTGTTCATCTGTCCCCCTCTATGTGTCCCCCTGTAAAGGATGTACTGATCCTATTTTTATAGAATTTAGGAGCGGTTATAAGAGTGTGCGCACACTTTTGATAGTTTGTACTATTTTACCATTGTGGGTACAGTTTTGGTGGACTAACACACCATATTTTGAATGAGTGGGTGCACAACTTACTGCATGCTTGACACGTAGCTTCCTTTACGATGAAAGCATAGGTCGTGGGGACAATTATTTGTATACTTTTTACGAGAAGCATCACATGTAAGACACGCACTCATAACTGCTCACTGTCAGTTAGAATAGTATGTGCACTTTAGAAGTGGTCTCAAGACTGTCATACTTTTGAAAATATTGGCACTGTGGCACATTTTTGAAAAAAATGGCATAGCGGTGCACTTTTAAAGAAGTAGTTATTATGGCACACTTTTGAAGATGTTGGCACTACATCGTACTTCTGAAGACATTGGCACAATGGCGCATTTCTGAAAAAATTAGCACAACAATGAACTTCTAAAATAATTGGCACAACGACACACTTCTGAAGACATTGGCACAACAACGAACTTTTGAAAAAGTTGGCACATCGGCGCACTTTTGAATGAGTTGGCACGGCAGCACAGTTTTGAAAAAATTGGCATAGGGGCAAATTTTTAAAGGAGTTGGCACAAGGGCGCACTTTTGAAGGTGTTGGCACATCGGCGCACTTTTGAAGGAGTTGGCATAGCGGCTGGGTCGCTAAACGATAACCTGGTTCTGCGTGCCGCAGCACAGTAGTAATGATGACTTCTGACTCTTTGATTTCTGCATCTATCAACTGTCAGTCGAATACATTAAATGCTGAGAGAGAGTGCGCGTCTTTGAGCGTTTGTGTGCTAAATTTTGTAATATTAAGAAAGCGCGCCACAATAAGAAAGTGTGCCATCTTATGAAGTTTCAAGAAAGTGCACCAAAGTAAGAAAGTGCACGTCTTCCTTCTTAAACAAGTAGAGGGTGCGCCATCCTTCTACTGTTGGGTTTATTTGTAGAAAATTGTGTCGCTTCTACAAGACCCCCTTCAAAGTTTTTGAATTTTTTTAAATGAATTCAAAATACTTTGAATTGGAAGCATAAAAGTTGTTGAGATATTTGTGCGAGCACTAAAGGAAGAATCCCAACAATTTTGCTGACGTGGTTGTAGGTCTGACATGCACGTATCTTGTCAATTTATTGTTTTAGCTTTGTTCTTGGTTTGATGCGGTCTTTAAGGAGATGTAGGCATCTTTTAAGGAGATGCGAGCACTTTTTCAGGAACAATTTTTGAGAGCTATGCCATACTTGGCATGTTTTCTCCTACGAATAGGAGAAATTTTTTACCAACACTCCCATACTTATCTCCTTTTTGCTGTGAGACTTGAGTATGGTTATTATTAAGTGTAGGTCTAAGAAGGTGACCGTGCCACTGGCTTTGCTGGCTACAGAGAAGATGTAAGAGGAGACGCTTCCCAAAGATGTTGTTATTAAGCTCTTTGTGTGATGGAGCATGAAAGGATATCATAGGCTTCGTCGTTCATGTTGAACTGATGAATTACCCAGAAGATTGTTCTTTGACTTCAAACTCAGCTCGCTGGAATTACTCTTAACATGGCCCCTGTGCTGATTATAGAGTTAGAATTAGAATCCCTAACCGAGACTTCTAGCGGTGGCACTGGATGGCGATGGCGGAACAACTTTCGTTTGACTCGCCATGTCCTCCATTGAGTCATGACAGAAATGGATTCGTGCTAATTTAAACAGGCCCAGTCCTGTATAGCATCCCTGCCCATAACATGGATGTCTTCTTCATGTACTGTGGTTTACAATGATGAGCCTATTTCTTCTGCGTCTTACAAAAATAAAGGAGCAGACGGGACACAGAGATGGGAATGGCTCTGTGATAGATCCCCATCATATGAAAATCTGAGTGTAATAGATTTCCATATGTATAATCATAATTTTAAAATAAAAATCTAGGTGTGATAGATCTTCATCATGTGTAATCATGATTAAGCTTCGATAAAATTTCATCTTTGACTTCATTGTGCTGTATGTGTGTTGCTGATTGTACGCTTTGGTTGACGTGCACCAAAAAAGACTGAATATGTTGACTTTTCTCTGTCATCCAACTGATACGTGCACAAATAT
Source organism: Iris macrosiphon (assembly GCA_036927795.1). Taxonomy (NCBI): domain Eukaryota; kingdom Viridiplantae; phylum Streptophyta; class Magnoliopsida; order Asparagales; family Iridaceae; genus Iris; species Iris macrosiphon. The sequence goes on along the minus strand of JAYESA010000012.1, from coordinate 144,122,142 downwards.
ATACTTAGAGAAAACTGGATTTTGTGTGCACTGTACGGATTGTCGCGCACACTTTTGTAACCATTTTTGCAAATTGTTTGGTCATGCGCACTATGTAAATTTGTTGTCAATCAGACAAATACGCGCATATGGGAATCCTCATACCAACATATAAAATGATTTTATATTTTGTATTCTGCTCTTCGCTTGGGGAAACCAACCGTCATCTCATTTCATTGAGGAGTCGTATTTGGGAATTCAAACTGTCATTTCCTATCTTATAGATACTGGAGTTGCTTTTTCCATTCTCACGAAGACTTGCAAAATGACTTCTGAGGCTACTTCGAAGAGGAAAGACGAGGAATTCGATAAGACCATTGTTTCTCCTTCTGCTATCAAGCTCTCTTCTGTTGAAGAAAAGAAAGAGGTGTTTACTGTCCAACCGGGTAAAACAGATATTCTCTAGGATCTTATCGATCCTTCATTGGGTGAATCTATCCAACCTCAGATTGTTGTCACACCCGATTCCAGATTTGGTATTACTTATATTTCTAGAATTTAATTTTTTCTGATAACGTAATGTATTCTTGTTGTATTTCTCAATGTTGGTTTCTGTCAATTTTTTTTTAGAGAGACTACTCGAGGCCAGTAGAATATCCATTGGCATTGTCAAAGACCCAGTTTAGGACCCACATGTAGAATAGACACTTGGTTCGGTTCATTGATTGAACCCATGACTAAACCATCTTTCTCTCCTCTTAGTATATATATGAGTATTTCTCTCTCCTCACTTATTTTTTTATTTCACTCTTTTTGCTTTCTTCTTTCTCCTCTCCCTCAAGATCCCACTAGTCAAACCCTAGCCCTGGGGAGAAGTTGTTATGACTTGGACCATGAGAGGTAGAGGTTAGGAGCCACCCAAGGCAAGTACATCGTGCTCAATGGTGAAGTCTTAATTTTTGAATTTTTTATATATATGTTGTTTTAAAAAAAATATTTGATTGAAAATATTCTCTTTGAGTTGCTGATCATATTTAGTTCTTGGAGTTTTGGATTTTGATATATAGATTTGCGTAGATCTTAGTTTTAACTTAGGATTTTATATGGGTTCCATGAATTTTTTCTTGGTTTAATCTATTAAAACTTGTTGTTTTCTAAAACTAGTTATTCTATTTAATGGAGCTTTCTATTTCGAATATTTTGGATTTTAAATTACTTAATTTGGAGTTAAATTGAAGTTTTTATGACCAAAATAAATTCTGGAGCTTTGTTCTCGGACCTGTCTGGCGGGACGATGAACAATACCGCGCAGCAAAGTGCCACCAATGGATTTTTATGCCGCAGCAGTGCATCGCACATAAAGTTTTATGCCGCAGTAATGCGCTACGCATTGATGCGCCGTGCATTGATGCGTCACGCAATGATGCACCACGCATTATTGCGCTGCGCATCACTTTCTAGTCGCACGTAGTGCGCTGCGCATGGAGTTTCATGTTGCAGCAGTACGTCGAGCATGAAGTTTCATACCACAGTAGTGCGCCGCAGGCATCAGTGGCTACGCGCATCAATCCTGGCCGTGCAGTACGCCGCCCATGGATTTACTTGCCGCAGCAGTTCGACGCACACAGAATTTATGTCGCGCACAGTACGTTGCGCGCATGGTGACCCGAATGCCTGTTTTTCCTATTTAAACTATTTTATGGCTAGAATTTTGTAAAACTCAAAACATAAAAGTTATATATCTCTAGTTTCCCTTTCCAAATATTTTTGAATTACCTCATTTGGAGTTCATATGTGAGAGTTATCCTCAATTTACTATAATGTATCATATTTTTCTAAATGCATAAACTATTTTAGCCCAGTTGAGTATTAGAGTATAGTTGGATGTTGTGCTTCCCAATATTAACACGTGATTTTGATCCACATGACACCAAAAAAATATTTGTGTATGATAATTTATTGCATTTTGGCATCGGACAATCGAGTGTGAGTATTGTCTTATGTATCGCGTGTCGTGGATATGATAACTCGTGAAAAGCTCATAATCGTGACTCGTTATTCTAGGAAGTTCTCAAGTGTCCACGACTCGAGAACTTGAAATAATTTAGAAATAATTAAATAAGATAAGATTCACCTAGATCATTTGGAGGAAAGAATATTGCGATACCGGCTACCCCGATCTCCAAGGGCCCCATGCAGCATGGAATCACCCTGCTAGGCAGGGGCTCCATGACTGACCAAGTTTATGCGTGTTATGGCACATTACAAGATAAGTTTATGTTCATAAGAAAAGTTTATGATTCACAAGTTTAAGTTTATGTTCACAAGCTTTAGTTTATGCTTACAAGCTCAAATTTCTGTTTATGACAAGTAATTAATTATGTTGTAGTGTTGTTGAATATGCATTTAAGTTTACTCAACAAGCGTACCATTGACCATCCGGGATGACTGCAGTGTCAGCGGTAGCAATATTCTTAAAATATACATTTAGTAATTAATGCCTGTGATAACCCTAGCTAGTTAATCGTAACAAGCCGTAGAGTTGTTTGGCCATGCGATGATGATATCACTTTCATTATAGCTCGTTCTTCTAGTTTCATTTCTTTCGGCGTGTGGTTAGGGTACTAAGTTCTGCTCAGGTGAAGGTCTGTAATCCCGGTCCTTTTTTGGTTTAAGGGTTGTGGTCCCGATCCAGAGTAGTTCCTACGCTCTCTTGCCGCTCGTCGCCTTTCTTTCCTTATAGCACTTGTTTCAGTTCTTTCAGTATTTATTTTGAGATAAGTACATTGGTACCGTACAAGTCTCGATCCATAATTATTTTTTTATTGTCTCTTTTCTGCTAATTTTGTGATATGTTTGGTCTATCACCTTGAGCTTCTTTGTGGTACTTGTTGCTTGGGGTTCTGACCCCTCTGGTTTTGTATGACCAGATTATTCCTAGGAGAACCAGGATCTACCGCACTTCCAGCAAGATGGCTCGCACTTGTAGGACTGCGGCCGAAGCTCGCGAGTGGGTTTTCTTTCTCCACCCCTCGTAGTTTTATCTCATTTGTGGTATTTTAGCAAGAGGCAGTGTTAGCCCCTTATTTTGAGATTACTTCTCTGACTTCGGTCAACATTTTGATCATGTATAATTATACTCTAGTAGTACAGCATTTTGTATTCAGTAGCTTCATTATCATATGTGACATGTAATTTGGGATGCCTCTTTACTTTCATGTATGATATACTCTTGTAATTATTGTTAATGTATTGAGATACTAGGATTTGTCGGCCTTAGGACTGACATTATAACATGCTAGAGTCCACCATATGTCTTCTAGACAACCTTAACACATTATGGTTTACTTCGGTATTCTGTAAGGTGCGGTTGGCCATGTCAGTCCTCTTATTTATCCAGTATTCTGTGAGCGGGGCATGACATTAATGTAAGTTATCCCCTTGTTTTCATTTGCTGTCATGGAAGAACGAGAAGATCGGGCCAGAATACTGGCTACCCGTCGACCATTTGCATATTCTGACGTCTGTATCCTTCACGCTCTTGCAATATTTGTAAATAATGTGGGAGATTCTGACTCATCATCTTCTTAATTATTTGTATTCTTCTTCTTTATTTTCCATAGATAAAGAAATTTTGTTTTACCTTAGTAATATTTTTAAATCGAGACCCATTGAGTATATATCTGCTCAGAGGTATTATGGACATAGCAGAATAACTCTATAGGGGAATTTGGCAGATTTATCACTCAAGGCATACTCATGCTGAGTACAAATGATAAATTTTACGAGATGCAATATTATTAGAGGTGATATGGACGTGATAGCTCACTTAGTTTATTCCACTGGGGAAGAGAAGAAAGAGTAGTTCAAGGGAGAACTATTATATTTTCTTCAGGGGATAATAAATAGAATATGATTCAGAGGTAATATAGACATGAATCACATTATACGTATTAACTGGTGAATAAACATGCAAGATTATTTCCAACCCACTAGGGATCAGGAATATGATATCCTTAAAACACTGGGCTTTAAGAATGGAATGTTTTTATTAGAGAATCATTTAGATGATCTCAACGAGAGTGTTTCGTTGGATCTGAGTATTGTCCCGCTGGAAAACTTTGAGGACCCATTACCTATGTCTTATTCAAGAATGAATATAAGTAACAGTTCGAGAGGCCGTGTAGGCTACGAGTTGCTGGAGATTAAAAAAAATATTTTTTGTATAACTTATTTTAATCTGCTGGAGATGGAGATGAATATGCCATGCTTAGACATAATACTTCTTGAAGAATTTGTCGTTGATAGGCATCATTATAAAATCTCTATTATGTTTAGCGAGTATGTAGGCTCCATTGGAGAATACTGTCTCCACTATATAAGGACCTTCCTATTTAGCTTGGAATTTACCTTTGCTCTTATGGGTTGTGATTATAGGTCTCCTTACTGAAAGGACCAATTCACCGACCTGAAATATTTTTTCGTGAACTTTTGATTAAAAGCTCTGAAAATGCGTGCTTGGTATAGCTCAGTAAGCTATTGAGCATGCAATCACTTTTAATCCAATGCTTCTAATTCTTACAGGTATAATCAATCATTATTCTCTACTATTAGCTCATTAGCAAAGGTTATTCTAAGATAAGGTATCTGAATTTTAAGAGAAAGAACTACTTCACATCCGTAGACCAAAGAGAATGATGTACAACCAGTTGGAGTTTAAACTGTTGTACGATAAGCCCATAAACACTCCCTCAGTTTCTCATTTCAATCAGATTTGTTGGACGAGACAAACTTTTTAAGGAGTTTGATTATGGTCTTGTTGAAGGCTTTCGCTAAGTCGTTGACTGCTGGATTGTAGGCTGTAGATGCTATATTCTTGATTCGATTCTTATCATAGAACCGATAAAATACTTGACTGGTGAATTATAGCCCATTGTCATGTATTATCCTTCGAGGAACACTAAAACGATAGATAAGATGGTGTTTGACGAAGTTAATTATGTTGGACATCTTAACTTTGATTAGCGAGACTGCTTCTGCCCATTTGGAGAAGTAATCGATTATTGCAAGTATAAATCGATGTCCTCTAGAAGAAGATGGGCTGATCGGACCATTATATCTATTCTTCAAGCTTCAAAATGCCAGGAGGCAGCTGCAGGGTGTAAAAAATCTGTTGGTTGGTAGATAAAATTAGCATAGATTTGGCATGACCTGCATTTACGAGCGTAATCTACAACATCTGCCACCATGGTGGGCCAATAATAACCCATTCTCCTGAGACGGTCTTGTAATTTAGGATCTGGCTGATGTGCTCCACAGATGCCATCATAAGCATCATAGAGTGATTGTCTTACTTCACGGTTGAAAAGACAACGTAGCAGCAATCCCTCATAAGAATGACGATGTAATATTTTGGATGAGGCGTCATAGTTGAATCGAAGTGAACGTCTTTTAATAGAAGTAGCTTCTTTCGAATTTTTTGGAAGAATCCCATAAGTAGCGTAGTCTATAAAATGGTCTCTCCAATCTTTATCCATGGAAGCTGGCTTTATGACGTAACTCTGTTCAACGTGCAAGTTATTTTTTTACAGAATAATTCTCGTCATGTTAGCATAATTGATTGCCATCTCTTTAGGGGAACGGCCAATGATGCTGTTAAGCTGGCCAAAGCATCTGCTTCTATATTCTGTAACCGAGGCACATGCTCGATGAAGAATCCTTTGAAAATAAAAGCCAGTTTGATTGCTGCTTGATGATAAGGGATGAGGTCTTCATGTCGAACCTCGTACTCTTCCTTGATTTGATTGACTATCAGCTTAGAATCTCCGTAAGCTTCAAGATATTCTATGTCCAATTCTTTAGCTAATTGGAGACCAATGAGTAGAGCATTGTATTCTGCCACATTATTGGAACATGGTTCACTGAGAGAATATGCTCGATGAATGAGTAGTTTGTCAGGAGATACTAGGACTATGCCAACTCCAGCTACTATATTGTTCTGGGTCCTATTCTTGATGCGCCATGAAAGGATAGTTTCCAGGTGTCATCTCCCATGGCCATATTAGACTCTAAGACTTTATTTGGGATGTCATCGTACAGTTTATAAATTTTTGGTATAGGATGAGCTGCTAGGAAGTCAGCTAGTGCTTGACCCTTCACTATTTTTGCGGGACATATATCATGTCATAATGTGATATCAACATTGTCCATATGGCTAAACGAAAATTGAGTGTGTTTGGCTTGGTCATCAATACCCGAAGGGAATTTACTCTGGATATGACATGAATGGTTTGACCTGACACATAATATCGTGTTATCTAAATAGCAAACATCAAGGCGAGGCATTCTTTTTCTACCAGTTGTATCGATGTTCAGCATCGACCATCATGCGACTGAGATAATAAATTGTCTGTTCATGGCCTTCGTTACTATTCTTTGCAAGAAGATCTTCTAGGGAGTGATCCATTCCTCGAAGATACAGCAAAAATGGTTTTCCTACGATCAGAGACACCAGAACTGGAGAATTTATTAAATATCATTTGATGTCATCGAATTCTTGTTGACATGCTCTATTCTAGACGAAGGATACACCTTTCTTCATTAACTGATTGAAGGTTCGGCATCATCCCGAGAGATTGGAGATAAATCTCCTAATGTATACCAGATAGCCTTGTAGACCACGAAGTTCTTTGAGATTATGTGGAGGCTGCATTTCAATTATAGCTTTAATTTTATCGGGATCAATATGAATACCTTTGGAGGTTATAACAAATCCAAGAAATTTGCCACTGGAGACTCCCAGAAAAGATTTAGTTGGATTAATCTCCAATTGGTGATGACGCATCAATTCGAACACAGTCTTCAAATCTTAAAGGTGATCATCTTTAAGACAACTTTTGACATCAATATCATCCACGTAGCATTCTACTATTGTCCATATATGCTTCTGAAAATTTATACTCATGGTACGTTGATATGTTGCACCCGCTTTCTTAAAGCCGAAGGGCATGACTGTATAACTGTAAACTTCCAATGGTGTACGAAAATAAGTGTATTTTTTGTCATCATGTGACATCTTAAATTGATTGTATCCAGAGAACCCATCCATGAAGGACATACGTTCAAATTTGCATGTATTATCGATCATGATATCTGTGATATGAAGAGAAAATCCATCTTTTGGATAGGCCAAGTTCAGATCTCGATAATCTACGCAGACCCGGACCTTTCTATTATTTTTCATGACTGGAACGACATTGGCTACACAGTCTGGATATTGCTCTTCTCGAACGAAGCCATATGCTATGAGTTTCTTGACTTCTGCTTGGAGCGAGCCTGTGAGGTAGTTTTATCATAACCCAATCCACTACGGTATTTTTTGGGCTGTCCTTGGAGTTGTAGAGGAATACGTTGCCCCATGCCAAAGTTTAAAACTTTAGCTTTTTGAAAGTCATACCCCATGTTTTACATCAAGCGTACAGATTGCTGGTTGTATCAATAAAATTGAGGACGATCCTCCTCAACAACCTGAGTTGATGTCGATGCTCTAATGGTTGCAGAAGGAGGAGGACAAATTTGTGTAGGAACACCATTATAAGAACTGAAGATTTGTTGTGCCCTATACAGTAGAACCTGCCAATCATGGACCATTGTCGGTGTGTCAAGCGAAGCTTCCGAGTAGAGCTTGTTGGGGTAATGTTCAGATTTTAAAATCTTCTTTCGAGAGATACATCTTCTTGATGTTGATCTTGATCTCTATCCGAGTGATGATCTGAAGAAATCATATTGCATGATTTATACTTCTTATCCTTCTTGGATTTTGAATTGGAAGATGTTGCTCCCTGGTCTCAATCTGGTAGCAGGTCGGGTTGAATCCACATAATCTCGCTATAATCTGTGGTAAGAGGTACCAATCCCTCTGTTTGAATTTTAGGCGGCGGTAGATTACCACTTCCATCATAGCTCGAGGTATTGGGACGGCGTCGTTTGGGATTTCTTGTGCTGGAAAGTTGTCGAATTAGAAAGACACCATATTGGCGATGACCGTCTTCTCCTCATTGTGAAGGGTGATAGCTTTAACATCTATCAACTGTTATATTTTCTTTTTTCAGAAATAATAAGACTTTATAGGATGATGTATATACCGATGGTATAAGCAGTACTTCGGATCATCTGTTTTACCGGCCTCATTTGGTCGCTTAATGTCAGGCAACTGCAACTTGTTACTTTTTATCAAGCATTCAAAAATGCTGTGAATATCGCTCTCATCAAAGGAATATTTTTTCTTAAGCTTGTAAGGCTTTGGAGGGTTTTGTGCTGGAGGAGAAGTGGGTCTCTTTGACATGTTTATTGCTAATGCCTCATTTCCTTTGCGGTTGCGATTATTCACACTGTTGGAGGGACGCTTTACTTCCACTTTGGTCATTTATAACCCTAAATTATGTACCACCTTTGTGTTACCTTCAGCATCTTCGGCCCCAATGATGAACGTTGTCCAGTCTTGAAATTGAGTTGGACCTGTCTAGAGCCCTACTATAGGCAGTAGGTTCTTTTTGCAAGTATCAATTAATGCGGAGTCTAAAATACCGGAGGATAACTTCAGAGTTGCTTGCCTGAAATGTTCCACAAATTCACGAGCGGATTCCTTCTTCTTCTATTTGATATCGATGAGTGAAGACATTGTCATATCTGAAGGACGGTGTATGACAACTCTAGAGGGGGGGGTGAATAGAGTGCAGCGGAATAATCTACCTAATTAAAAATTAAGCAGAATGAAGGCAGCTACCAACTAACAGCGTATATGCAAGACAGTAATGTAAAGCAGTAAGAGTAAGATAGAGCAAACGTAAACACCACGATGTATAGTGGTTTTTCTCTGAGAGGACTAGTCCAGTCCCGAGAACTCAAGCTCAGAGTTTTATCCATTATAATCACTAATAGCGAATCACAAGCTTTGATCCGAAGGCTTGACGACTTCTTACAACCACGAGATTTGATCCAAAGTCTCACAACTTCATATACCACGAGTTTTTATCTGAAGGTTCGCAATTTCATACAGAAGAGGGGCTTGATGAACCAAGCTCTTTAAACTATGTAGACTTATAGACCGAGACCGCACTTGGCACATAGAAGGCTAGGAAGTTGATCTTGGAGATAAGAAAGTTTAGGCTCTAAGGGTTTTCTCACTATAGGATAGAAAGATTGAGAATGGTTGAATGAGTAAGAATGAAGAATTTCAATCCTATTTATAGGGTGTAGGCAAACATAATTTGGCCAGAATTCGGATGGGTTTAATTTAAATTTTCAACCGTTGGGCCAAAAAATCAGGAGCTTATTGAACTGGTTGATTTTATACCAAAAGGGTAATCGAGTTTGGCACGAGTTTGGCCCGAGTTTCGTCTCTTAGTATGGTAGACTTTGTAAATGAATGTGGCTTGATTTGGTGGATAGGTTCTTTGGTTCATTTGAGTGGACTAGGTATCTGGGGATAGGTATTTGGATTTGCCAGTACGACTCGATGTACATAAGTCCTATGATCAAATAAAATATTAAATTATATATGAAAACTAAGAGCACTGATGATGCCAAACTTTTGAAATATCTGCTGACTTGAAGACTCTTTTTCCCTTGACGGTAGTTGTCAAAAGATAACCAGATCTAGGAATCTGAATACCTTTCAGGGCCTTCGCTCCCGAACCCCCACGAGAGGCGCTGCCCTCGACCCCCTTCCGCTGACCGGGTAGCGGAACCCCCGAGTGCGAGGCTCCAGATAAGTCATAGGCGATTGAACAAAATCTTCTGGTATAACGTCGTCTTTGCCTCATCGCCATATAACATATGTTCATTGCTTATCTTGCTTATTGCTTTCTGCAAGTACATGTTAGACGAACAAGGAAATATACAGAAGCAAATATTATATATATGGATAATGCTGAGTTTAAGTAGAAGATACTATAGTGATTGATCGATTACCATAATGCTAAACTTAATCGATTAGCCATAGTCAAAAACTCAATATAAATATTGGGCCAAATCACTATACGAATACCACTTAAACATATATAAATATTGGGCCCTTTTTTATTATGGCAAATCAGTTAAGACATATTCGATGATATATCAAAATTAATAAGCACAAATCACTATACATATACTACTTAAACATATACTTACATACTTAAACTTGCTTTGCTCCCGTTGACATGATAAAAAAGAATCTCCCCCGTAATAGGAGATATTAATACAAATATTTATCGAAGCTTCTACATGTGCATAAGCTCCCCCGACGTTGGCGAATATACACATTTTTGACATATTTCTCCTTCTTTGTCAAAATATATTGTTTACGGCTTCCCCGCAAACGAAGTGTATATCATGAAGACAATGTGAGTAACATAAGGCATATAATATGATCATGTAGTAAATTAGGAGTAAGTAGCTAGAATATCACCATATATAGAATAATGACATGCATATCATAACCATATACTTACCAATTGAAAATTAGATACCAATTGTAGAAAACTAGATGCAGTACATTAATATAGAAACATTGGATAACAATAATACAAGAGAGGCATAAATGAATATTAGTCATATGCAAGAGACAATGAAACAACTTCTCTCAGATATTCCAATCATAGTCTAGCATCCAATCATGTAGTAGAAAATAAAATATGCATATCATTGCAACTAGTTAGAAGTCTAAATTTAAATTAAAACTAAGTGGCATAGTTTTGAAACAATTAGAAAAACCCAGTAGTGCTTACTAAAAGTCATAGTGTCACAGTCTATACTAAAAGTTGTTAACTTTAAATCAAAAGTAGGATTTAGATTCACTGATGTATTATAAAAATAATTACAAATGGACCTTAATAAATCATTATTCAATAAAGTGTTGATTATCTTGGGTTACATTTAGGGGCCGGATCCCAGCTAGCGGTGGTCCGAAGACACTTAAGTACTGTGTCGCTTAGGCTATTTACACATTTTTGACAGAAGGGCCCTTTCGGCTTATAACCAAAAGTAATCTTAACTTTAAAGAACTTAGATTTAATAGGTATATATGCTAATTATAACATCATACAACATCAAATCCAGATTCCTAATTCTTGACGAATAAAGTTTACTAAAAGATATAGAGCATGCATAGACAATTGTGTCAAACTAATAGAGAGTAAATAACTCTATAGTGTGAACTAATCAATAAGGCTAATCAACTAGTCATGCTGAATAGAAATAATTACAAGAAAATTAACTAAGCATGCCAGTATCACATCTCTCATTAATTTAAATAAATACCAACTAAAAGATATTAATAAGAGATATGATAGATTCTTTAATTATAACAATTTAAGAAAAATCAATTAGCACATTACCAAAGTGGCTCAAGTGGCCATACTTATGTTGGTGCAATTGCTTGGTAGATGACCTTTGTAGCTTTGCAATCACCAATATTCTCCTCGGTGCTAAATCCCGACACAAAGTGTTCTACTTACATCATTAGGCAAAGACTTTGGTATCCAAGGTTTGGATCCATATTTGTTAGCTTTAGGAACCCACTTATACATATTCATATCAACCAATTTTTTAGCCTTACACTGATGTGTAATGTGTCCTTTTAAATCATAATAATGACATGTAGCATAATTATTTGTGTTGGATATAGAAGGATGAGTATGTGAAGTGATATGACGTATCTTACGTGGATATTTTTAATAAAATGCATAATTATGTGAAGTATGTTGTGTTCTCCATGCATGATAGTATTGAGCATTTGGTTTGCTTGCTGGTGTCTTGTTGTGAGTGCTCTTTTGTTTAGCCATGTGTCTTGTGTTAGACTGAGTAGTAGGTTGTACAACCTGCTTTCCCAATCTAATCTCTAACTTTTTAGATGTAGCATATAAATTATCATATTTAGTGGTAAGAGCATCAACTCTAAGTGAGGCATTAGAGTACTTCTCATTTTCCTGTTTTAAGTCCTCCTTAAGTTTAGCATTTTCTTGATTACTTTCATCAAAGCAGTCAAGTGCTTCTTGTAAGCTAAGCTTAAGTTTGGAGATATAAACAGAATCATCAGAAGAGGAATGGTCTCTAGCTTCATTTTATAGACAAGTAAGCTTTTCATTCTCAAGCTGATAAGATTTAATATCTTTTCTGGCTTGCTTATACTTATCCATAAGCTTCTTGTGATCTTCAAATAAATTATTGAATGCATCAGATAATTTATTATAAGAAACCTCTTCAAATAAAGGATTATCTTTTACCTCTTTAGTTAATGCCGTTAAGCATACTTTTGTAGCATGTCGAGGGCTTTCTTCTTCCGAATTGCTAGCTTTACTTTCACACCAGATGCTTGTATTTACATATTTACGAGACGAAGATTCTTCTTTGTTTGATCGTTCATATCGATTCTCCATTTTTGTTTTGGAGCAATCTTTCATCATGTGGCCTGGCCTTCTACAGTTGTAGCAAATTGGTTCTTCTTCAAGATCTTTCTTCTTTTGGTTTGATTTCACAAACTTCAAGAATTGTTTGATGAAGTTCCTAGAAATTTGGGCCAGACCTCATTGTCTGAATCATCGCCAGTTTTTTCATCTTCAGAGGATATTTTTTGATGCATCTTGAGTGCGATGGCCTTCTTTTGGGGATTGACTCATCTTCGAGGTCGTTAAGGTCCAGCTCATGTGTCATCAGCTTTTCCATGAGTGTTTCCAGCATCATTGTAGTAAGGTCATTTCCTTCAACGATCGTCATTGCTTTTGGGTTCCAGTTCTTGGTGAGTCCCCTGAGTACTTTGCGAATCTTTTCATGATTACTGAGTACTCCTTGCCAAGAGAAGATAGAGGGTTGACGATATCGAGGAGTCTTGTAAATATTTGAGTGATTGTCTCACCTTGCTTCATCTTGAATGCTTTATACTCTTGTGTTGGACAACTTATTTTTGATTCCTTCACTTGGGAGGTTCCTTCATGAGTGACCTCAAGAAGTTTTTATACTTCATGTGAAGTACCGCAAGTAGAGACCCTGTTAAATTCAATTCTGTCTACAACACAAAATAGAGCGTTAATAGCTTTAGTATCAAGACTAGCTTATTTTTTTCAGTGTCTGTGTACTCATCATAGAATTTCTCTACAAGGTTGCCATCTACAACTATTCTAGGTGGCTTCTTGTATCCATCTATTACTAAAGACCAAAGATTAAAATCAAGTGATTTCAAATAGAAACTCATACCTGTCTTCCAGTACTTGTAGTTAGTACCATCAAATAAGGGTGACATATTTGTGGACTGGCCTTCACCATTATTGGTGTTGATAGATCTAACAGTTGCCATAAGTCTCTTAGGATGTTAAGCCAAATATCAAGAGAATTAGCTCTGATACCAATTGTAGGAGAAATTCGTATGAGCAATAGTTCCTATATAAAAAGCACCTGCTCTGATACCAATTGAAGGAGCAATTGGGATCAGAAACTAAATAAGAGACTACCTGCTCTGATACCAATTAAAGGAACGTGTATGGCAACTCTAGAGGGGGGTGAATAGAGTATAACGGAATAATCTACCCAATTAAAAATTAAGCAGAGTGAAGGCAGGTGCCAACTAACAGTGTATATGCAAGACAGTAATATAAAGCAGTAAGAGTAAGAGAGAGCAAACACAAACACCGCGATGTATACTAGTTTCCCTCTGAGCGGACTAGTCCAGTCCCGAGAACTCAAGCTCGAAGTTTTATCCACTATGATCACCAATAGCGAATCACAAGCTTTGATCTGAAGGCTTGGCGACTTCTTACAACCACGAATTTTGATCCGAAGTCTTGCAACTTCACACACCACGAGTTTTGATTCGAAGCCTCATATCTTCACACAGAATAGGGGCTTGATGAACCAAGCTCTTTATAACTCTATAGACTTCTAGACCAAGATCGTATTTGGCACTTAGAAGGCTAGGAAGTTGATCTTCGAGATAAGAAAGTTTAGGCTCTGAGGGTTTACTCACTATAGGATAGAAAGTTTAAGAATGGTTGAGTGAGTAAGAATGAAGAATTCTAATCCTATTTATAGAGTGTAGGCAAAAAGAATTTGGCCAGAATTCGAATGGGGTTTAATTTAATTTTTTAACCATTGGGCCAAGAAATCAGGAGCTTATTGAACATATTGATTTCATACCAAAAGGGTAACCGAGTTCTGTCCGAGTTTGGTCCGATTTCGGCACGAGTTTGGCCCGAGTTCGATCTCTTAGTATGGTAGACTTTGTAAATAAATGTGGCATGATTTGGTGGATAGGTTCTTTGGTTCATTTGAGTAGACTAGGTATCTGGGGATAGGTATTTGGATTTGCTAGTGCGACTCGATGTACATAAGTCTTAGACTCAAATAAAATATCAAATTAGATATGAAAACCAAGAGCACTGATGATGCCAAACTTCTGAAATATCTGCTGACTTGAAGAAACTTTTTTTCTTGACGGCAGTTATCCAAAAATAACCAGATCTGGGAATCTGAATACCTTTCAGGGGCTTCGCTCCCGAACTCCCACGAGGGGCGCTGCCCCCTCGACCCTCGTCCGCTGACCGGACAGCGGAACCCCTGGGTGCGAGGCTCCAGATAAGTCATGCGGTTGGACAAAATCTTCTGGTATAACGTCGTATTTGGCTCATCGTCATATAAAATATGTCCATTTCTTATCTTGCTTATTGCTTTCTACAAGTACATGTTAGACGAACAAGAAAATATACATAAGCAAATATTATATATCTGGACAATGCTGAGTTTAAGTAGAAGATACTATAGTGATTGATCCATTACCATAATGCTAAACTTAATCGATTAACCATATTCAAAAACTCAATATAAACATTGGGCCAACAATATCCATGCCTTCCTCATAGAATTGTGAGAGAAAAAGATATTCCATGTCATCAAACGAGGATATGCAGTTACCAGGTAAGCTGCGATACCAATCATAGGCTATGCCGGCCGAGCATCCCACGAACAATCTGGTAAGAAGAGCATCTTCTTTCTGTATATGAGCCATCATCATATTAAAGTAATTAATATCTTGGCTTGGTAATGTCATGCCTTCAAACAAGACAATTAATTGAGGCTTGTATTTAGGAGGGAATGGAATATTATTCCAATGAGGAGGATAAGGCTGTTTTACTCCCAACTTGCGGAGTTGGTCTTTGTTCTTTAAAACATCGACATGTGCATACAACTCCCGAATAGCTTCGAAAGGATCTTCTGGTCGGAGTGGTACAATTGACTGATAATATTGAGAGGACTAAGAGTTGGCATTATTGAATCTTGGTTTATGACTGCTTCTGGATTTGTGTTATCTTGCAGAGGTATTCCAGGAGTAGGCTGTGCATATATGAATGAAGCCACTTGGACAGGTGTTGGTATAGCAGAATATTGAGCTGTCAACATTTGATACATATTTTTGTATCATAGTGTGCATGTCTCTGAGAGAGGCCTCTAATGAGTTGAGGCATTATTCAGTGGCTTATGATGGAGAAGCATCTTGTTCATCACTGAAGACGTAAACGTTAACATCCCTATATACAACAGAGGGATTGGTAGAAAGAGCCGTGTAGTTGGAGTCTACACTGTCAATTTCAGAATTGATGGGATTGCTACCCCCAATCTCGAATTCTGAGGAATGGGGATTCCCGTGAAGACCGAGCTCACATCTTCGAGAACGAGTATTTTGGTATACTCCTTCAAAGGAGTCGATGAGTTGGTCAAATCTTCTATGGCTAGGTGTTCTTGAAGAACTTCGTCTTGATTGTCTCCTGCCACGGGAAAGATGCGAAGCCATATATGCTAAAGCAAGAAGCGGTTCGTCATCATACTCCTAGTTGTCAACTTATTTTGTATATCACAGTTTAGGAGACACAGTGTAAGTCAATCGGTCAAACACAGACCGTTTTGCTGATGCACAACAACATTCAATTATAACTTTTTGACAATTGCAACGATGTTCATTAGAAAACACCAATGGAAGATATGAGGGATCTCTCTCCTTACACTTGTGTACAATAAGTTCACGTAAGTCATAAGAGGGAAGAAAAAAGGATAAGGATGGCAGACTCTGCCTCTTTACATGAGATATATTAGACCTCCTATGCAATTTTTTAGTTTCCTACATGTAAAGTGAGGTGCTGACTTGATTGACGTACGATCCGTCATCTTTCGCACCCTTGTTCTTTATAGAGGAGAGAAAATTTTATGAATGTTCTTCATATGTTCACGTGCATAAACAGTACGTCGTGAGGATATTAGTCCTGTTTGGCGCACATTTTGTGGCACAGGAAGAGTTGGTGCAATTTGCCTATGTGCATTTATTTTTGTACGCAGGTCTTGGCCTAGAGCACCAATAGCAAGTTCATAACAAGTGGTGCATAAGTTCCCTTCAATTGAGCGCATGATCATGATATTAGGGGAATAATTTTCCCTGACTAACTTTTTATTAGCGCATGTAGAGAGATTGGTTTGGACAACAGTGTCCATGACTTATTTGCCCCGCATATGACCACCAATATGTGTAGGCTCAAAAGCTTGGGTGTAGATCACCCTTTGCTTGATATTGCACGAGTTGCACGATTTGTATCCCTTATTTAGCACAAGGGATTTATAAGCTTGGGTGTGGATCACCATTTGCTTAATATTACACGAGTTGCGCGAATTGTATCCCTTGTCTAACGTAAGGGAGTTGTCCACCAAATCATGGATCTGAACTTGACTGACAGAATTGACAAGAGAGTTCTCGTCAATCAGAATACTTTTCCCTTGTTGGCAACAGCTTCGGAATATGCATGACGAGGCTTGGGCACCCACACTTTACGAGTTTTCCTCGACTTGAGCGCGGATGAGGGACAAGCACTACCCCCAGAATGGAGCATTTCTTCGTATGCTTGTTGGTCGAACTTTAGGACCAAGGTCTTCTGCATCGAGCCGACCGACGCAACGTCGATTTGAGCTATCACCTTCTCGTCAGAGGAGAAGGAAGTCCCTAGCAGAGTCGTCATCTTGTTTGCGAAGAAAATTTTATACGAAACTTTTGTATTACAAACTATTGAAAAGAAAGAAAAGTAAAAAAAGATCCTAAACTGGAATCTAAGTACAATTGATTATGGGAAAGTATAGCTGTGGAGATCTGATCTGCGAACGATCACTTTACTCTTTGGACCACTCGACGACGAAGAAATGCACACGACGACAAAGAAATGTAGGAAATGCTGTGAACAACTTGGAGAGCTGAACAATAAGAAAGATTTGGCAACAATGGCACGAGAAGCTTCTATTTCTCTCATTCTGTTCTTGAATTTCCAAAACTTGAGAATTCTAGCCCCTTTTTTTCTCCGTCCGTGTGTCCCCCAGTAATGGATGTATTGATCCTGTATTTATAGAGTTTATGAGCGGTTATAAGAGTGTGCACATATTTTGGACAGTCTGCACTATTTTACCATCATGCGCGCACTTTTGGTGAACTAATGCCCCACATTCTGAATGAGTGGGTGCACAACTTACTGCATGCTTGACACGTAGCTTCCTATACGAGGAAAGCATAGGTCATGGAGACAATTATTTATACACTTTTCACGAGAAGCATCGCATGTAAGACACGCACTGATAACTTCTCACTGTCGGTTAGAATAGTATGCGTACTTTAGAAGTGGTCTGAAGACTGGCGCACTTTTGGAAAGATTGGCACTACGGCATATTTTTAAAGAAATTGGCACAGCAGTGCACTTTTGAAGAAGTAGCCGTGATGATGCACTTTTGAAGAAGTTGTCACTACGGCGCACTTCTGAAGAAATTGGCACAACGGCACACTTCTGAAGGAGTTGGCACAGCGGCGCACTTTTGGAAAAATTGGCACAACAGCGCATTATTGAAGGAGTTGGCACAGCGGCGCACTTTTGAAAGAGTTGGCACATCGGCGCGCTTTTGAAGGAGTTGGCCAGCAGTTGGGTCGCTAAACAACAACCTGGGTCTATGTGCTGCAACACAACTGTAATGATGACTTCTGACTCTTCGATTTCTGCATCTGTCAGTTGTCAGTCTGTTACATTAAATGCTGAGAGAGAGTGCGCGTCTTTGAAAAGTGTGCACGTACTTTAGACATTTTACATTGTTTTACCATTGTGTGCACACTTTTGGTGGACTAACACCCCACGTTCTGAATGAGTGGGTGCACAACTTACTGCATGCTTGACACATAGCTTCCTATACGAGGAAAGCATAGGTCGTGGAGACAGTTATTTATACACTTTTTATGAGAAGCATGGCATGTAAGACACGCACTCATAACTGATCAATGTCGGTTAGAATAGTATGCACACTTTAGAAGTGGTCTGGAGACTGGCGCACTTTTTGGAAAGATTGGCACTGCGGCACATTTTTGAAGAAATTGGCACAGCGGTGCACTTTTGAAGAAATAGCCGTAATGGTGCACTTTTGAAGAAGTAGCCGTAATGGTGCACTTTTGAAGAGGTTGGCACTATGGCGCACTTATGAAGAAATTGGCACAACAGCACACTTCTGAATAAATTGGCACAACGACGCACTTCTGAAGACATTAGCACAACGGTGCACTTTTGAAGAAGTTGGCACAGTGGCGTACTTTTGAATGAGTTGGCACAACGGCGCACTTTTGAAAAAATTGTCACAACGGCGTATTTTTAAAGGAGTTGGCACACGGCACAATTTTGAAGGAGTTGGCACATTGGCGCCCTTTTGAAGGAGTTGGCTCAGCGGTTGGGTCGCTAAACGACAACCTGGGTCTGCGTGTCGCAACACAGCTGTAATGATGACTTTTGACTCTTCGGTTTCTGTATTTGTCAGCTGTCAGTCTGTTACATTAAATGTTGAGAGAGAGTGCGCGTCTTTGAGCATTTGTGCGCCAACTTTCGTAACATTAAGAAAGTGCGCCACAATAAGAAAGTGCGCCATCTTCTGAAATTTCAAGAAAGTGCGCCAAAGTAAGAAAGTGCGCATCTTCCTTCTGAAACAAGTAGAGGGTGTGCCATCCTTCCACTGTTGGGTTTATTTGTAGAAAACTGTGCCATCTTCAAGATACGCACTTTTTATGCTTCTACAGTGATTAGTACTTATGCTACATTCATTTTATCTAGATTTTAAGACATTTTATTTATTGCTTGTGCTCATGATCCTAACTATCAATTATATTCAATTGCTTATGTTGTTGCTGAGAGTGAAAACACGAATTCTTGGACTTGGTTTTTAAACGATTTGGAAACATCTTTTGAAGGTAGTTTTAATATGTGGAATACAATTTCTTTTATATCTTTTATCAGATAAACAAAAAGTCTTATAAATGTCATGCATGCTACTTTTTCAGAATTGCCTCATTTTTATTGTATTCAATATTTTAAACAAAATTTAAAAAAGTATGTAGATTATCTTTTTTTCAACGTAAATTAGACTATCTTGCAAGATGTTATAATGAAACAAATACAAACATTTGCTTTGAAGTAATTAAGGCTGAAAATATTGAGGTTTACAATTGGCTCGTTGGAGTAAATGATGAAACTCGTACTTTATCACACTGGATAACAGTTTATTCTCTTTGTCCTAGATTAGATATTACGAAAGAGAATATAATAGAGACCTTCAACAATAAGGATTGTGTATGCTCACAAGGACTGTTGTACCCACTTGCAAAGAGGAGAGAATGAAGGCTGCTTGAATTGCTGCTGTGTGCAGTGAAACAATGCTGATACGTTCTCTCACTTCTTACTGTACTCTTTTCTTTTCTTTTCTTCTTTCTCTTCTTATAACTCACTTCTCTCGCAAACTTCTCCTATTCACTTCATTGCTTCTCTCCTTTACTTCCTCCTTCCTCTCATTTACGTTACCCTACCAGCCTCTGCCTCCTTATCTTTACTCTCTCAAGTATCTTCTTCTTTTCCTTTCCCTTGTCTAGTCTCTTCTTGTCTCTCCTTCTTTTCCTTGTCTAGTCTTTTCTTGTGTCTCTTATACTTTAGTGCCCTCAAACCCATGAACTCCTCCTCATTAAAGCAAGCGGGCCGCTCATCCTAATTAAACCGACCCCGACCCCGACCCCGACCCCGACCCTCATTAAACCGACTCCAACTTGCATTATACCGCAGGCATTTTCGCCAACTAGGTTGGCGGAAATCAGCGCACCTGGTTCACCGCCTCCGCACCCGGTTTACTGCTTGCCCAACCGACCCACCCCCGACCGTTCACTCCCGCACCCGGTTACTGCTCGTCCGACCGACCCCCCTCCCCCCCTCCCCCCCCGACCATTCACTCCTTCGCTCGCACGACTGAACCCCCAGACCGACTAACTCCATTTCCGCCAACATAGTTGGCGGAAATTTCTACCAACCAAGTTGGCGGAAATCAACCATTACATATCCATTGGTCCACGTGTTGCACAGCTTGGGCCATACGTAAAATATTTTAGTTTTTTGTCATCTACGGTGGCGGTACGTATCTTCTAACCCAATTTTTCCAAACTTGTTTCCTTAATATTGTTAATTTAAAAATAATAATTTCAGTACAGTAAATTTTTTGTTATTATTTTTTGCGTACTCACACACCCATCTACACGCTAAACGATCATGAGGTCCGAATTCCCCTCGATCATGTCGAATGCCTACTACGCTTCCACTAGAGCAGTGCTGCATTGGCATAATTTTGTTATTATTATGATTTTTTTAAACTTTTTACCTCATTTATATTTAACATTCAAACACAAAGTATGAACAGAAAATTTGTTGTACAGAAAATATTTTTAAATAAATTACCTAAAGTGAAAGTAATTTAAAAAATTTGAAGTAACGAAAGCTTTCGCCGACCCAGATGGCGAATATATATATATATATATATATATATTCAATATTTTTGCCAACTCAACAAACTTAGTAGGCGAAAATATGACTATCGATTTTGTTTGGTTTTTTTTTTTGATTTTTTTTATGGGTTTGTTTTGGTTTTTTTGTTATTTTTTGTGTTATTTTTAAATAAATTAGAAAAAACAAAATTTAACATCAAAATAAAATGTGCAGCATTGAACATCTAAAAATTTAAAAATTTTCAGCGTAAGAAAATTACGTCTGCCGTCGAGCAGACTTCGAGCGGACATAACTATTTGTTCGAAAATTATTTTTCGTCAAACAATAGGTCGATTTGTATGTTTTTAACGAGAGGAACACAATTCGTATAAAAAAAAATTTATCCGAAGCAAGACGCACATATTACAGACAAAAGTATAAAATTTAAAACTTTAAATTATAATAATTTTTACTTAGATATCGAAACGAGGTCCAGCTTGTGCCAAAATGACCGTAACGAAAAGTACTATGGGATAAACCGTTTCAACGTTTGACGGGCGCAAAATTTTAGAATCGCAAAAAAACTATGTTTCGATCTCCAAATTTTATTTTCGATAATTTTATTTTCGGATTTTTTTCAGTATTTAAATGTTAACGAATAAAAAATGGTGTCTCCGGACCCTCAAATGCTATCATATAATATATCAGTGTGAAGATAATTAAAAATGGGACATGAATATATTTTTTTATTTCTTTTAACAATAAAATTATCTATTTATAAATAATTTACTAACCGTAATAAGATCTATTTAACTTTCGATTACGGTAGAAAATTTAAGGGTCTGCTTGAAAATTATGGGAGTATAGCGGTTATGAGGTATTTTTAGAGTACCGATTATGAACGGTACCTGTTATGAATGGTTATGAGGGTCCGTTACTGTTTCAAAAATAACAATCGGTTCAAAAATATCCAAAAACCGGTGAAAACACCATTACCAACCAAAAATAAATTTGAGAATTTCGCCAACTCAGTTGGCTAACTATTTCGTTACTGTTTCAAACTTTTTTGTTTTTCGTAATGTATTTAAAAAATTATTGGTATATCAAATTTTCTGCAAAAATAAATCAAATGAAAAAAAAACAAATAAACCAAATAAAACTAAAACGAACCCTACACAAGAAAACCCAAACAAAATAAAAATAAAAAACAAAAACAAAAAACCAAACAAAATAAACCAAATAAAACACATAAAAAAAAATGAAGTCTGCTCGACGACAGACGTAATTTTATTACGGCAGAATTTTTTTAAATTTTTTGATGTTCAAAGATGCATATTTTATTTTTATGTTAAATTTCGTTTTTTTCTAATTTGTTTAAAAATTTATTTAAAAATAACAAAAAACAACAACAAAAAACCAAAACAAATAAAAAAACCAACAAAAAAAACCAAAATAAAAACGATAGTCATATTTTCGCCTATTGAGTTGACAAAAATGTTGAAAAATAATTTTTTTTTTATTTTATATTTTCACCATCTGGAATGACGAAAGTTTTCGTAATTTCAAATTTTTCTAAATTATTTTTGTTTTAGTTAATTTATTTAAAAGTATTTATTGTACAACAAAATTTATGAAGTATGAATTTGCCAACTTCTAAAAATAAATAAAAATTATGTATTCAAATATTAAAACTCGGTTTCTACGTATAATAACTAGCATTAATTCAGCATACACATTTTGTTTTCAACCGATGACAAGTCACTTTTATACTTTCTACTGGTAACCCTTATCCAAACAACCCCTAGTTATGAGTTTGAGGTCGGATCTACCGCTTCCTAAGTTGGATATAATGCAAAAGTCGTGTTCAAATGCTTATGTATATAATTTTCAAAAACATATATACAATTAATCCTTCAATATTAAATATATAAAGATATTCTTACATGATGAACAAATTTATACGACTATTATTTATATAGAGTGAAGTATGTTTTCGCCTTCTTCCATCAAAACATAAAAACAATATTTTTTATTCTTTTAAAATTATACTAAAATAATAGGTATGTCAAACAAAGACTATGACATATATTTGTCAATTTTTTTAAAACTAATAAAAATATTATTAAGTATTTAAACATAAAAGATATAACAGAAAATTTCATATATGAGAAAAATATTCCCTATAATTGCACAAAAGAGGAAATATAGGAGGAAAATATTCGCTACAATTGTAGGAAAGAGAAAAGTTTTAGAAAATTCTAAAAAAAATGGAACTGGCGCCAATCACCTTGGCGTAAAAAAAGAAAAAAAAAATTAAGTCTGACGCAAAGGGAGTTGGCTACAAAATAAATAAATAAATAAATAAAATAAAAAAGACCCCACCCCTCTCGGTTCCCAAAAAAAAAACGAGCATGGCGTCAGAGGAGTTGGCTCAAAAAAAAAAAAAAAAAAAAAAAAACAGACGTCAATCCCCTTTGTTCCAACAAAAAAAATAAAAAAATAAGCATGGCACCAAGGAGGTTGGCCACAAAAAAAAAAAAAAAAGCTCCCAAAAAAAAAAAGCCCTTAAGTCAATCCCCTTGGTTCCAAACAAAAAAAATAGGCCTGGAGCCCCTTGGCTACAAACCAAAATACATACGTAGCAAGAAAAAAAAAATCCAAAAAAATCCTTCTCATTTATTTTAAAATATATTGGTTAAAAAAAATTAAATTTTTTCTTTTTTTTATCTTCCGTCAATTTTAAAATACTTACGGAAGAAAAAAATTCAAATTCCTATATTATCTTCTTAAAATGCATATGAAAGCAAAACAAATTTTAAAAAATTTCTGCTGTTGAGCATTGAATTAAATTTTCTGATATTATTCTAAAATATTTTAAAAATGTACATATATTTGAATTAAAATTTATTATATACATATATTTATATTTTAATTACGATTTGTTATATATTTGACTATATTTTTTTTTATTATACTTTGTTATGGATATATCTCTACTATTATAATGAGACTTTAAAACGGCTCAAAAGGTAGCCGTCTAACCTGTAAGTAAATACTCAACCAATTAATAATTAAAAATTCTAATTTTTTTTTAACTATCCGTATACGTTTTTTCTGTATGTAGAAATATCTTAAAATCTATAGTTATATATATATATATATATATATATATATATATATATATATATATAACAAATCCAAATAAAAATATATTCAATATTCAAAATATATTTAAACTAATTTTTATATCTAAACATATATCCACACTTTTACAAACAGTATAACAAATTTAAATTTAAATATATTTATAAGATTTAAAGATATTATTGAAAAATTTAAAAATAAATAAATTATATTTAAATAGTTTAAATTTGATTTAAAAATTATATATATATATATATATATATATATATATATATATATATATATATATATATATATATATATATATATATATATATATATATATAACAAATCTTAATTTACAAATATGTTAAAAAATTCAACAATATTACAAAAAAAATTGCATTTACTAGTTTATAAAAAGAGTCTTGAGAATGCTAGCCATTTAAGCCGTACACATATTCTCAAGTAACTAAAAATTTTAAAAAATTAAATGTTAACTAATCGTAAGTATTTTAAAATTGAAAGAAGATAAGAAAGTAAATTTTTTAATTATTTTTTAACCGAAACTATTTAAAAATGAATGAGAAAGTTTATTTTTTTGCTTTCGTATTTTAAAATTGACGGAATATAAAAAAGAAATTTTTTTATTTATATTTTCAACCGAAACTATTTTAAAATGAATGATAAAGTTTGTTTTAGAATTTTTGTTGGCTTTCGTATGTATTTTAAAATTGATGGAAGATAAGATAGAAATTTTTTTAAATTAATTTTTGACGAAAGCTATTTTAGAATGAATGAGAAGCAAATTTTTTTGCTTCCGTAAGTATTTTAAAATTGACAGAAAATAAGAAAAAAAGATTTTTAATTTTTTTAACCGAAATTATTTAAAAAATGAATGAAAAAGTTTTTTTAGTAATTTTTTTCTTGGTTCCATATGTATTTTGCTTTGGAGCCAAGGGGGTTGGTGCATGCTTTTTTTTGTTTGGAGCCGTATGTATTTTGCTTTGGAGCAAAAAGGGTTGGTTTCAAATTTTTTATTTTATTTTATTTGGAGACAAATAGGTTGGGACTAGACTTTTTTTATTTTTATTTTTTATTTGGAGCTAATTTTTTTGACGCCAGACTATTTTATTTTTTATTTTTTTAGACGATAAGGGGTTGCGCCAGCTCACTTTTCTTGAAAATAAAACAATTTTGAGTCCTTTGACTGAGAAGAAGACTATATAAGCTCTAATAAATAACTCTTTCTTTAATAAACACCCCTACTTAAATTGTATTTGCACCTAACCATAGATCCAGTAATTAATTGGAACTTGGAGAGGACAGGAAACGCAAATAATTGAAAAGTGACGGGGAATATTGTGAGAAAAGACTGCAGCCCCCACATGGCCTCGCTGTCGTTGAGAGAGAGTACTTCTTCTTCCTCCTCTTTTCTTCATCATCAACAACAGCTCCTCTTATTTTATTTAATTTTTCCTTTTCCTTCCTCCTCTTCTTTAAGCGATGATGGAGATGGAGATCGAGCAAGAAAATTCCAATAATATCAATGCCGATATAATCAACAAGAAGGAGGTGAGATCTAGATCTGTGTAGAATTTGTTCGATTTTCTAGGGTGCTTTTGCTATGTGACGAATTGTTGGATCTATTTGGAATTCTTGATTTTTTTAGGGTTTCTAGAGCTGGAGATTCTTCTGTTTGATAACGATAATCTACTGTTTTCTGGAGCTGGATTTCTAGGGTTTGTTGATTTGGAAGGAATTTTTTGTTTCGATTCTGGATTCGTTAGGGTTTCTAGAGTTGGATGTTTCGTAGGGGAATTCTGATCAATTTTAATCTAGGGTTTCTGGAACTAGATTTCTCTTTTATATTTGGAATTTTTTGTTGTTGTAAATATGGTTACTAGTAGATTGGAATATATGGTTACTAGAAGGAATATTTTTTTTATATCATATTTTGAATCTAGGGCTTCTTTAGCTGGTTCTCTTCCATAGTTCCTTGTAGATCCGTGGAATCTTTGAGTTTTTATTATTATTCTTGTAGTTTTATTCTGCTCAAATTCATTGAAATAAGCTTATGGATCTGTAAGATCTTCATTTTTATAGGCTTTTTCTTTCTCAAATTTACATGTTTCTTACCCGAGTGTTTTTTTGTTTTTAAACTTTTTTTTGTTAGTTAAGCTTCCTTCTTACTTTTTCTGTAACCCTTTTCTTGATTGCTTGCGGAGAATGGCGAAGTCTGATTCTTGAGTCACTTTGACCACGTTTCTTGTTCGATCAGCTATGTCTGAGCTAGCTCTTGCTTCTTTCCAAAGTCTTCTGCTTTCTGCTGTCCTTTCCTTCCCTTTGACTGTTTGTTTGTTCTCTCCCTATACATAATGGTTTGTTGTTGTTTTTATCATCCTCTTTGGAGCAATTTATGGCTGAAAATACTGATGATTTGGACAATTGGTTCCAGGAATCGTCTGTTACCGACGGCAACGATCCTCTCACCGGACACATCATCTCGACCACCATCGGAGGCAAGAATGGAGAACCAAAGAGGGTGAGTGTCAAAGTACCTTAAAGAAAGAGTTCATTTTTAACCTAACAGATCGATGAATTTTTCATTTTGTTCATTTTCTCGCACAGACGATCAGCTATATGGCAGAGCGTGTCGTGGGAACCGGGTCATTTGGGATTGTCTTCCAGGTAGAATACTGATCCTACCCCGGCATATTCGGAAGCTTTTTTTTTTTTTCTTGTGTTGGGATTTATATCAGAATTTGGTTTTGTCAGGCCAAATGTTTGGAAACAGGAGAGACTGTCGCCATAAAGAAGGTCTTGCAAGATAAGAGGTACAAGAACCGGGAGCTCCAATTGATGCGTTCGATGGATCATCCCAATGTTATTTCCTTGAAGCACTGCTTCTTTTCCACCACGAGTAGAGACGAGCTCTTCCTCAACTTGGTCATGGAGTATGTACCGGAAACTTTATATCGTGTCCTGAAGCATTACAACAACGTAAACCAGAGAATGCCACTTATCTATGTCAAGCTTTATACTTATCAGGTTTGATCTATTCTATACGTTAGGGCTTGTATACCTGAATATACTGTGTAGTAATCAATTGAAAACTTTATGCAGATATTTCGAGGGCTAGCTTACATTCATGCTGTTCCGGGAGTCTGTCATAGAGATGTGAAGCCACAGAATCTTCTGGTAAGTTTTTTAAAGCTTAAAACACTTCTTTTATGTTAAAGTGAATAATCAATGTATTTTATTAACCTTTTTAGTGGGGTTTTTTCGCAGGTTGATCCACTTACTCACCAACTCAAGCTTTGTGATTTTGGGAGTGCTAAAATACTTGTATATTTCAAACCTGAAAAATTTGTCTTTTATATCATTGCTTCCTTAACAACAATATTTGTTTTTGCTACAATGCTTCAGTATGAACAAAACTTGTGATGTACATAATTTGGTTAGTTTACATGACATATAATAAGTAATCGGTAAGTTCTAAGTTGTACTGTTGATTTGTATATGCAGTTTATTAAGATAACTCAGATTGCGTTCACTTTAGGTTGTGCGATTTTGTGATTGTTGTCTTTGATTATTGTTTCTGCACTTGCTCCAATAGCCATACCATGATTCTTCACGTCCTTTGTTCATTTCATTAATTGGCTAGGCTTGTTAAGAAGGTAAACTGTGATATCAACATTGCGTGGCTCCTAACTGGTATCTCAGAACAAGTTTAGGACTAGTAATCCGGGGATCTGATAAAACCGATTAACTCTGATCCAACTTTGAATCGAAGATGCGATGACAACCAGATCTCTTTGAATAAATTCAATGTATCAAAGCATTTGGAGTGGAAAGTGAACCAAGATGTGTAAATCTAGGTTTGATGGAGCACCATGGAGATAAAAGTGTTAATGAGAAGGGACATATTACTTTACATACTACTGGAATCTCGAGGTCATTGGTAGTTTGGTGTTGGTTCCTTATTCGTGGTAGAACTTTGGATAAGTACAATTTTGACAAAATAATATAAGGATGTTGGTTTTGATTTCGTTGAACATGAAGAGGGTTACATGCTTTGCTTTCTAGTGCTCTCCAAAGAACTTGTCCTTATTTTACAGGTATTTGGAACATATTTAACATAGTAGGAATCCATATTTATCACACTAGAATCCAAGATTATCCATGTGCATGCCCGAGTGTACTTTTTTTGATATAGTGGAATGTCTAGGTATAAGAGGGGCTAGTTAACAATTTAGTTCTCAGACTAGAAGCCATAGTTAGACACTCTTTCCCAGAGTTCTCTTATTATATTAGTGAAAGGAAGTACCATAGTGATCTTATACAAGGTTGCAAAGATGTTGAGACCAGAGGTGTTACTGCAGTGAGATGACATTGTTGGGATGATAACTGGAAATCTTTGTTCAAGGGTTGGTTGCCTCTAAAAACATTTCTAGCGAATAATGTTGCTATTACGTTTCAACATTGTTCAAGGGAATATGCACAATGTATGCCCACAGAGAAAAGGGAAGAAAATACAAGAGAAAAAAAGGAACTGTGAAGGTACTGTATTTACGTGATTCCAGTATGTGGTCGGTCTAACAGTATTTATTGACTAATTGAACTATGCAGTAGGCTTATTGCGATTAGGCAGCCTCCTAGGAGTTCCAATCTAGAACAAAGATTTTGAGAGGAGAAAAGAGAAGATTTAGTTTATTTTGGTGAAGGCCTAGCAGTAGGATCTTGTTGAAATTAGTTGATTATTTTATTGATTGTCTCATTGGCATTATATAGCCTTACAGTCATTAATACAATGATCTCAATCATTATGACAATCTCATAATGGAATATCCTGTGACATATTCTGGCATCCAAAATATGTCCTCAGGATATTCCCATGTGCTTATACTATACTTAAATATGACACCCAACATACCATATCAAAACTCCCCCTCAAGATGGGTGAAAGATATTCACTAAGCCCATCTTGTCACATCCTCTAATCATGCTCACTGAGGCGAGTCCCTTGGTTAGTCCATCTGCTACTTGA
Source organism: Iris macrosiphon (assembly GCA_036927795.1). Classification (NCBI taxonomy): domain Eukaryota; kingdom Viridiplantae; phylum Streptophyta; class Magnoliopsida; order Asparagales; family Iridaceae; genus Iris; species Iris macrosiphon. The sequence continues at coordinate 144,093,162 of JAYESA010000012.1, read as the reverse complement.
TCCCTGGTTGGAACATGGCCAAGCTCCAGTAATCCACTATCCAACTTCTCTTTGATGAAGAATCTCGATGTGTTTGGTCCTGTCATGCTGTACTGGATTGTTGGCGATACTAATAGCTTACTGATTGTCACACCACAGCTTCTTCTTGGCTCCTTGATCCAGCTTCAGCTCCACCTGCATATTCTTCAACCATAGCAGCTCTGCAACTCCCAAGGCCATAGCTCTGTACTCTGCTTCAGCTGTCGATCTGGCCACCACAGACTGCTTCTTACTCCTCCAGGAGACCAAGTTACCTCCTACAAATATGCAATATCCCGAGGTAGACCTCATGTCATCAGCACAACTAGCCCAGTCAGAATCACAGTAGCCCTCGATGCTCACGTGATTGTTCTTCCTGAATATTAGTCCCTTCTCGGGAGCACCTTTCAAGTACCTCAGAATCTGGTACACTGCATTCATATGACCCTTCCGTGGGTCATGCATGTAGCGGCTCGCCACACTTACTGCAAAGCAGATATCAGGACGTGTGTGGCTCAAATAGATCAACATGCCAACCGGTCTCTGGTATCTGTCCCGATTAACTGGTTCTCCAGCCTCAGCATCAATCTTGAACCTCTGATCTATTGGCAGATATCAGGACATGTTCTACTGTGGCGGCAATAGACTGGACTAAGGAGTTGAGAAGCCAGATGTAGATCACCATATGAGTGGACTTTCACTCATCGCGTCCTGTCGAGCCCTCGTCCGGCTCTGTCGCCTCGTCCGTCAGGAACCCCTCCATGTTTTTTCCTGCGAGGGTTCTTCTCACCCGTCGTGACCAACTCAGATAGGTGGCTGGTCCATCTAATTTCAGATCGATGGAGGGAAGCTTCAACTCCGGCGACGTTCGTGTCGTGTTCTCACCAGCCGACATCGTCAACAACTTCATCGTCGCCACCTCTGCAGAATCTAGCTTCTTGATGATCTCCTCCATCGATGCGTCGTCTATCCAATCACGTCACGTCCGCTCCACGACTCACGCTCGTCCTCGTCGTCCGCTCCTAGATCCGAACATGTTCTCCCTTTTTTCAGATCTAGGCATCCCTATTAGGCGCTGTCTCGTGCTGGTGCGGAGGAGGCGGCAGCACGCATGTCACAGCCACCGTCGCAGCAGCAGCCGCAGCAGCAGTAGCGGGACGGGGCAGCAACAGCGAAGGGCGGCCTGCGAAGGGCGGAGAAGGGAAGAAGGGGGGGCGTGGAAGAGTTCGGTGGAGGAGATCTAGGAAATCCTCCTGTGGGTTTGTGGAAGCTTGGTGACGGCTAGGGTTTGTGGAAACTTGGCTCTGATACCATGTTAAAATTAGTTGATTATTTTATTGATTGTCTCATTGGCATTATATAGCCTTACAGTCATTAATACAATGATCTCAATCATTATGACAATAATCTCATAATGGAATATCCTGTGACATATTCTGGCATCCCAAATATGTCCTCAGGATATTCCCATGTGCTTATACTATACTTAAATATGACACCCAACATACCATATCAACAGATCTTGCTGGGAAAATTATGGATCCAGCCCAACTGGTTTAGGCACTATTGCAATGTTTTAACCGGACAACCGGATACAACTCTATTTGCACATACATCTTTGTCCACCAATAGTTTTAAATTCCCCGAATGATCGCTCATTTGCACATACACATATACCCACTCAGCTTTCAGCTAACAGGAATATCATGTATTTCTGGAAGTAGAGCATATAATGTGAATGAACCTCAAAGAGAGGCAAAGGTTAAGGGAAGTAGCAACCAAAACTAGAGCCACTAAATTCTAATTGATTTCTGTGGAAGCACATTTGTTAAGCTCCATACATGAATATCATTACGAATATTCTTTGTATCTGTTGACAGTAATGGTTGTATATTTTGATGCTTTTAATAGTATTATTATGAGAAGTTACCTTAGAAAGGTACATTTTGAGACATCATAAAAGTGTTATGAGAAGTTGCTTACTGCTTTTATTTTAACATTCAAGTACCATCTTGCTTGTATTTTCTGATCCTACATGCATCTTTGTCATTCTTCTCCTGGTCCACCCTTAATTCTCATTTATTAAATGGAACTTTACTATCAGGTTAAGGGTGAAGCAAACATATCATATATTTGCTCACGATATTATCGTGCACCGGAGCTCATTTTTGGTGCGACCGAGTATACGACATCAATTGATATATGGTCAGCAGGTTGTGTTCTTGCTGAATTACTTCTTGGCCAGGTTTGTAATTTCTCTTCATGTCAATTTTGGTTTTGATATTTCCTATATTAATTAATCAATTGTATATTGGATGTTAAATGCTGAACCTTCGTATTTACACTTTTTTGCCAGCCATTATTCCCTGGTGAAAGTGCAGTGGATCAGCTTGTTGAGATAATCAAGGTCCAGTTCATGGTTTCATCCTTTTTATTGGAAGAGTAAATCACTTCTTGATATTTGATGACTAATGGGTCTGTTCTTGCAGGTTCTTGGTACTCCTACCCGGGAGGAAATTCGGTGCATGAACCCCAACTATACAGATTTTAGGTTTCCACAGATAAAGGCCCATCCTTGGCACAAGGTTGGCATTTCATAATCATCTCACTGCAAATCATTTGTCTTCATTGTCTTTCAAAATATTACCAACTGTCTGAATAGTGCTAGTACACATCAAAAATGTGTTATTGTGCAATTGAGGATGTGCTATTACACTATCCGGTTGTCCATCTGTTTGGAGCACGAAGTTCTGTAATTTTATACTTCCCTTGATATAAAGTCAAATCCTCCAATGCAACTTGAATTGATTATGCTTTACCTAACACAGAATTTGAGTGAGCTTCCATGATATGCAGTGCAATATGATTACAATATAATATTTCATCTATCTATAGTTAGCTTCCTTGTTAGGTATGCTTCTCATATGGTCAAAACAATAAAATAAAGCTAAAGAGGATTATGACATTTAACAGTGAATTCTTACTAGTATGTGATATCTGATTTTTTTTTTTCCCTGGAAGCACCCAGACCAGTTCATGAATACCATGAGTGTTATTGTATACTATATCTTTTGCAAAAGATATTGTTTATATTGAAACTGGAAAATGAGTATATAATTTAAGTTCTCAATATTTTCATACCCAAAATAGATTAGTTGCTGCAATGAAAATCTGTTGATGAAGGAGAGTTTGACAAAATTAATACTTGCTCAAGCAATTGGCATAACTGTTTGGATTGTATACTTATCTAGTTTGATTTCTTTTAGTGGTGGTTGCCAGTTTTTATGCATCTCTTGTTCTTCTCATTAGCAAGTTGTTAATAGTAAATTCTTTTGAACAGATATTTCACAAGAGAATGCCTCCTGAAGCAATAGATCTTGCCTCACGCCTTCTTCAGTATTCACCTAGTTTTCGTTGTACTGCAGTAAGTAACCTATCTTTTGTAATATTTAACTCCTATGCAGCAAGGGCACTCTCATCTTAGTAATTTGTCCCGTGTTGGACACGTATCGGACTCTCCGGACACGTGTCAGACACTCATTTTATGTGTCATATTTTCATTTGAAATCGGACATGGACACTCCCGGAATAGGGGCACATGTTGTGATGTGTCGTAATTTTCATTTTAAATCAGGCACAAACTCTCCAAATAAGGACACATGTCGAACATATTTTCTAATGTTTTTGCTTAAAATAAGTATAAAAGTCAAATATAGAAGTTAAAAGTTAAAACATTTTTGTTGTGGCATTTTAATTTCATATAAATCAAATAGCTATTTTACAAAGATGGAGATATTCAATTATCTAATATTTATGAAAAATACGAGGACACGTGCCATATATATATATATATGGGCGGATATTGCAACAATCTTATTGCACCAAACAATATCAACCACACATTTTTTTTTGAATCATGTGGTTATAAAGCATCCTCTAAAGTTGTTGCCATGTCAGCATGTTTTATAACCACATGATTCAAAAAAATGTGTGGCTGAGATTGTTTGGTGCAATAATTGTACAATTAGCCTTGTGCAATATCCCGTCCCATATATATATATATATATATATATATATATATATATAGCGTTTCCTTAACGTGTTGTATCCTAGTTCTTTTTAGAAAAATGTTACCGTGTCCCTGTTTCCCTGACACTTCATGTTCCCGTATCCCGTGTCGCTGTCGCATACAGGCAACATGGTTTAGCTCACATAATCATTGAAGCAGTTGATCGCTATTTGTTTGTATTAAAAGTTGATGGCTATACTTGCTATTAATTTAGAAACTACAAACCTAGATCGAACAACTCTTACTTGCCTAGTTGTGATTCTGCATCTTTTTTATGCTCATCCTCATGCGAGCCTCTCCTATCAGAAAAAAAGTTTATTGTGATTAATGACAAATTCCATGGAAGAATTGACCATTGTTTTACAAGTCTCGTTCGGATAGAAATTGCCAATGAGATGCTACCAAATTCCTAAGAGGGGCGTCGCTACAAAACATATAATGCTCGTATGCAAGTAGGTAGACCTACCTTTTTTATTATGTAGTTTAAGCTAATGCAACTAAGAAAGAAACCTCTTAGTTCTCCCAGGCTACTCTTAGGAATGTCACTCATCTGTGGCACAATTATCGAAAGAGCCTGTGTTCATTTTGAAATCTACAGTGCAATATTTCAATCTGTAAGATACAACTATTTCAGGCTTGAGTCACTGCCTACTGATGTCTCTTGTGGTCGTGTTTCTTTATCTTCCCCAACCACTATCCCACACCCACCTTGCCATCCCTGTTTTCTTGGTGTTCCTCAACTCACCCTCTCTAATGTACTTTTCATGATAGTCCCTTTTGTATCAATTTTACTATTTTCTGCGCCTCTGATCTCTCTCCAGAGTATGGATCCTAAATTTCTACTAATGCTGGTCACATTTTAATAGTAGTTCTATCAACAATAAGCTAATATCCCTTTTTGGATTAAGCATTAAGCAATCAACAAGTAATTATGCTAGACCTATATTTGATTTGTTCAAGGGATGGCTTCATAATGCGTTTGTAGTTCCTTCTTGCATGGTTGGTTCCTAGAAAATATCTCTGATCATTTAGTAATGAGTATTGAAATATAAGAGTTTGGCGTTCCATTTTGAACTGGTTATTCATGGTTAATAATAGATTATTCTAGGCTGGTTGAAGTTGGGAGGTGACTTTGAAAAGTATGTAGGACGTATGAATAGTATTTAACCAGACCATATAAGCACTTGAGGGCTTTGTAAAGCTTGAGTTTTGTGTTGTAGGATTTTGTCAAATATTCTTCTTAACATGTTTGAGTTTGATCTTTTTTATTGCAGTTAGAAGCATGTGCCCATCCTTTTTTTGATGAGCTTCGTGAACCCAACGCACGGTTGCCAAATGGCCGCCCTTTGCCTCCTCTCTTTAACTTAAAGCAAGAAGTAAGCTTTTGAACTCTAGCTAGATATATATTTATCAGTACTATTATCTGTTAAATTATCAACTGTCACTAATAGGAGAACTTATTCAAAAAGAGAGAGTTAAGCAGTAAAGATGTAATATCCAATCATATGTTTTGGTTATGATGCTTCATGCTCTGTAGTAAACCTCTTTTAGGGTCTGTAGTTCCCCGTCTTTAATTTGTTTGTCGTCTAGATATCTCTTTATTATTTCATAACTTGTTGAAGGATCCAGGGAAGGAATGTTTATCCATTTTTTTTATAAAAGCCCTTATAATCAGCCTCTAGTAGATTTTCATTTTTGAGAAAAATAATGATATAAAGTGATAGATGGGCGATGAATGCTTTAGGGCTCATCGTTTTGGGAGAAAATTAATGAGTGGTAAACCTTGTATTTCTGATTAGTTTTGCAGGGTAAGCAAAATTTTTCTTTTTCTTAATAGTTTCTGGATAGTCATAATTGTTTGAGAAGAAACACATTCCACTTAAGTACTCCCCTTAGGGACAATTTGGTTGCTTGACCCGTGGAACGTTATGAGGAGCCTCAAAGATGGTTTCAAAAGTTCTCCATGTTTTTTTTTTGCTTGATGGAAATTATCAAATGGAATTTCATACTTGGAGTTCTAGTTTTTGGTTGATGCAATAGAAACTATTAATGTCCAATTTACCTTAGGAAAACCTTTCACTATTAAAATGATCAAGTGTTTTAAAATGTTTGGATGTATCATTTCCATAATGTTATTGTACCTAGAAACTATTAAACTGTTCCAATAGGTTCATTTCTGCTAAAGAAACAGACATGAAATATAACTTGATAATAAACACACGAAAAACCTTTGACAAGAGGTTGCAATCAAGGACAATTCTGACCATTTTGGTCCAGCTTTGGGATGGAGAGGATGAAAATAAGGTTCAAGGGGCTCTCTCTCTCTCTCTATATATATGTTTAATTTGGGACCCACAGTTTTTGTATCCTAAAGTTTAGGCAGGTTCAGTTATTTTAAAACACAATAACCAAAGATGATGTGCCTGAAACAATGGACTCACTTTTCAATACATTTTAGTAACTGTAATAAAATTTGATCATTTGAGAAGTTGAAAGAAAAAAAAACAGGATTTCTCACCAACCCAAATACACTAATTACACATCTAACTGTTTGACATTACTTCAACAACTATATTTTTCATAACTCCCCACATAATCTAAGTTCCTATAAGGTCTTTACATTTTTAAAATAATAATAAAATACTGGCCATCAATATAATGAATAAGAAGAAATAAAAAAATGTGTTTGCCACAAGGAATATGAAGGAAAGTACACATCACTGTTAATATTTGTTTTAGCAATTACAGAACTCGTTTTTTTGTTCCAAAATTTGTTTTTTGAAAAACAATGTTAGAACTTAGAACCCGAATTTATGCTCCAAGGTTGAAAGCTGCTAAAACTGACGAAGCTAAAACTTCATGAAGCGGAAACTTTATGCGTGTGTATAATGATGAAAAAATATATCATTTGGATGAAATTGACGACCTGTGATTTTAAGATTGATTGCTAAAATGTTATTCAAACATGTAATTGCTTAATCTATTTATTTATTTGTTTATTTATTTACTTTATACAACCTTTTGTATGGATAAGTTGAAACCATAACTTCATTTAGTTTGACTAATAAAGTTCCATACCTTTGAGGCATGATATTGAGGCAGTTTTATGATACGCCAGATAATGCCAGTTATAATGTTATTAATTGATAAGACAAATATTTGGTTATTTTTCTGTACGAAGCATTTCTAAGAACTGTACATAATCTTTATGTTTAACTATATAAAAATGGATGAGAATGAATTTTTGGTAGGTGCTAATTCTTTGTCTTTTGCAGTTGGCTGGTGCATCTCAAGAGCTCATTAACAGGCTGATTCCAGAACATGTTAGGCGACAAATTGGTCTTGCTTCCTTCCACCCAGCTGGGACTTAAAGATATAAACCCTACTTTATCTAGTGGAAGCTAAAACAGAAGGGCTTTTCGTGAATACAGTGCACTTCAAAAGGAGCTCCGAGTGAATTGCCTGTGTTGGGAAAAGCTAAACCAGTGAGGCTGCTATTTTGGAGGATGTATGTCAATATTTTCCATCCGGCCACATCTGTATATTATTAGTATGATCATTAGGATCCTTATGTCCAGGAAGATGGGTAATGATTGAAACTAAGCCTTCACTAAAGGGCGAGGAAAAGTCTGGTGGAGAAAGGGGAGGGTTTTTCGGTTGTTTGGCTGTGTTGTACTGGAGACTCGAGAAATATCTGTTACTACTTTTTGTCTTGTTAGCACCCATGTTCAGTGGCAAAAAAGGGTAGACATTGCTTGAAGCTTCATGTTTCTGTAAATTGTACGCGAGTTTTGAGAAGTTTCTGTATTGTTTCTGTTAAGATTTTCATCTTGGCTCTAAATACTTTGCATTGTTGGAGATATGTTTCAGTATACTCCAAACTATAAGCATATACCTGGGACAATTCCAATTTGTTAAATGGTTATGATGTTGACGTGCTTATGGAATGTGGAAATTTCATTTTGGATGAGCATGAGCAATTTTTTTGTATCCTCAATTTATTTGTCTTGGTTCTAATTTTTTTGTATCATCATTAGTAGCAGGTGCGCCTTTGTTTGACTTGAGGAATTTGACACCCATATACGAGAGAGGGAAGTAGATGACCATTTGGTCCAAAACATTATAGTTTATAAAAATGGTAAGGAATTTGCATGACGAGAAATAAAATGCCCAACAGTTGGACGTTCTGCTTAAATCTGAAAAAATGTACATAAAGAGGATTTTTTGAGCATAAAACGGCCATTGGTTTGATGTTTATCAGCGAATCGCACGGAATGGTGAATGTTAATGAGTTGTTAGGAATGGTGAATGTTAATGAGTTGTTAGGAATTGAGATGTTTTCGATTTTGTTTGTTTAAAGTGAATCAATAATAAGTTTTTCAGTGGAATGCGATTCTTCATTTTTTATCCCAAGTTCCGTCCGAACCACTCTGCGTAACCAGCGCTGGTTCGGTTGAATGTATTTTGTGCAAAATATAGATCAACGTTTATTAGGCATAAAATATCCATTCGTTGGACGATTATAGGATTGAGAATTTTACATATTTTTTGAAAATTTAAATGTCTTTAGTTTTTTCATGATTTGTATATAAATATGTTTTTAATTTGATCGTATCGATACAGGGACCTCAAATTGCGACAAAATCTACGTGCAAATTTGAATTACCCAAGTAAGAGTATTTTCAACAAAATAAAATTTGTAGCACTTTTCTAGAATGACATTCAGGTCCCAAAGATGGTACTTCGTAAAAGTGTCGCAAAACTCTTCACATAGATAATTTGACGTTGCAGATCCAACAATGTATGTCTCGTTATACATGAAAAGATGTGATCCCGTATTGGTGAGGTCAAATTAAAAATAAGCTTATATTCAAATTATTAAGATTCAAAGACTAATGAAAAAATTTCAGAAAAAAAAAAATCAATACATCTTATTTGATATAATTTCTTTAATATTTTTTGCATATATATAATTTGCATCCAAGTATATTTCAATTTGACCGTTGCGATACGGACTCACATCTCGTGCGGATCTCGCATCGAGACAAGACTTACGTCGTCGGATTCGTATTTTAAATTATCCATGTGAAGGTATTTTTCAACGAATTTTGTGACACTTTTTCGAAGTGACATCCGCGGACCCCACAGACGACGTCCGTATAAGTGTTGCAAAACTCGTTGAATATACTCTTAAATGGATAATTTGACATTGTGGATCCAACGACGAAGTCCGCATTGAAAGATGTGAGTCTGAATCGTTGCGGTCAAATTGAAAATATATTTGTATACAAATCATAAAAAGATAAAGGCTCATTATGTAAAAATAGACATTTGTGTGTAAAAAAGGTCTAACCCCTGGGCAATTTTTTTTTTTTTTTTTTTAAATTTTTGTTAATTTGCAGCGTCTCAAGGAAAACTCGAATGGTTGGGATATTTGTTTGGAAAACTGTCTTTTAAGTCTCGTTTCACAATTTAATAATGCTATTTGTACCTCCAAAGTATCCCTCTAAACCATCCCCCCTTATGTGACAGATGATATGACGATTAATGTGACAGCTGACATGACAAATTATAAATTAAAATTAACATTAATATTAATATTAATATTAACATTAAAATTGATATTAATATTAAAATTAACATTGAAAATTTTTTGGTGATTAATTTTTTGGATTAAAATTTTTCATGTCAGCTGTCATATTAGATATTACATTATGTTACTTAGCATATCACGTCAACTGTCACATAAGAAAAAAATACTTCAGAACTACGAATAGCATTACACTTAAAAAAAAAATTTTGTAAATTCGGCACTAATTTCGATGCTCTCTACAACAATTTTCCTAAACAGAAAATTTACTGTAGCGAAATAAATTTATATTAAATTAATCTAAACGAAATAAGTTTGAAAAATTTAGAAAAAAATCAGGCTCCGCCAACAGTGTTGGCGGAAAACACCACCGCTGTACACGTAAGCAGTAAAAAAATTTTTTTTTTAAAAAAAGTGGGCCCCACGGCCAATTTCCGCCAACAGAGTTGGCTGAAATTGGGGGGGGCCAATTTCAGCCAACTCTGTTGGCGGAATTGGCCCTGGGCCCACTTAATTTTTATTTTATTTGGTTTGGTTTGGTTTGGTTTGGTTTGGTTTGGTTTTTTTAGTTTCTTTGGTTTGGTTTATTGTAATTAGTTATATTTTTTGTTTTATTTATTTAGTTTAGTTTAGTTTTGTTTTGTAATTAGATTTAAGTAAATTTATTTTAACGAAATAAAATTAAAATAAATTAATTGGAAAGAAATATTTAGAAATATTATTTTCGGAAAATAAAAAAAAAGTAAATAAAGAAGAAGAAAAAATTTTGTGTCCTCTAATTTATTTGTGTCCTCTAATTTTTTATTTGTGTCCTCTAATTTATTTGTGTCCTCTAATTTTTGTGTCCTCTAAAGAAGAAAATAAATTATTTTAACTAGTATTTATTTGTGTCCTCTAATTTTTTTGTTTATTTTAATGGTTTAGTTTTTTTTATATGAGAAAAAAAAGACAAAGTAAAGAAGAAAGACAAATATCGAGGAATGATTTGGTTTTGATTTTGGTTTGAAATTGGGTTGGGTCTATGGGTTGGTTTAGTAGTTGGTTTATGTACAACGGCTATTTTACAACGGCTCTTTCAACGGCTCTTTCAACGGCTCTTATTTTTTTAACGTTCATACATATCCAACGTTCGTCTAACGATCGGTTCGAAGTTACCTATATAAACGTAGTATTTATTTGATATCAGCATATCAAACATTGCAATCAAAAATTTTATTTCTTTTCATACGAAATTTCTTTCTTTCGACACAGGAGAAGCTCAGTTCAATATACAATCTTTGAAGCCCATTTTCTTGTTGCCATGGATCGAAGTATAACAATACTATGCTCACTTGGTGGTGTACTAAATGGGTTAGCTTATGAAGGAGGTTTAGTTGAAGTTCTTTTAATTGATCGAAATATTTCGTTTGATAATTTACGTAATCTAATATTTGAAAAATTTGCTATTGACTGTGAATTTTTATTGGTACATATTTATCTATCTAATTGCATAAATTTAGTTAGTGAGGAGGCATGGAAATTTATTCTTGAAGTTAATATACAATCAACATATATTAATATTTTTGTGACTCCTCCACCACCACCACAAAGAATTAGTAGTGGTCCAAGTTCTTCTCACCAAGTTATTTCATTTACTGAAGAAGAACATAGAGTAGATGATGGTAATACCGACGATGAAAATAGTGATGATTTAATCGAAAATATAGATGATGTACTTGATGATAATGTTGATAGTTTAAATAATTTATTCATTGGAAGAGAATTTATAAATCGTCATGCATTTAGAAGTTTTATTAGTGATATAGCAATTACAAAAAATTTTTGTTGCAGGGCTACTAGAAACAATGCCAGTGGAATTGTATATAAATGTAACGTTTCTAGTTGTAATTGGAGAGTGTACGCTAAAGCCATTGGCAACGGCGAAACATTCGTCATTAGTACGCTTGAAAATGTACATTCTTGTTTAGGTGGACTTATAACGGAAAATCATCCATTAGCGACAACTATATGGGTTAAGAATAAGATTATTGATAAAATTCGTGATAATCAGTCGTATAGTCCATCGCATGTTATAAATGATATCTATAGGGAACACCGAATACATATTAAATATTGTAAAGCTTGGAAAGCTAGAGAAATTGCTCTATCAGAAATAAATGGTAGTTATATTGATGCATATAGTAGTCTTGAAGAGTATGCTTTTACAATCATTGAGACAAATCCAGGTAGCAGATGTTATATAAAGACTACAGAAAATAATAAGTTTCAAAGAATTTTTATTTGTTTCAAGGCATGCATTGATGGTTTTTTAAGGGGATGTTTACCTGTGATTAGTACTGATGCTACATTTCTTTCCTCTAAATTTCAAGGTATTTTATTTATTGCGTGTGCTCATGATCCTAACTATCAATTATATCCAATTGCATATGCTGTTGCTGAGAGCGAAAACACGGATTCTTGGACTTGGTTTTTAAACGGTTTGAAAACATCTTTTGAAGGTAGCTTTAATACGTGGGATACAATTTCTTTTATATCAGATAAACAGAAAGGATTAATAAATGCCATGCGTGCTACTTTTCCGGAATTACCTCATTTTTATTGTATTCAACATTTTAAACAAAATTTAAAACTAGTATGTAGACTGCCTTATTTTCAACGTAAATTAGACTACCTTGCAAGATGTTATAATGAGACAGATGCGAATATTTGCTTTGAAACAATTAAGGCTGAAAATATCGATGTTTACAAATGGCTTGTTGGAGTAAATGATGAAACTCGTGTTTTATCACACTGGATAACAGCTTATTCTCCTTGTCCTAGATTAGATATTAACACGTCGAACCTTGCTGAATGCTTCAATAACTGGGTTAAAAACTTACGCGATAAACCAATAACAACACTACTTGATGGTATTCGAGCCAAAATCATAACACTTCAGGACAAAAATCGACAAAAAGCTGATAATCTTGCAACTGATTATTGTCCGAAGATGTTAAATACTATGGCCAGTATCACAAGAAAAAGACACCAGCTGCAAATATTGAGTATAGTTGGTTATTTGTTTGAAATACTAGATCGTGAAACAAACAGAACATATGTTGTGAACTTAGATGAAAAATATTGTACATGTTTTAAATGGTATCATACTTGTCTGCCATGTGTACATGTATGTTATGCTTGTAATTCTAAAAATATTAGCATCGAGAGTTTTTATCCAGGTATTTTTTCCAAAGAAGCATTAAGAAGCGTATATGAGCCGCACCTGGAGCCAATTCCAGTCCCTTACAACATTCAAAGTACATTAGTTATAGGTGACATTGGAGTACCAGATGTACGACGGAAAGCGGGAAGACCAAAGAAGAACCGCATCATGGCGAAGGATCAACCATCAAGAGATCTCCGATGTAGCAACTGTAATGGTTTAGGACACAATCGAAGAAGATGTACTAACCAACCAAGAGAATAAATGCATTGGCATAGATTTTCTTAGAAAAGTTATGTTCATTGATGTAATTTAATTTCTAATACATAAATTTCTCATATAACCTAGCAGTACAAGAATTTCATTCTCTGCCTCTTGCCATCCTGTCATAATTCCTACGAGGCCTTGGCCTAAGACCGAGTCTATTTCTTCTTGCTACTGTATCCTCAAGTCTCTCCCCTGGCAATGGTGCCCATGGGTCAAATTCATCAGCCTCTTGTGTCTGCACCGGCGCTGTTGGAGTCACAGATAACTGAGTAGCTGTATCAAACCGGGGTGCATCAAATATAGAATTGGACATCTGCATGTAATAATCCCAATAGTCAACACCAGGCTGTGAAGTCCCCTCGTCCGCCTCTCGGTCCATCTGTGGGGTACGTGCTTGTGACGTTCCCTCGCCCACCCACTGATAAGTGCCTTGGCCCGCCCACTGAGAAGTGCCATGGCCAGACCACTGGGAAGTGCCCTGGTCAGCCTGGTGGGAAGTGCCCTGGTCAGCCTGGTGGGAAGTGCCCTGGTCAGCCTGTTGGAAAATGTCCTGCTCAGGGACCTCGTCATCTTGTTGAGGCGGGCTATCCATATGCCAAACATGGGGATAGTTTCTACGCGGACGTGGTTGCCGTCGGCTAACTAAGCCTTGAGGATAATATGGTGGAATATTTAATGGAGGGTTGGGTGGAGTCGGAAATGCTTGCACATCATCCAAAAATGATCTTACTGCTGTGCTTAACGAGTCTCTCACTGGATGATTTTCACATGCTACAATCAAATTTGGAAGCTGAAATATTAAGTAGAATCCAATTAATTCATAATAAAAAACTATGGAAACAAAATTTTTTATCAATAAAATACGTACCTTCTCCATTACATTTTGATACCATTCACGATAACTAGCATCATCAACGGCCCGATGTTGGAATCGCAACTCCTCATATTGGTAGGATCGGTTACTGATAAGAGGAGCTCCCCACCAAGATCTATAGGCTATATCACCTAATGCTACACCATTTAAACAAATATGAGCGTTTAATTTCATATAATTTTAAAAAAATAATTTTGTTCAACTTTTTAAATAACTTACCCTCATCTATAGAGTCCATTAGTTGAGAAATCTGTACCACGGGCTGTGTCTCCATCCTAGAATTCCACTGTGGAATCATTTTGCTTGCCCTTTTAGTTGCACTCCCTTTACTACGATTTAAACATGGTGGCTCATCGGGAATCTTTTGTTTCACCCAGAATTGTCGCATAACGCGATCAGCTGGATGATACATGATTTCACCGTCGAATATCAGGAAACAACTATAGACACTAAGGTCATAGGCTGTTGTTTGGATTTCAGTAGGATTTTGCTCAAGCCGGTACGGACAGTATGTCACCTATTTTATGACAAATTATAAGATAATGGTTATAATGACTTTATAAAATAATAATACAGATATTTTACCTCGTTATACTTCAGTGTGTCAAATTCGACCCGGTATAAAGAGATAGCCGCATGTTCACAGTGTACTGGATCTGCTGCATCCGTAGTCCACCGTAAAGCTGACGGAAAGACACCAACGTCGGTATTAATGCGGGGGACTGGCCTACCAATATGAAAGTGCTCGTAGGACCAAACCTAGAAAATATGACCATATGATATAAGTGCATCTATTTTCAATGTAAATGGAATTAAGTAAAACTTTTCTGATGATATAAGTGCACATATTTTCATACCTGTATTAATGTCGCACAACCACTTAGATTTACCTTCGTTGCATTCATGTCTTCAAACTGTACAAAATCTGTCATGGAACTATATAAATATGCCAACACTGACGCTCCCCAAGCGTGGCGCGTAGGTGCGGTCAGGTCTACCAAAAAAGGTAAAAAACGTAAATCAACTAAATTGGATGAGTCTGGAAATAACATTCCGCTTAATAAACCTAGCAAGTAGGCTCTGGTGCAAGCAGTGACCTGAACAAATGATAAAAACATTATATGCGTTAAATTCAATTAAAAATATACTACGTAAATAATAACATAAGTTGCAAAAAAAAACTATACTTACCCGATCCTCATCCACTGAGATAACTTGATCACCAATACGATCTAGGTGCAAAAAGTTATGACGGAGCCACGTAAACGTCACAAGATTTTTACCACGTTTATTACGCGGCACCTCCACACCTAGGTACTTTGTAATCATAATGTCGGCGGAAATTGATTTATCAAATATTATAGGTTCACCCGTAATAGGTAAACCTAAAATATTGGCCACATCAGCTAGAATAATGGTCATCTCTCCGAATGGTAGCTGAAAGGTATTTCGTCCGGGCCACCAACGCTCAACTAAACTGAATATTAGGTCTCTATCGTGTTGCAAAAAATGTATCTTGTCAACATAATAAAAGCCAAATATTTTTAACAGTGCCACCTGGTGGTCGATCAACCTCCAATACCCAAGTCTGTTATCGTGACGCCACGAGGCATGCTCCCGGCACCGTTCATTATTAGTATAATCGTATTGCTATATATGAAAAACATAGACGATGTTATTAGTAGACATGTACAAAATATCATTCATATTTGTTTACACAATTATATTTTATTGTACCTTCCCATAAAATACCAAAGTAGATATATGTTTCGCACGTTGCTGGATTATTAAATCCGTAGTAGGGCCTCCAGGAATACGTCCGTCGTTTTGGCTGTCCATCTGTACAATTATCGTTGTCAAAAAATAAATTTTGGCTGCCCGAAATTTTGCACATTACATAACTTATATTTAAAAAATAAAAACTAACATCAAATATTGCATATACAAATAAAAGTATAAATGAAGAATAATAGAATAAAGACCTTCAACAATAAGGATTGTTGTGCTCACAAAGACTGCTGTGTCCACTTACAAATGAGAGAAAATTAAGGCTACTCAAATTGCTGCTACGTGCTCACAAGGAATGCTGTAAATGATCGTAGTGCACTCTCTTCTTCTTCCTCCTTGCATTCTGTTCTGCTTCCTCCTTCTCTTCTTATAGCTCCCACCTCGCACCAACTTCTTCTCTGTTGTACTCCTTTCTCTCCTCCCCCACGAGACATGTCCCTTCTTTCTTTCTTTTTTTCTTCACGTCTCTTCTTCTTTTTCCCCACTCACGTCCCTTCTTCTTTTTTCCCACTCACGTCCCTTCTTCTTTTTTCCTCACGTCCCTTCTTCTTTTTCCCCACTCAAGTCTTTTCTTCTTTTTTTCCTGTTAACTCATGTCTCTCAGTATTGTCTCATTGTTAAACCAAACCGAGATCCCCTTCCACGTGAACCAATTCCTGAACCAACATCAATCCATAAATAAAAAAACCAAAGCAAAACATAATTCAAAACAAAACTAAATAAATTAAAATCCAAAACAAAAGTAAGTAAAAAAACTAAATAAAAAAATGTTGGCTGTTGGCTAAAAAAAACAAAATAAAAAAACAAAATAAAAAAACTAAACCAAATAATAAAACAAATCCAACTCAAAAAAACCAACTACAAAAAACCAACCAAAACAATCCAAAACAAACCAACCCAAACCACTCCAAAAAACCGTGGGCCCCGCACCCCAAAATCCGCCAACTATGTTGGCTGAATTTTGGTGTGGGGCCCACGGATTTTTTGGATGGTTTGGGTTGGTTTGTTTTGGTTGGTTTAGGATTTGGTTTGATTATTTATTTTGTTTTATTACTTTATTTTTCATAATAGACATAACATAATTAATTTAAATGTTTCTAAATTTTTTTTGGAGATCGAAACATCATTTTAAGTCTGTGGGCCCCCCACATCCAATATAAATTTATTTCACTACAGTAAATTTTAAATATTCAAAAATAATATTACCGAAAGTCAAATTTGGAGGTCGAAACATCGTTTTTTGACGATTCTAAAATTTTTCGAAGTCCGTCAAACGGTGAAACGTTTATCCCGAAGTACTTTTCCATACGATCATTTTGGCTCAAACTGGAGCTTGTTTCGATCTCCCAGTCAAAAGTTATGATACTTTAAAGTTTTAAAATTTATATTTTTGCCTGTAACATATGCGTCTTGTTTCGGATAAATTTTTTTTCTACATGATTTGTGTTACACTCGTCGAAAACATACAAATCGACTTATTATTTAACAAAAAATGATTTATAAACAAGTAGTTATGGCCGTTCGAAGTCTGCTCGACGGCAGACGTAATAGTCTTACGGCAAATTTTTAATATTATTATTTTTTAGCGTCTGTTAACGACGAAAAATTTTACGATATAAATATAATATTTTTAAATATAAACGTCCAATTCATATTGATATTTTTTTCGTAATTTTTTAAACTTTTATGTTTTAGATGTAATTTATACAAATTTTGATGCTTTGGAAACAAATTTCCGAAAATAATATTTCTAAATATTTCTTTCCAATTAATTTATTTTAATTTTATTTCGTTAAAATAAATTTACTTAACTCTAATTACAAAATTAAACTAAATAAATAAAACAGAAATATAACTAATTACAATAAACCAACAAAAAAACCAAACCAAAGAAAAAAAAAAAAACCAAACCAAACAAAACCAAAGTGGGCCCCATGGGCCAATTTCCGCCAACTGAGTTGGCTGAAATTGGCCCCCCCCAATTTCAGCCAACTCTGTTGGCGGAAATTGGCCGTGGGGCCCGCGTTTTTTTTTTTTTTTAATTTTTTTGCTGTTTTCCGCCAACACTGTTGGCGGAACCTGACTTTTTTCCCAATTATTTCAAACTTATTTCGGTTAGAAAAATTAAATATAAATTTATTTCGCTACAGTAAATTTTCTGTTTCCTAAATTTCTGCACTTCTTGTTCTGTATAGGTATGTGTACTCCTGTCAACTGTTGTGGATACTGTAGCAAAATCCTTTAGGTTGTACTACGCAATGCAGTTTACAGAATGCTCATTCTAGATTCAAGAGCCTGATGAATATCGTATCGATAATGAGGAGCACTAAATAAGTTCACATGGGAATTATAAATTGTTTACTCCATGGGATGGGGTATGGACATCAATCATGTAGTCAAAGTTATGAGCGCTATGTTTTCATTGGTTTCAGCAACTTCATTGGTTTCAGTAATATGATAAACAATATGGAGTTGTTCAATATACAACTACCCCTCTCTTTGCACTTCCATACTAGCAACATTCAAACACAAAACTTTCATTATTGCTTCTAGAGAAATGGACTTGGGATATAAAATCAGAAAAATCCATTTTTTTCCAGTGATGATCATCATCCATTAAGAGTTTTTACGTGTCAATATAAAATCGTTTTTATTTTTCAATTTCATTTCTCTCACCTTATAATAATAAAAATTAATAATAATTTTAGGTTGATATGTAACATCCATTTAGTATAATAGTGAACATCGTACAGATTTTGGTGGATAATATCTTATGAGATGATTGAAGTGTTAGCCTTGTTTGAGCAAAAGCTCAACTTTTTCTTTTTTTTAGTCCCACATCGGATGGGCCAACCCCTCCTTGTATGTATATATTAGTTCATCTTCATTGCTTTCTTAAAGATGTTGTGTGGGGAACTCCTTGGGCCACACGCGCGCGCCGCCGCTGCCGCCTGGCCCGGTTTGGTTCAGCGCGTAACGGGTGCGGGTACGTGCCCACACATGTGGGCGCCGAATGTCGAGCGATGCCTGATGGAGTTACGACAACATCAGCAAGCCGACCTGGGGGTACTGATAGCCCGTGAATACGAGAAATTCTCGACTAGGCTGGGTGCAGAGAAGGACCTCATAGCTTCGTCTAGGGAAGGCTTACTGAATGACCTCCAAAAGCTGCGACATGAGCGTGATCGACTGCACAATCTTAGGGAGGATTGCCTTGCCAGGCAAGGACACTTAACCGAGGAGATCATGTAGCTTCAAGCCAAGCTTGACATGCTAGGGAATAATCTCCGGGAGGCCCAACAGGAAGAGGAGGCTATCCGGCCTGCGAAAAATACCTCCGCCGTTGAGGTCATTGTGTATAAGCTAGATGACCGGTATGAGGCCTATGTCCGTTTCGAGGATCCCGAGGTCCTGGCGAAAGAGGTCGAGCGTCGGGTCACTGGATGCCGAGAAGTCAGATTGCCCGTCTCCATGGATGGATCTTGGAGTTGTGCTCGCATGATGAGTAGCAGTAGTTTATGTTTTCCTTTTCTGAGACTGCTTTTTATTCTTGTAGTTTTGTTCCTTCTACTTCTATGAAATAAAAGTTTTTTTCTGTCGTAATTATCTGGCTGACTTGATTTGTACCTTGAAAGAAAAATTACCACTTTTTGCGCTTCACGTGTTGTCGTGCGCCTGACGCATTCACACCGCTGTGTCAGTCTGGGTCTCTGAGAGGATCACGCCATATTTCGACAATCGCAGTTTCGGCTGCGTAGGTATGAATCGTCGCGTCTCACTGAGGAGATCGTTGCAAGCCGCCAATTCTTTGCCTATAAACAGTGAACGATCTGTAGGCCACTTGCATTAATTTGTATTTTTGGCATGATGGCTTCTGGAAATGCTCCGAAGGAAACCAACACGTCTCTTTCCACGGCCCTAGTGGCCTCTGACTCCTACTCTAGAGAGCCCGAGCCGCTACCTGCCGGAGAAACGTCTGCCTCCCGAGTGCAGAAGACAGATATCTTTCCAGAACTCCTTGAGTCCCCTGCCAACTCGGAGGAGCAGGCTTTTGTGGATGCTTCTCGTCCATTGTTTACGTCCTCAGACGCTTGTTTCTTTTATTTTCTGGCAATGTACATCAATAATTTGAAGGACTCTGACTCATCTTCTGCTTGATATTTGTATTCTTCCCTTCTGTCACGCCCCAGTCCCAAAAATATACGGAACTAGGCTACGTGGCATTGGCCAGCTGACACGTCACTTAAGGGATTACCCAATTTAATGGACCCAAAGTGATGTGCTACGCTGTCCTAAAATACTACAAGTCTAAGTACAGGTAAATCTATCTCATCCACAGAAATATCATGAAATATGGAAAATAGTGCTGAATATATATATAGCTAAGTCTGAAATGTAATAATACAAATCAGATAATATCTGGTGGGAACAAACCCACTACAAAAGATAAGAAAAATAAGATAACTAGTGCATCGTCCTCGAAATATGTAGCTCCAACTCCAGTGTACTCAGGCAGACTCTGATGGCATCTCCTCTAATTGTTTCTCAGGGGCATCTCCAGTCTCCTGTCCAGGTCCATGTACTGTGGGGTAGAGTGTCTCATCTAAACCTGGCAGGAAACCAGGTCCTTAGTGGGACATAACAAGATACAGAAAAGCATGCCATATATATGAATACTGAATAAATATCAGGGTGTGCTAGCCATCTAAGTGAATACAATTTGAGACAACCTAGTACGTATGGGAAAGTGTGGCTAGACATATGCTGACGTAATTCACCAATCCGTAGTGACTGGCTAATATATGCCACATATGCCCCCGTTCAAGGGCACTATGCAATACACCATCTCCGAGGAGCCTGGTCACCGGAATATATATATAACAGCCGTATCACTCCGTCGAGTGCGGTATCGGGATAAAGAGGTGGGTGTCCCATACGTCTTTTAGTCGTTCTCCCCGCCCAATGTAACTAATGCCAAGTCGTAGTTCTCCTGACTTTATTCTAGGCCGTGATGCACGTCGTACGTACTGGTAGCTAATCATCTACGTAAACTTGCATCCCAAAATGAAGTGCAACCTTGTTGCGTGTACCCGTGTCAGGGTCTAAGAGGGTATTAGGATAACCTCACAGTTGATGGTAAGTCTGTAAAGACTAGGTTAATTACACTACGCGTCAACGTACATGTTGACGGTACCCGAGGCAGTCTCAGATACTTACTGTCATATAAAATTTACTAATAATAACATTCAACAGTTTAATATTTAAACAGTAAAAACTTGGCAAGGTATACTTGCCTACTTCCGGAGTGTGTTGAAAACCTGTACTTGCAATCAAGTCTGGGGAGTCCTGTGACAGGGGGTCACTGACTGCGTCGTAGAGGTACTCTGTTTAGGACATACAGGGTTCGTAAATAATATTTAAATAAAGTGTGCATTAAATACCATAGTATATATAAAATATAGGTATATGTAAATCCCTATATAATATATATATATAATACATACTATATATAGTATTTTATACTTTATGTAAAATAATATATATTTATTTAATACATATAATATATGAGCATAATAATTACATATTCTTATATTTATATAAGTATACAAAAAGCATACCTAGAGATAAACAATATAAGTACATATATAGTTATGTACATATATACAAATACAAGAAATTAATAAAATACATATGCTATATATATTTTATATACTACATAATATATACATATAAAATATAAAGCAATATATATATATATATATATATACTATATACAGAAGAAAAATATACTCATATATATATATATATATATATATATATATATATATATATAGCGCAATATAGCTTATATGCAACATATATATATATATATATATATATATATATATATATATATATATATATATATATATATATATATATATATATATATATATATATATATATATATATATACATGTATACTTATATATATATTAAGAAATATAATACATATATATATATATTTAATATATATATAATCTGAGATAAATAATATTTATATATAATATATAATATATATATATATATATGTATGTAGATGTATGTACATATATATGCATAAAATGCATATGTATATACATATAAAATAATAGTATTATATATATATATATATATATATATATATATATATATATATATATATATATATATATATATATATATATATATATATACTGAAATTATAATAGATTATAATATATATAGTTATATATATATGAAAATATATATACATATATATATTATAAATAAAATAAAAAGCATATATATATATATATATATATATATATATATATATATATATATATATATATATATATATATATATATATATATATATATATATATATATATATATACATATAATATATATACATATAATATATAATAGTAATACTATATATGTATAGTATAATACATATTTATATACTGTAATAATTCTATAATATATGTACATATATATATATATATATATATATATATATATATATATATATATATATATATATATATATATATATATACATATAATAAAAATGAAAATAAAATGGACATATACATATATTAATAATATTTTATATATACTTATAATATAATATATAATAGTAAATATATGTATATATATATATAAATAACTGAAATAAATGCATATTAAATAATAAAAATGCATAATACATATAATAAATATATATACACTATATATATATTTATGTAAATATAATAATAATTAAATAATACATTATATATATATGTATAAATATATAATACATTATATATATAGTATATATGTATAAATATATATAGATATATATATATATACATAAATATATATATTAAATACATATTAAATAATATATGTATACTGTATAATTATACTGTACATATACAGTAATAATAATTATAATATATATATAAACATATATATATATAAATATAAATATATATACATATATACATACATATACATAAAATTATACGTATACGTACATGAAAGGGGGGGGTATATACCTGACAGGTGGGGGACCCACTGGGCTTGCCGTCGGCGGGAGGACGGCGGCGGAGCGGTCGACGGCTGGCCGGGACGGCGGTCACAGCAGCAGTGGCTGCTAGCAGTGACAGCTGCAGCGGCAGCTTGCAGCGGCGGCAGTGGCGCAGCCGGCGGCGGAGGCGGCGGTGCAGGTGGTCTGGATGGTGGAGGAGGGGGTGGCGAACAGCTCGGAGGAGGTGGCGGAGGTCCACGACGGTCGGAGGGGGAGCTGGAGGCGGTCGGGTTGGTCGGGTAGGCGGGTGGTCGTGTGGTCGGGGAGGAACTGCGGGGAGTCTGGCGGCGGCTGGGGGTGTCGTGGGGCGGTGTGAGGGTGGTGGTCGGGTAGAGGGGGTCGGGGCGAGTCGAGTGGGGGTGGTGGCGGTGGTGCACGATGGCCGGAGGCGGTCGTGAGGGGCGGTCGGGTGGTGAGGTAGCTGCTGTGTGCAGGTCGGGGTGGGGGCACTGCGGGGCTCTGGGCGGCGGCCAGGGAGGGTGGCCGTCGGCCGGGGGGGGGGGTGGCTGGGTGAGGGGCGAAGGGGTTGGCGGCGGTCCGGTGGGCGGAGGTGGCCGGAGGGTGGTGTGGGGTGAGTTCGGGTGGTGGGGATGGGTATATATAGGTTTAGGGCTAATGGCATTGTTGTAATTTGTTTGAAAATGAGGGGTATTTAGGTAATTTAATACTTAAAATATCTTTGCTGATATTTTTCAGGTGGGACCCATGCCACATGGACGGTCCACGATCACCGGCCATTGAGGTGTTGACACCTCACTTGGAATTTGCAGAAAAACCCCTGTAAATCCATAAATTGCAAATAGGTCCTAAATTTGGGATATTTGCGTAATTACGCAATTTGTCTGATAAAATACTCTGTTTCCAGAAAAATACTAAATTGCTCAGAATTGAGAGAAAAAAGCTGTGGGAGGGTCCTGAGGGGGTGGGGGTGAGTCTGGGTAGGGGCAGGGCCTGATTTCTTGGTGATACGGGTCATCGTATTTATTATTTAATAAATACTGCGCACGGTGTTCTCTAATTATTTAGAGACAGGTAGGACCATAATTTTTCTACGGTGTCAATATACTAATTGTAGTATATTCAAAGTAGAATATTATCGTATTTTTGTTTGGGTAAAACAGGTGCCTACTGGTCCTCAAATCTCTAGGGGTACAGAGATGGGTAAAGAGCAGAAAATTAAATAGGAATTAAATACGAACTTTTGTAACGATATTTGTGCGTCTCAAACGAGGCTCAAAATAAAGCATCTGGGAGTTGTACAAAATTTAGGAAAATAGTCTAACATGTCTAGGACAGGTATGTGAACTTTGTTTGAGAATTACAGCTAGTGTAATGCTCTAATTAAATGTGTAATGGACAGGTGCACAATCAATAGATTATATATAAATAAAATATTGCAATAAATTCTAATTTGCTAAAAATAATTTTAAAATAGTGAAATCTGGTCGAGGGAGTTTACAATCTACCCTCCTTAGAATATTTTGTCCTCGAAATAAAAACAGACATATAATGAGAACGAAAGATTGATTAATTTTAAAAAATTAAGACATAGACATAACTGAAGATTTGATTTGAAATATTTGGATTTAGACATAGCTTAAGATTGATTGATTTGAAATATTTGGACATACCCTGGTCTGGAAATAGATGGGGAAAACATTATCGAATATCCTTTTCTCGTTCCCAGGTTGATTTGCCTGGTGCATGATATTTTCATGCAATACGAATTAAAGGATAGTCTGGCCTTGCAACATCTTCTTGCTTCGATCTAGGATTTCTACGGCTCCTCCTGGTATGATAAGCTTGGACCGATGGTGATCTCTGAATGGTCCAGCACATGACTTGGTTTTAGAGTGTATCATCTTAATTGGGATACGTGAGAGACGTCATGTACTTTCCAATGTCTGAGGAAGAGTTTATCTTGTAATTCATTTCTCCGATGTGTTCCATCACATCGAAGGGTTTGATGTACCTCGGCTTAGTTTTTCTCATCCTCCAAGTCTGATAGTTCCTCGGGTAGGTGGGATCTACATGATCTCCTATTTTACTCTATGTGTCCCTTTATCCAAATTATAGGGGTATCATCAGGTTTACAACTGGTCGTGCATTATTGGTAGTTCATGATGTTTTTCTCAAGGTTAACATCTGCCTACCTTCTCTCCTTCAACCTAATGGTTCTATTCCCGATACTGGCTATAGTACTCAGCTATCATTTTATTCATATGATTGAGCCTAGCAATCAATGTCTAGCAATCGATCTGTCGGTTTGGCTTAGTCCTGATCATGATCTAAGGGTGGAAAAATAATTTAGGTTGGATACTAAAAGTCATCAGGTAACTAGGTTTAACTACTATGATTTGCTATCCCAGGTATTATCTATATCTGGATGGGTAACTTGGTAGTCTAAAGATGACGCTTCTCTTTCCGTAGTCTAGTATAGCATTTGGACTAGCTTAACCAGTCCATGTCTAAGACAACGTTGGAGTTTGGTATTGGAAGTACCAAGAATCGCGTCCTCATTACTCTACTATACATGACTACTAGCATGCTTTAGTAATGTTGGTAACTGGAACAATGCCTCCTCTGGTAAAAGTGGCTATTTGCAAGGCTACGAAACTACTAGATATGATGACAGTGTAGCTCTAGAATCAAATAATGCGGTTCGTAGGTAATAATGTAACTATAATGGTACCTGAAATGGTTTCACCTTCCGGTTCTTCTACAACTGCAGCTAGTGCAAAGGCCTGCTCGTGCCTTTGTCTTTCGGTTTGTTGTCTGGCTAGGTAGTACTGCGTGTCTTGGGTGGCCAAGGGTGGTCCCCTCTGAAATCTTCCAAATGCTGGAGAATGCTGACCTCTAGTAGGGGGTTGCATTCTCTGGGCTGGTGCTGCTGGTTCTTGCCCATTCTGGAGTGCTGCTTCTCTGTGTTGTGGGCAATCTCTGGCCCGATGTTGATTGTCTCCACATATCAGGCATAGTCTATACTTTCTTCGGCAGTTTTTAGCATAATGTCCCTGCCTGCCACAATGGTGACAAGTCGAAAGTTTTTTGTGTTGATATGGCCCCGTCTTGTGTTGTGTCTGATTTCCCTGGTGACGGATTGGTCCTCTTGCTCCAGTCTGGTCTCTGGCTGATATGGTTGGATTTGAGCGTCTTGCTTCTCTGCCAATGGCTTCTTGTATCCTTGCCTCTGAAAGAACTTCCTTGTAGGAAATCCTCGACTGTGCCGTGGTATGCCCTTGGAGCTCGAGGGTAAGGCCGTGATAAAATTTCAGGGCCTTCTCCAGCTCGTTGGGTATCAGGTTTGCACCGAATTGACTTAGTAGACTGAATTCTGCGTCGTAGGCATCGACGGTCATATTTCCTTGTTCCAAATGCAGGAACTGGGAGTACAGATCATCTCTGACCGTGGCTGGAAAGTATTTCGCCTTGAAGTATTCTAGGAATTTCTCCCAAGTATGGTTCTTGCCGGTGCTGCGCTCGATGGCGTCCCACCAGTGATGGGCGTTGCCTTTTAGTTGGGCCCTTACTGCGGTCATCCATAGATCGGGGTGAAGCTGTGAACCTTCTAGCAGTATTTCTGTGTTGGAGATCCAGTCTGAGATCTCTTCCGGAGTTTCGCTGTCAGAAAAGATTCTCGGGCTCATTCGGCGAAAGCCTTGAACAGTGTTAGGGGGTTGGACAGGTGCTAGTGCCGGGGCAGTTGTCATCTCCAGAGCTGTTATCAAGGTCTGTCTCAGGGCTTCATGTCACGTCCCAGTCCCAAAATACGTAGGACTAGGATACGTAACCATGCCAGCCGCCCGTATATATGGCAACTCCAATATATGGAAACCATATATACGTGCGTACGCTGTATAATGAACAATAGTTCACCAGTGGTATAACTAATCACAAGTCATAGGGTAATATCTAAATCTCATCCACAGAAGTCAAATATGAATAAACAATAACCATGTAACTAGATCTCAATACAGATATCTAAGAATGACAGTCAGATAAAATCAAATCTACTGCCGAAAAAGAATATAAAAGGAACCAGAATACACACCATAAAGAATAACATCTGACAATCACGAGGCTCGAAGAGAAGACCTCATCGGAAAATAAGTAGCCTGTCCAGATCTGTGCTCCTGCGAGTACTCAAGAACATATACACCTGGCAGGGGACCAGGTCCTCAGAGGGACATAGCAAGATACATAAAAATGACATGCCATAATGTAAATACTGAATAAATAAAGGGGTGTCCTAACCATCTAAGTGAATGCAATTTAAAGACCTTGTAGTACGCATGGAAAAGTGTAGGCTAGACATATGCTGACGTAATTCACCAATCGTCATGACTGGCTAGTATATGTATCATATGCCCCCGATCACACGGGTAACTCTGCAATCGTCCATCCCTGCAGAGCATGGAATGAAGGATAATACCCCATCCTCCTCGAAGCATGGTAATGGGAACAAGAAAACCAATACCCATCTCCGAGCAGCATGGTAACTCGCTATATATACCGTAATCCCCATCTCCGAAGAGCATGGTAACTTGAGTATATATCAGTGGGGGGGGGGGGGTGTCCCATACGCCTACTAGATGTCTTTTCTGCCCAATATAGATGTACAAGTCGTGAAAATGATGTGGACACCTCCTACTATGATGCAAGTCTCAATAAAATAAACAACTGAGCTAAATACCTCTACACGTGTTGCTCACACTGATAGCCAGTCGTGCATGAGGCACGCGTCCCTACATGTACTCACTCGGTGACGTGTAATGATACGTGTCAAGGCCTGGGAAGTTATATCAATAACTTCACAATTTTAGGTGGGTCTACTAGGCACTGGGTCAGACACAAGTCCTAACGTCAACGCCTTCGTTGACTGCACCCGAGTCTGCTCGGACGCGCACATTTATATAATATTAAAATAAATAAACATGTAACTAACAATAACTGAATTTAAATAGTACAACAAGGCAAGGTATACTTGCCTGGCAAGAGAGCTGCAAATATAATGTCCAGATGTCAAGTGCCAAAAGTTAGAAACTATGGCCTCAGAATAAAAGTCTCCGGATGCTGAAATAAATATCACTAACAGTCTCAGAAAATATCAAATAGCTAGAAACGCCTGTCCTTTCGTCCAATTTGGACACAGGGGCAAAAATGACAGTTTTCGGTCAAAGCGGGGTCCACATGTGGGCCCACTTTGCACCGAAAAATGTGTCAGGGTCAAAGGTCTCCAAATTCGCCAAACTTAGTGTCAACAAGTCAGGAACGATGATACGAACCCAACGGAACTTCCATAATTGGATTTCGATGAGCCGGTCACAAAATTGCCCGTCAAGTGGAGCATGTGGGGCCCACGATACAGGAATTTGTCAACGTTCTCAGAATCGGACCAAACTTGGCTCACAGGACCAGCGTATTGCTACGAGTCCGATGGCATAAGTTTCGTCTCGATCCGACGTGTGTACACAAAGTTGCAGCATGTTCCAGAACTGACGGATACGGGGCGGTGTCGGCGGATACGTGTTGATTCCGGTGTGCACGCACATCAAAATCAACTTCTTCGAATTCCTACACGTCCGTATCAACGTTGCGCACGTTTCGGTAAAGACCGCGTGCGACCAAGTCGTCCCGTTTGGCGGGGCGTACTCAGTTCCGGGGTGAATCGGGTCGTTGTTTTTCCTGTTTTTGGATCGCGTGCCGCGATCGCCACAGGACGCGATGCACCGAGCGGGTTGCACGGGCACCGAGATGGTTACATAGTCTACACGACGTAACTGACGGAATTGAAATAGGAATTACGAGGAGATAGAACGGGTTACGTGAACAGGGCTCCGTGGAATAAATTTCCCGTGTCCGGGAAGAGATGCGACACGACGCTGATCGTGTCCGGGCTGTGTCCGGCTCTGAAATGATGCTGTGTCTGGTTCTTGGCGTGTCCGTAGCTAGGGCAGCTGATCATGGCCGAGCTGGGAGAGGGCGGAGCTCCGGGAATGGAGTCGGTGGCGTGTGGTGGCTGCTGTGGTAGAGGGTGGTGGTGGCAGCCGGAGTCGAGGGTGGATAGAGGAGATCTGGTCGATGGCAGCGGCTCTGTAACACCCTGTTCCGCTCAAGCGGACTGCCGTCTCAAACGGCAATCGTGCAGCTGTCCCGACCTGCTTTGCCTCGATCAAGAAGCAAAGGATATCCAGACTTGTCCCTACAGGAATCCGACTTGGACTTTCAGAGGCTCGCTCAGACGTATCGCTCTACCGAGGCGAATCATCGCTAAGGTGGGTGGCTACGGTGAACTTGTCTTTGCTTAGCCAGCCACACATAAAATCTGGAATATTTATGCTAGTCGCTAGGTGAATCACCCCTGCATGCTAATAAATCCAACGCACCTAGCTAAGAGAATAATCCCAACTTGTATTGCTTGCTAGAACATGGAAAATGGAAATACTGCTTATATTCAGACCCTCGCATGCTAAGTCCTTTAACGGTTTCACTTCTCGGCTTACCTTCGGGTCCGAGCAACGTGCCTGCTTATGTTCCTTTAGAAACGCATGCTTGTCTGCTTGAATGTTACCGTATTTTCATCCAAACCCCGGGAGACTACTACGTAGTCGTTCCGTGCCTGAATGAACCCGCAAGTATTCGGGACCGTTAGGTCACCAAGGCAGTTCCCGATCCAGGGGACTGTATCATGCCAAGTAAAAGAATCATGTTCCTGTGGCTAGACTCATTCAGGTATTTGGATCTCCCTGCAAGTCTCCCTCGTGTGCGGGCTTACAGCAGCCCAGGAGACTGTGCATATCCAATAGCTAAATGAATCTCGTGTGCTCGTGTGTAAATTAACAATCGTGTTCGATCATGGACAACTTGTGCACAAGGATATAAGTTCTGCGGACGGTGCTGGGGCACTGGCACCGATCCGATCCGGGCAGACTTCGTGTTTATAGTCAATCGTGTGCGGACTGGGTAACTTGCAACGCATCATGTTTTATGAGCTCCTCGTATTTTCTCGTTGCATGTTATTCACGTCCTTGACTAGTCCATTATGGCATCAGCCAGTGATCATCGTGTGCATATGCTTGCAATACCTCGTGTGATTATCGTGTGAATATGGCTTGCAATGCATCGTGTGTTTATCGTGTGTATTTAACCTGTTGCGTGCTTGCCTGTGAAACAAAAGATAACAAGTCATCCTCGCTTAGCGGCTATCCGCGTGCGAGTCATTGCATAGCATCAATGAATAACTTAACACCTGAACGATCATGTTATAAGAACCCTCCTGTCTGCATATGCTATGCCTCCTGAATGTTTATACTTACCGTGCTTGAATTAATAATGTTTGCCTTGGACAGGGAAGGAGAAATGGTAAGTTGGTAAGTCTCGCCGTGTTTCCTCAAACATCGCACGGCGCACTGCCCGACACGTTAAGCTGTTCAATATCTGCATAAAACTGATCCTAAGGCAACTAGAAAGACAACTTAATAGTTGTGCACGGAACCTGTATTACGTGTTTGGATTTGTCGAGCGGGCGAGTAGCTTCCCCACCAGTGCATTCAATGTACTGATAATCCACCAGTTTGTATGCAGGGTGCGGGAGAACCTCGTGCGGTGCGGACGCCTCCTTCGTGCGTGCTAAGGCCAGGAGTTCCCTCTGAAGCCTTACAACGGTGCGTCCGGGACTGAAGCACATATACAAGACATAAGTTGTGAACATCGCCTGACCATCGCCTGTACATTCATTCCACAGTTGTAGCCACTTGGCACGCTTTTACTGTTTCAGAGAGAGAGGCTTGAGCGACTTGTAATCTCGGCTATACGCCACCTGTAATACATGTTTCATATCAATAAAGAGATTACTTTACTTGTTTCGATGCTTCCGCTATATTGTCGACCCAGTGAACCTGTTACCGATCGCTATGCGTTCCTAAACTCCGCTGCACTCGGACAATCTGTGCGACTCTGTGGCTTAGAACTCTTGCCGCCAGCCAATGAACCATGGCCTTGCACGGGCGTGGATCACGCTCGTGCGGCATCACGCCCGGATAGGTTAAGCGATCGTTCCGCGGGAGCGCTGGCGAGGGTGATTCCCGCCTAGCGGGAACGGCCGATTTGCCTGCGGGAGATCGGGGCATGACAGGTCGGTATCAGAGCCTGGCTTCTACGCCTTTGGACTTCGATTCGATATCTCTGTTTCGAAAGCTCGTTCGTGGGTTATGTGCACGCTCTCTCTCAATGCCTCGATGGGATGTTCCAACAATAAGTCTAAATACTTTCAAAATGCGTTTTGATTGATATGCTTGCTTGTCTAGTTGTATGCTGCAAGTGGCCTTTGTGCCAACCTGTGCGAACCTTTTGAGAGTATCGCTAGTAGCTTGTCCGATTTTCACTAACCCTAAGTTTGGTTGAATGCATCTATTCGAGGGACGCCTTGAACTAGTGCACCATCCAAGACTTAGAAAAAGGTGAAACTCGAGTGCTGAGACTTAGCTATCACTAAGCTGGTTGACGTGTTCACGCTAGAGGGGCCCTTCGAAAGTGCGCACGATCCAGTCTAAGCGATATGCTGATTTCGAAGCTTGTGCAAGTGAAGATCCAAATGAAACAAGTACAAACGACTTGTCTAGGATTGCCTCAACCCTAGATTTCTGCTTGTCTTTAGTAAGTCTCGAGGACGAGACTTTTCCTAAGTTGGGTAGGATGTAACACCCTGTTTCGCTCAAGCGGACTGCCGTCTCAAACGACAATCGTGCAGCTGTCCCGACCTGCTTTGCCTCGATCAAGAAGCAAAGGATATCCAGACTTGTCCCTACAGGAATCCGGCTTGGACTTTCAGAGGCTCGCTCAGACGTATCGCTCTACCGAGGCGAATCATCGCTAAGGTGGGTGGCTACGGTGAACTTGTCTTTGCTTAGCCAGCCACACATAAAATCTGGAATATTTATGCTAGTCGCTAGGTGAATCACCCCTGCATGCTAATAAATCTAATGCACCTAGCTAAGGGAATAATCCCAACTTGTATTGCTTGCTAGAACATGGAAAATGGAAATACTGCTTATATTCAGACCCTCGCATGCTAAGTCCTTTAACGGTTTCACTTCTCGGCTTACCTTCGGGTCCGAGCAACGTGCCTGCTTATGTTCCTTTAGAAACGCATGCTTGTCTGCTTGAATGTTACCGTATTTTTATCCAAACCCCGGGAGACTACTACGTAGTCGTTCCGTGCCTGAATGAACCCGCAAGTATTCGGGACCGTTAGGTCACCAAGGCAGTTCCCGATCTAGGGGACTGTATCATGCCAAGTAAAAGAATCATGTTCCTGTGGCTAGACTCATTCAGGTATTTGGATCTCCCTGCAAGTCTCCCTCGTGTGCGGGCTTACAGCAGCCCAGGAGACTGTGCATATCCAATAGCTAAATGAATCTCGTGTGCTCGTGTGTAAATTAACAATCGTGTTCGATCATGGACAACTTGTGCACAAGGATATAAGTTCTGCGGACGGTGCTGGGGCACTGGCACCGATCCGATCCTGGTAGACTTCGTATTTATAGTCAATCGTGTGCGGACTGGGTAACTTGCAACGCATCGTGTTTTATGAGCTCCTCGTGTTTTCTCGTTGCATGTTATTCACGTCCTTGACTAGTCCATTATGGCATCAGTCAGTGATCATCGTGTGCATATGCTTGCAATGTCTCGTGTGATTATCGTGTGAATATGGCTTGCAATGCATCGTATGTTTATCGTGTGTATTTAACCTGTTGCGTGCTTGCCTGTGAAACAAAAGATAACAAGTTATCCTTGCTTAGCGGCTATTCGCGTGCGAGTCATTGCATAGCATCAATGAATAACTTAACACCTGAACGATCATGTTATAAGAACCCTCCTGTCTGCATATGCTATGCCTCCTGAATGTTTATACTTACCGTGCTTGAATTAATAATGTTTGCCTTGGACAGGGAAGGAGAAATGGTAAGTTGGTAAGTCTCGCCGTGTTTCCTCAAACATCGCACGGCGCACTGCCCGACACGTTAAGCTGTTTAATATCTGCATGAAACTGATCCTAAGGCAACTAGAAAGACAACTTAATAGTTGTGCACGGAACCTGTATTACGTGTTTGGATTTGTCGAGCGGACGAGTAGCTTCCCCACCAGTGCATTCAATGTACTGATAATCCACCAGTTTGTATGCAGGGTGCGGGAGAACCTCGTGCGGTGCGGACGCTTCCTTCGTGCGTGCTAAGGCCAGGAGTTTCCTCTGAAGCCTTACAACGGTGCGTCCGGGACTGAAGCACATATACAAGACATAAGTTGTGAACATCGCCTGACCATCGCCTGTACATTCATTCCACAGTTGTAGCCACTTGGCACGCTTTTACTGTTTCAGAGAGAGAGGCTTGAGCGGCTTGTAATCTCGGCTATACGCCGCCTGTAATACATGTTTCATATCAATAAAGAGATTACTTTACTTGTTTCGATGCTTCCGCTATATTGTCGACCCAGTGAACCTGTTACCGATCGCTATGCGTTCCTAAACTCCGCTGCACTCGGACAATCTGTGCGACTCTGTGGCTTAGAACTCTTGCCGCCAGCCAATGCACCATGGCCTTGCACGGGCGTGGATCACGCTCGTGCGGCATCACGCCCGGATAGGTTAAGCGATCGTTTCGCGGGTGCTCTGGCGAGGGTGATTCCCGCCTAGCGGGAACGGCCGATTTGCCTGCGGGAGATCGGGGCGTGACAGGCTCTCTGGCGAAGGGTCGACAGGAAGAAGGAGAAGAAGATGGGGACGACGGTGGAGGAGGAAACAGGGAGGAGGTAGGTGTCGAGGTGGAGAAGAAGAGGAGGAGGAGGAGGAGGAGGAGGAGGAAGAAGCTCAGCCGGGGGGGGTCGACTCGCCGTAGGCGGCGGTCGCGGGCCGGCGAGAGGGGAAGTCGGGGGCGGACGCGGGCGGCTGGGCGGAGGAGAAGAGGGAGAGAGGGAAGGAGGCGAGGAGAGAGGGAAGGTCGGGGGGGCCAGCGGGGGTGGGAGGGGACGGCGCCGGCGGGGGTCGGCTCCGGCGAGGGCTCTTCGCCGGCGGGGGGGGGGGGGATCGCTGCGGGCTGGGGGATTAGAAATTTAGGTTTTTTTATTATTATTTTTCTTTTCTTTTTCTTTTATTTTATAGAAAAATATATTAATTAAATATGTAAAATATCTAAAGATATTTACAAGATATTTTATAGATATTTTGGGATATTTCCGGGATCTTTTCGGGTGGGTTCCGCGTCCAAATGGACGGTGCAGGTTCACCGGCCAATGAGGGGGTGACACCTCGCACTGAAATTTGCAGAAAAGTCCCTGTAATTTCATAAATTGCGTAAAGTCCTAGTTTTGGAAAATTGCGCAATTACGAAATTGTCTGGGAAAATACCCGATTTCGAAAAATACTAAAATTCACAGGATTGAAGGGAAAAGCTGTGCGAGGGTCCCGAGGGGGTGGGGGTGAGTCTGGGCAGAGGTTGGGCCTGGTTTTCTGGGTGATACGGACCATCGTATTTATTAATTAATAAATACTGCGCACGGTGTTCTCTATTTATTTAGAGGCAGGTAGGGTCATAATTTTTCTACGGTGTCAATACACTAAATGTAGTATACTCAGTGTAAAAAATTAACGTATTTTTGTCTGGCAAAATAGGTGCATATTGGGCCTCAAATCTCTATTGGAACAGGGATGGGTACAGGTCTGGAATTTAAAATAGGAATTAAATACGGACTTTTGTAACGATACTTGTGCGTCTCAAACGAGGCTCATAATAAAGCATCTGGGAGTTGCACAAAAAACAGAAAAATAGTCTGACATGTCTAGGACAGGTATGTGAACTTTATTTGGGAATAACAGTCAGGGTAAAGCTCCAAATAATTAGGAGATGGACAGGTGCACAAGTCAACAGGATATGTAGGAAAATAAATTAATAAATTGCAATAAATCCTAAATTGTTAAAATAATCCTAAAAATACTGAAATCTGGTCGAGGGGGTTTACACTTCAGTTTGTTGCCACTGAGCCTGTCTCAGGGCTTCAGTCTGTTGCCACTGAGCCTGCAACAGGGTTTGGAAATATTGGAACATCTGGGTTTGTCCCTCAAGCTGTGGCATCAGGGCTGAGAGGGCTGGAGGTAGAGGCAAAGGTGTCTCCGCCTGCGGTGTTGGTGCTTGGAATGTTTGCCCTTCTAGCTGGGCTGGGGTTGTCTCTTGGGTAGGGTCCTGGGGAAGGTACGGGGTTGTTGGATTGACCAGCATCCTTCTTGGGGATTGGTCTCTCGGAAGGGTTGGAGTCCTTTGGACATCTGGCGATGGGTCTGTTGCTTGGTCAACCCCATCATTAGGGTGTCCGCTGGGTATGTCTATATTTCTGAAGAAGATAGAATAATTTAGAAAAGTACGAAGGAAATAATAAATGATAGTCAAGTAGGATGCAAGAATTTATGGATGAAGTCAGAGTGGATGAGACCTAGTGTTCCTATCATAGTGCAGGCTTGTTGGGCATGTAATCACACCACTAGCAATTAACTGGACCTGCATGGGCCACCACTAAAACCATGTCACGCCCCAGTCCCAAAAATATACGGAACTAGGCTACGTGGCATTGGCCAGCTGACACGTCACTTAAGGGATTACCCAATTTAATGGACCCAAAGTGATGTGCTACGCTGTCCTAAAATACTACAAGTCTAAGTACAGGTAAATCTATCTCATCCACAGAAATATCATAAAATATGGAAAATAGTGCTGAATATATATATAGCTAAGTCTGAAATGTCATAATACAAATCAGATAATATCTGGTGGGAACAAACCCACTACAAAAGATAAGCAAAATAAGATAACTAGTGCATCATCCTCGAAATATGTAGCTCCAACTCCAGTGTACTCAGGCAGACTCTGATGGCATCTCCTCTAACTGTTTCTCAGGGGCATCTCCAGTCTTCTGTCCAGGTCCATGTACTGTGGGGTAGAGTGTCTCATCTAAACCTGGCAGGAAACCAGGTCCTCAGTGGGACATAACAAGATACAGAAAAGTATGCCATATATATGAATACTGAATAAATATCAGGGTGTGCTAGCCATCTAAGTGAATGCAATTTGAGACAACCTAGTACGTATGGGAAAGTGTGGCTAGACATATGCTGACGTAATTCACCAATCCGTAGTGACTGGCTAATATATGCCACATATGCCCCCGTTCAAGGGCACTATGCAATACACCATCTCCGAGGAGCCTGGTCACCGGAATATATATATAACAGCCGTATCACTCCGTCGAGTGCGGTATCGGGATAAAGAGGTGGGTGTCCCATACGTCTTTTAGTCGTTTTCCCCGCCTAATGTAACTAATGCCAAGTCGTAGTTCTCCTGACTTTATTCTAGGCCGTGATGCACGTCGTACGTACTGGTAGCTAATCATCTACGTAAACTTGCATCCCAAAATAAAGTGCAACCTTGTTGCGTGTACCCGTGTCAGGGTCTAAGAGGGTATTAGGATAACCTCACAGTTGATGGTAAGTCTGTAAAGACTAGGTTAATTACACTACGCGTCAACGTACATGTTGACGGTACCCGAGGCAGTCTCAGATACTTACTGTCATATGAAATTTACTAATAATAACATTCAACAGTTTAATATTTAAACAGTAAAAACTTGGCAAGGTATACTTGCCTACTTCCGGAGTGTGTTGAAAACCTGTACTTGCAATCAAGTCTGGGGAGTCCTGTGACAGGGGGTCACTGACTGCGTCGTAGAGGTACTCTGTTTAGGACATACAGGGTTCGTAAATAATATTTAAATAAAGTGTGCATTAAATACCATAGTATATATAAAATATAGGTATATGTAAATCCCTATATAATATATATATATAATACATACTATATATAGTATTTTATACTTTATGTAAAATAATATATATTTATTTAATACATATAATATATGAGCATAATAATTACATATTCTTATATTTATATAAGTATACAACAAGCATACCTAGAGATAAACAATATAAGTACATATATAGTTATGTACATATATACAAATACAAGAAATTAATAAAATACATATGCTATATATATTTTATATACTACATAATATATACATATAAAATATAAAGCAATTTATATATATATATATACTATATACAGAAGAAAAATATACTCATATATATATATATATATATATATATATATATATATATATATATATATAGCTCAATATAGCTTATATGCAACATATATATATATATATATATTTATATATATATACATGTATACTTATATATATTAAGAAATATAATACATATATATATATATTTAATATATATATAATCTGAGATAAATAATATTTATATATAATATATAATAAATATATATATGTATGTAGACGTATGTACATATATATGCATAAAATGCATATGTATATACATATAAAATAATAGTATTATATATATATATATATATATATACTGAAATTATAATAGATTATAATATATATAGTTATATATATATGAAAATATATATACATATATATATATTATAAATAAAATAAAAAGCATATATATATATATATATATACATATAATATATAATAGTAATACTATATATGTATAGTATAATACATATTTATATACTGTAATAATTCTATAATATATGTACATATATATATATATATATATATATATATATATATATATATATATATATATATATATATATATATATATATATATATATATATATATATATAAACATATAATAAAAATGAAAATAAAATGCACATATACATATATTAATAATATTGTATATATACTTATAATATAATATATAATAGTAAATATATGTATATATATATATATAAATAACTGAAATAAATGCATATTAAATAATAAAAATGCATAATACATATAATAAATATATATACACTGTATATATATTTATGTAAATATAATAATAATTATATAATACATTATATATATATGTATAAATATATAATACATTATATATATAGTATATATGTATAAATATACATATATATATATATATATATATATATATATATATATATATATATATACATAAATATATATATTAAATACATATTAAATAATATATGTATACTGTATAATTATACTGTACATATACAGTAATAATAATTATAATATATATATAAACATATATATATATATATATATATATATAAATATAAATATATATACATATATACATACATATACATAAAATTATACGTATACGTACAGGAAAGGGGGGGTATATACCTGACAGGTGGGGGACCCACTGGGCTTGCCGCCGGCGGGAGGACGGCGGCGGAGCGGTCGATGGCTGGCCGGGACTGCGGTCACAGCAGCAGTGGCTGCTAGCAGTGACAGCTGCAGCGGCAGCTTGCAGCGGCGGCAGTGGCGCAGCCGGCGGCGGAGGCGGCGGTGCAGGTGGTCTGGATGGTGGAGGAGGGGGTGGCGAACAGCTCGGAGGAGGTGGCGGAGGTCCACGACGGTCGGAGGGGGAGCTGGAGGCGGTCGGGTTGGTCGGGTAGGCGGGTGGTCGTGTGGTCGGGAAGGAACTGCGGGGAGTCTGGCGACGGCTGGGGGTGTCGTGGGGCGGTGTGAGGGTGGTGGTCGGGTAGAGGGGGTCGGGGCGAGTCGAGTGGGGGTGGTGGCGGTGGTGCACGGTGGCCGAAGGCGGTCGTGAGGGACGGTCGGGTGGTGAGGTAGCTGCTGTGTGCAGGTCGGGGTGGGGGCACTGCGGGGCTCTGGGCGGCGCCGACGGCGGCCAGGGAGGGTGGTCGTCGACCGGGGGTGGGGGGGTGGCTGGGTGAGGGGCGAAGGGGTTGGCGGCGGTCCGGTGGGCGG
The DNA here is from genome assembly GCA_036927795.1 of Iris macrosiphon. Taxonomy (NCBI): domain Eukaryota; kingdom Viridiplantae; phylum Streptophyta; class Magnoliopsida; order Asparagales; family Iridaceae; genus Iris; species Iris macrosiphon. The sequence goes on along the minus strand of JAYESA010000012.1, from coordinate 144,054,386 downwards.
AGGTGGCCGGAGGGTGGTGTGGGGTGAGTTCGGGTGGTGGGGATGGGTATATATAGGTTTAGGGCTAATGGCATTGTTGTAATTTGTTTGAAAATGAGGGGTATTTAGGTAATTTAATACTTAAAATATCTTTGCTGATATTTTCCAGGTCGGACCCATGCCACATGGACGGTCCACGATCACCGGCCATTGAGGTGTTGACACCTCACTTGGAATTTACAGAAAAACCCCTGTAAATCCATAAATTGCAAATAGGTCCTAAATTTGGGGTATTTGCGTAATTACGCAATTTGTCTGATAAAATACTCTGTTTCCAGAAAAATACTAAAATGCTCAGAATTGAGAGGAAAAAGCTGTGGGAGGGTCCTGAGGGGGTGGGGGTGAGTCTGGGTAGGGGCAGGGCCTGATTTCTTGGTGATACGGGTCATCGTATTTATTATTTAATAAATACTGCGCACGGTGTTCTCTAATTATTTAGAGACAGGTAGGACCATAATTTTTCTACGGTGTCAATATACTAATTGTAGTATATTCAAAGTAGAATATTATCGTATTTTTGTTTGGATAAAACAGGTGCCTACTAGTCCTCAAATCTCTAGGGGTACAGAGATGGGTAAAGAGCAGAAAATTAAATAGGAATTAAATACGAACTTTTTAACGATATTTGTGCGTCTCAAACGAGGCTCAAAATAAAGCATCTGGGAGTTGTACAAAATTTAAGAAAATAGTCTAACATGTCTAGGACAGGTATATGAACTTTGTTTGAGAATTACAGCTAGTGTAATGCTCTAATTAAATGTGTAATGGACAGGTGCACAATCAATAGATTATATATAAATAAAATATTGCAATAAATTCTAATTTGCTAAAAATAATTTTAAAATAGTAAAATCTGGTCGAGGGAGTTTACACCTTCTTTTTTATTTTAATGAAAGAAAAATTACTTTCATTGCTGTTGTGACTTTTGCGGTGCTAGTACAAGAGATAAATATTAATGTAGCACCGTACCGTAGCTTTTTAAGGATATCCCGTTAGAAAATTTTTGGTGGACCTATTACCCTTTTGCGCACTTGTGGTACGAGTAATAGATTATAAATAAACCCTATCAGAGGTAGAATGGACGTGATAGGTTTTGTGGATTTTAAGAACATCTTGATGGGAGATTTTGGGGGATCTATTACCATTTTGTGCACTTGGGGTGCGAGTAATAGATTCGAGATAAAACCCTATCAGAGATAGGTTTTGTGAATTGTAAGGATATCCCGCTGGGGGATTTTGGTGGATCTATTACCTTTTTGTGCACTTGGGGTGTGAGTAATAGACTCGAGACAAACTCTATCAGAGGTAATATGGATGTGATAGATTTTGTGGATCCATTACTTTTTGGCACGTTAGTACAAGTAATAGGTTTGAGACAAGCCCTGCCAGAGGTAATATGAACGTGACAGTTTTTATGGACTTAATAACGCGGACATACTCCAGATTGGGTACGAGTGATAAGTTGGAAGACAATCGATATCAGAGGTAATATGGACGTGATGATCGATGGTCAAGGCCGGGAAGTTTGCTCAGAGGTAATATGGACATAGCAGAATCCGTCGGAGTAGTGTATTATAGCGACAGTCCAGAGGTCCCGTGGACATGAACCAGCTTCCAGGAAGATACGATATAGTTGGTAAATAGAGGAGTACTAGTCTAATTTAGACGTAGTACTTTTTGAGAAACTTGTCGTTGATAGGCATCAAAAGCAAGTCGTCGTTGGGTTTTGCTAGCCGGTATGTACTGTTGGAAAACATGTTTCCACAACGAATGGACCCTCCCATTTAGGTTAGAATTTGCCGGCCGTCTTGTGGGTCATAACCATCGGTCTTATTACTGTTAGGACGAGGTCACCCACTTGAAACGTTCTCTGTTTTACTTGTTTGTTGAAGGCTTCAGAGAGATGCGCTTGATACAACTCTATGCGTTGTTGGGCTAAGAGTCATTTCTCGTCGAGTGCTTCCAACTCCTGTAACCGTCGACATTAGTTGTCATCCGTGGTTAATTGGTTGGAGAGAGGGGATTTGGATCTCAAGAGGGAGTACCGCCTCACTTTCGTATACCAAAGAGAATGACGTGTTCCCAGTAGCTATCCGGACTATTGTTCGGTAGGCCAAGAGACGTTCATCCAGCTTCTCGTTCCAGTCACGTTTGTTGGAAGACACGAATTTCTTGAGGAACTTGATGATAGTTTTTTTGAACGCTTTCGCCAGACCGTTTGCGGCGAGATTATATGCCGCGGAGGCTATATTTTAGAATCGGTTCTTGTCACAAATTCGATAGAAGGCGTAACTTAGAAACTGTGGACCATTTTCGTAGACGATCCTACGCGGTAAGCCGAAGCGATATATGACGTGATGCTTGACGAAGTTAATCACGTTGGCTACCTTGACTTCAGCGAGCGGAATAGCTTCCGCCCATTTGGAGAAGTAGTTGGTGATCGCCAGGATGAACCAATGTCCCTTTGATGAAGGCAGACTGATTGGCCCAATGATGTCCATTCCCCATGCCTCAAACGACGAAGATGCTACCGTTGAGTGTAGGAACTCGGATGACTGGTGGATGAAGTCCGCGTGAATTTGGCATGCTTGGTACTTTCTTGCATAGTTGACGACATCTACTACCATCGTCGGCCAATAATAGCTCATTCTTCGAAGACGGTACTGTAGCTTTGGACCGGGTTGATGTGCTCTGCAGACGCAGTCGTGAGCTTCGTTGATGGCTTATTTTGCCTCTACATTCGATAAGCATCAGAGCAGAAGGCCGTCGTAGGACCGACGGTACAATATTTTGGTCTCCATGTCGTAATAGAAACAGAGGGAGCGAATTCTGATTGAAGTAGCTTCCTTTGGATTTTCAGGAAGAATTTTATTGACTGCGTAGTCGATGAATGAAAGCCTCCAATCTTGAGTATCGGTATTGACCTCCGCTGCATAGCTGAGACAAAAGCATATGTTGCTTTTGGGACAGACCAGCTCTTGACCGATTACCGTGATTAACTGATGGGTGTTGTCTGGAACTGCCAAGGAAGCAGTGAGGTCACTAAAGCGTTCGCTTCAATATTTTGTAATCGAGGGACATGCTCAATAAAAAATATCTCGAAAGTCGCGATGATGTTGTGTACAGCTTGGTGGTAGGGGATCAAATCCTCGTTTCGAACTTCATATACTCCCCTGACTTGATTGACGATAAGCTGGGAATCACCGTAGGCTTCTAAGTACCCTACTCCGACTTGTTTGGCGAGCTGGAGTCCGATGATTAGGGCATTGTACTTCGCCACATTATTGGAGCATGGCTCCGTGAGAGAGTATGCACGATTGATGACGAGGCTGTATGGGGAGACCAATACTATCCTGATCCCAACGATGATATTGCCTTTGGGCCCTGTTCTTGAAGCACCGTTAAAGAACATTCGCCAAACCGCTTCGTGTGCGGCGACGTTGGCGTCTGCCACTTCATCTGGAATATATTTATAGAGCTTTGATGTTTCTGACCCCGGGTGGGCTGCCAGAAAGTCGGCAAATTCTTGACCCTTGACGGCCTTCTGTGGGATGAATACCATATCATATGGAGATAATAGTATTGCCCAGGTAGCCAAGCGGGAACTGAGTATCCTATGTTTGGTCATGAGGACCCTGAGGGGGCCGACTCGCGAGATTACATGAATGTTCTGTCCAGTAACGTAGTATCAAGTTTTCTGGATGGCGAATACCAGCGCAAGGCATTCTTTCTCGACGACGGTATATCTATGCTCTGGGCCGACTATCATCCGGCTGAGGTAGTATATGGCCTGCTCATGGCCTGAATCACTATTCTGGGCTAACAGGGCACCGAAAGAGTGATCCATTGCGCGTACATAGAACAGGAATAGCTTTTCCATGACCGGGGCCACTATTACAGGAGGGTTTGATAGGTATTCTTTGATGTTGTCGAACGCTCGTTGGCATTCTTTATTCCAAACAAAGAAGACACCTTTCTTCATGAGCTGTGTGAATGGATGGCAACGTCCAGAGAGGTTTGATATGAACCTCCTGATGTATGCCAACCTCCCTTGGAGGCCACGGAGTTTCCGGAGGTTCCTTGGTGGATGCATCTCCAGGATGGCCTTGGTCTTGTCGGGGTCTATGTGAATACCCCGAAAAGTGATAAAACCCAAAAATTTGCCACTGAAGACTCCAAGGAAGGACTTGGTAGGGTTCATCTTGAGGCGATGTGCGCGCATTAAGTTGAACATAGTCCTTAGGTCTTGGAGGTGATCATCCTTGGAGCGACTTTTGACGGCGATGTCGTCAACGTAGCATTCCACCGTCTTGCGCAGATGTTCACAAAAATGGTGCTCATAACTCGCTGATATGTAGCACTTGCGTTCTTCAGGATGAAATACATGACCGTATAGTAGTATACGCCTATAGGGGTCCGGAATGACATATATTTCTTATCATCGAGAAATATCTTGATTTGGTTGTAGCCTAAGAATCCATCCATAAAGGACATACGCTCGAAGCCACAAGTGTTGTCGATTATTACGTCGGTGATTGGAAGAGAGAATTCATCTTTGGGATATGCTGCGTTTAGATCATGGAAGTTGATGCAGACTCAGATCTTTCCATTCTTCTTAATGACGGGAACGATTTTGGCTACCCAGTCGGGGTATTGTTCCTTGCGGATGAAGCCACTAGCTATCAGCTTGTTGACTTCAGCTTTGATGGAATCCATCACGTCTGGCCGGAACCGTCGTTGCTGTTGCTTGACTGGTTTGGCGTCTAGCCGAATGTTGAGTTTGTAGACCGCGATTTGGGGATCCAGTCCTGGCATGTCTTCGTAACTCTAGGTAAAGATATCGATGTATTCCCTGACGATTTGTAATAGGGATTCCTGGTCTTCGTCTGACAGACTTTTGCTGATAAAGATAGGTTTTGGGGAGGTCTCGTCACCTAGATTGACTTGAACGACTTCGTCCTCGATAAGAGGTTCTCGCTGCTAAAATCATCTCTTATTGTGAACCCAGGTGTTGCACCCAGGGTTCCATCTCAAAGAGCTCGGGTGGATCATCGTTGTCTTCCTCAATGTCGGCAGATACCATGTTGGAGGACATTGTTTGTCTGAGCATGTTTTCGATGCTGACGATGGAGTCACATGCTGAAGATTCTGAAGAGTGTGAGCGCTCATTATCTTCTTTATCTGAGCCCTCAGGGATTGTAGGAGGTGTTACATATCCTAATCCATGCTTATTCTTATGATAGTAATCCTCGGGCTTGCCAGCAGGGGAGAGAAGTCGTAAAGGCGTCCTTCGGCCTTTGCCGTAGTTTAATCCTTCATTGACCTCCAGGTTGTATCCTATCTATTGGATAAGATATAGGGCTTGTGCGCTGTACCGGTAGAGTGGCATTCTGCCTATCTCGGGTTCTGGTTCTTCTTTATTTGGGATGAAGGGCCGGGGGCATTCCACTCTGCCAAAAATGATGATCTTATCTCCCTTCTTTCTGGGTGGGACTAAGAAATAAGAATCTTGACTAGAGCGAAGCTGGTGCACGGTACATGTAGTGGTCACTTATGTGTGTAGGTGAAGGCCCAGACCGTGCTCCAGGAAGTAGAGTGTACTTATATGCATACGCTCTGAGTAGTTCAAAGATAGTCATTTATTTAGGAAATATGGTATCTCTTCCGGCAGGATTACATCGTCAGGGGAAGGGATATTGACACTGGCGGATATATATTCCTCCAACTCATCCTTCTCCTTGGCCACCCCCAGCATAAGCGAAGGCTTTGGTGGTTTTCTGCGTAATTTTATCACCAAAGGTCCAAAAATTGTAGGTGCGGTCGAGTCTTCCTTTGGTGGTCGACTCGTCCTGTGAAGGCGAATGACCATAGGTTCAGAAGGCGTAGATAGGACAGAATCTCTTCTTGGTGGTAGATTCGGCCTGCGAAGGCGGACGACCATTGGTTCTGGTGACGCCGAAGGTACCGAATATTCAGGTGCCTTCCTGCACGATTTGACGATGAGAGGTGCGGTCGCTTCGGGAGTGCGAGCCTTGAGGCGGATTCTCATAGGCTCCTCGGGTGCTGTTGTAGCCTCGGCTTCATCGTCGGCCTTGTTGTCACCTTCATCTTGGTGGACTTTCTTGTAAAGGATTGAGTCAGAGTAGTAGATCTAGATACCCTTAAATGGATCAACGTCAGCGAACTCTGTTTTGACGGAATCGTGTTCGTCTACATCTTTTAGGCACTGGTGGAGGGTGGATGGTACAATCCTGTGTTCATGTATCCACGGACGCCCCAATAAGACATTGTAGGACGTATCTACGTCTATGATGCCGCAGGGACTTCTGTTTTTAAGTCGTCCATTTGGTATTTTACGCGGATTTTACCCAGAGGGTAGCTCCTTCCCTTACTGAAGCCACTGATGACTGTATTGGTGGCCGCCAGATGATGCATCGGGATCCCCAGGGTCTGAAAAAAACTTTTTGGGATGATGTTGATCAACGATCCTGGGTTAATATGCATTCGGTCTACCTTGATATCGCCAATATATCCGGTATAGTACATGTGGTTCCCCATTCCCCCTATTCGGGGAGCACGGTTAAGAAATACAAGACGCTATCGTTCGATTGGGATAGATTGAAACAAGATCTTATCCTCATTATGGATTTGCTTCTTCGAAATCGATTCCTATATTCAGTGGACCGTGCCCCCAGGATCGACATAGCGGCAGAGTCATGAGGGACCTCTCCGCTGCAAGTTTTTCTTGCCTCAGTTTTTGCTGTCATTTTATTGCTTTCGTGCTTTGAGTTGGTTTTCAAATTTGCTTGCATTTTCTTGAACGATTTTGATGGATTTTATTATTTTTGTTCGTTGAACTGCACTTTAATTCCGATATTGGAAAGAGTAGAAGAGGTATTGATCAGTTGTTCGTGGCAATGCAGGTGAACAAGCAGTAGGCAACGCGCGAGCGAAGTCCTGAAGCACCTCTTTCCTTTTTTTTCCCAACCAACTTGTGAGTGGCTTATATTCGATTCAGTTGGCCCTTCTTCCAAGTCTTCATATCTAAAATCTTGTATTCTTGCTTGCCCCGATCAAACGATACCAAGTAATAACTAAAAGATGTCAAGATAAAAAGGAATAGACTTGGATAACTTTATGCTTGCCAATCAAACTTGTGAACGGTTACCTATTGCATGCTAGTTCGTCTAAATATTCTTCCTATGCTTCAATTTTAGTTAGAATGTTACTTCTTCTATAAATTATGCTATGCATATAGAACTCACTTTGCTATGCGATATATTAATCCGAAAGACTATGCAAAACTGTTTATGCTATAGAACTTGTATCATGCTAGTATTTCCTTAAATTTAATGAATGTCATTTGATCACTGACAACTTATGCACAAGGTTTTATGGTTTTCGCGGATGGTCGCCAGGGCACTGGGACCGATCCGATCCGGACGGAATATTATGTATAGTCGTATGTTAAAGGGCAAAGTGTTATGTAGCGGGGCTCTCCACCTACGTTGCATATCATTCTTGTCTCGAGACTATAATCCATCCTTTATGGCATTATGCTAGTGATCCTTTCGTATATTCAAACCTGTGCAAGCTAACTTGTATCTTCGTGGCAGGGAAGGATATGGTAAGTATTGTGTAGGTGGTCCAGACGGGCAGGTAAAAGTCACCGAACGGTGGCAAGTTCATTTTAGAAATTTCTATATACTGCTTGCTTGTAAAAATGAACTAAGGCAAGATAGAAAGACCACAAATACTATGCATGCTTCATTTAAACAACATGTTGATTGGTATAGTTGGGTTAGCTTGCATTTACCAGTACGTTTCGATGTACTGACCCTCGTTGAAATATGTTCCTCGCACTAAGGAGACCCAAGCGAAGAGCCGAAGTCATTCCCCATTCCAGTCCAGCTGTAGGCGCGTTCTGATCGTGCCATCTTTTGAAGTATATTTTCAGCAAGGAGCTAGCGACCCAAACACAATACAGCTCCAAGGGAAAACCATCATCCCGCCTGGAGATCCCTTATTTTGAGTTTTAGTAAAGGATATAATGTACATGACAACTATCTCATTTTGTGTCAACTTTTGTAAGCCCGTGCGGCAACCTTATGACTCGTTCAAGTGTTTGTAGTAGATGTTCATTATCAATAAAAGAGAACTTTTCCATGTTTTAACTTTGTATTTTAATTTATTTGCGTACTCTGAATATGTGCTTGCTATGCAAAATACCTTAGCCTTGTGCGGGGCGCAACCTAGGCCCGCACAACGTCACGTCCGGGGGACAACTATCGATTCCACAAAATCGGGACGTGACATGTTGGTATCAGAGCACAGTTCAAGTTCCTTGACCCTCGTTTGGAAAAGTTCCTTTAACGATCAAATCCCTGTGCAAACTCTTGAACTTGTTAGGCCAAAATAAGATATGTTCATACAATGAGTCCATAATACATTATAATCCTGATGTAATTTACCTTCTTTTGAAGGAATGGCACAAGCGCAATCATCAGCGAGCCATGTCTCATGTTGACCCCATTCAGCAAATGATGCAGATGTTGGAGGCTCACCAACAGAGGGAGGAGGCTCGCTATGAACGGGACGAGAAGCGAGCAGAAGAGAGGCAAAACCAGTTTCAAGACCAAATAGAAGCCCGATTCTCAGTCCAACAAAAGCAGGTAGATACCCTGCAGCAGATTGTACAGGCTTTGGTCTCCAACCAATCAGCGACAACAGCGGCGACACAGGTGGAGCAACCTGTACTTGAAGTCGAGATGCCTCAGACTCTAAGGAAGAAGGATGTGACTGCCTTCGACTTTGGCTACTTCAAGAAAGTCTGTAACACACCGTTTAAAGGGACCGAGGACCCAATCGCGGCTCTAGATTGGTTGACCGAACTGGAAGACAACTTTAAACTCCTGGAGGTGCCCGAGTTGTCACTACCACATTCTGAAAATATGGGTATTTTTGACTTTTTATAATTATTAGTATTGTGGTATTTATATTAAATGATTTCTCAATATTGTATTTAAATTAGATAATTGCATGAGGTGTGTATTTAAATATATTATATTATATACTGTGTTCTTAATGTCTGAGCTGGTAGACTTGACCTAGAGGCCACTAGACGAACACCTGATCGAATAATGGGAATTATGTATTTAATTGTTTTATTTTAGAATTAATTTATTGGAGGTTGTATTTAATTACCGTAATTTATTTAATTGTTGTGCGCTGTCGTTGCTTCGATATTTGGAGCGCTACCTGGCTTTTGCCTTCCAACAAATTTCACAACATTGCCCTAGACGTGCCTGCCTTCCCTTCTGATATTTTTGCAACTCATAATTATGATCTCTGTACCTTCATTTTAGCCGCACAAAAATCGTCGCGGACGTTTATTTAAATTTCTGGATAAATTCCAATTTTGTATCGTTGTGCGTTCCAATCGAAATTGGAGGCAATCTTGACCTATTTTTCGTACGACCCAAATTAGGGTAATATTTTGTTCTGAGTCTTCTTCATTAATGCTATTGATGACCCGACCTGATTTTGGCCCCATGTACTCCTAATTAATTTTAGAACACAACTGGCATTTTATTTCTATTTAAATTGAGGATACCCTTTTATCTGATTCCGTAAATCCCGGTTAATTCCAATGCCCTACTATTTAAGCCCGTACCAAACATACAGCGCCTCTGACCCTATAAAACACCGAATACCGGTTCGCCCGCCCAATTTTTATCATTTTATGTGTCTGTGCAAATATCCAAATTTAAGGGGGCTAATTTGCAAATTTGTATTTTTGGTGTCAACACCTCATTTGTTTAAAAAAAAACAATGAAGGAGCCCTATTATTTAACTAAGTCACCACCCTCATCCCCACATGAAATTTCTCCATGTCAAATCTGGACCACTCATTCAATGGGTGCATCCTCACCCTTGATTTCCCATATACACTACCCTATTTAATGTCCTATCCAAAGCCCTAATCCCCAAAAAGGAAACCTAGGAAACCCCCCAAGCTTCCCAAACCGTAGCCCCCATTCTTATTTTTCTTCTTCTTCTTCTTCTTCTTCTTCTTCTTCTTCTTCTTCCTTCCTTCTTCTCTTTTTTTAAAATTACTTTTGAATTTCAAATTGATAAGGAAGGGGGGAACACTGTTCACCGAGTCCCCCCTGTTACAGTTCCAGCCGGCCATTGCTCCGGCCTGTGCTTCCCTGCTTCTCCGGCTCGGCTTTTCTCCGGCCACCGCCGGAGGGCTCGTTCCCCCACCACTGCTCGTTCTCCCAACCGAGCCTGCACGCTCCGGCCGAGCTTCCCGCTCCGAGCTCGTCCCCACCGAGGCCGGCGGCGGCCGCGTCCTCGTACGATGTCAGGACCGCCATCTACAACCGGCTGGTGGAAGACGGGAACGAGGAGGCAGTCGGGAACCCCGACTTCAAGGACCGGCTCCTGGCCCACTTCGCCCGGATCCCGGCGACCCCCATCTCCTTCTCCGACACTCCACAGTACCCCTCCTCCTCCTGCATTCCCTGCTCTCCCATTCCCCTCTCGACCACCCGGCCGGCCATTGTCTCCGGCACCGGCCACGGACTCCTCGGCCAATCACCCGACTTCCTCCTAGCTGCACCTTCATCTCCGGCCCGGCAAGCCTCCATCTCCCCCTGTGAGCTTCTCTCCTTCTCCTTCTTCCCTCTTTAATAATCAATATAATGTATAGTATATGTATGTGATGTATAGAGTACATTAGTTAATTTATGTATGGTGTATGTAATGTATGGTGTACATTAATTTATGTAATGTATAGTGTACATTAATTAATAATGTATAGTGTATATAAATCAATATAATGTATAGTGTACATATAATTGGTATATGTATATACATGTATTTTATATATATATACTTAGTATATTTTTAATATATTAATTGGTATATATTTATATATATAACATAATATACGTTAATACGTATGTTTTGACATATAAATATACATGTATACAAGTATATAGTATCGTAATTATTGGTGTATCTGTATATATATATATATATATATATATATATATATATATATATATATATATATATATATATATATATATATATATATATATATATATATATATATATATGGTATAAATTTAATTTGGTGAAATAATATTAGTATGTTTAAGAATGATGTTGACAATATATATATGTATATTCTAAAATATATTTTTGCATATATATGAGTATACGTATGGTTCAACTAGTATGTATGTATATATATATATACGATGTATGATTAATTGGTATATATATATATATATATATATAGTATAAATTCAATTTGGTATATATATATATATATTGTATTGCAAGTATATATGTAGTTAAAAGTAGATATACTGTGTCTTATATATCTATCTATTAGACGACCCTAGTTGACCAGTATCATGCCAGGCATAGCCACCTGAGTTAGGTATTTAATTACGTGTTTAGTATAGCATCTGATGCGAACGTTGTATTATTTATTATATGTTATAGGACTGCTGGATCCTCCAGACGATACTCTGGAACAGGACCTCGGTATTCACCAGCTAAGGACCCAAGGCGAGTACATTCTCTGATTAGTTTCTAATTTATGATATCTCCTATGTTCACTGTATCTAGTGTAGATATCCATGCTCTTGACACGTTGGTTACACGGATTGGTATACACGGATCTCGTCATGAGATGTTATTCCTTATTCATGGTGTAGCTTGTACAAGACTTGTTCCTTGTTATCTTGTGCATGTACAGACACAGAGACCCGGGGAGATTTGCTACCTCCCTAGGGAATCCCGTGCTATAGCATACCATGATTAGATCTACTATACCAGTCGGGGGTGGGGAGTATTTTAGTATAGATATGTGATCATACCCAACTCTATATGCATCATAGCTCACCCCACATCTCACGTCGGGTGCGGCCTGACCATTTACATGCTTCATAGCTGTTACGTGTGATTAGCCTGACCTCTACATGCATCATAGCTAACCAACGGTTAGCCTGACTTTACATGAATCATAGCTAATCACATGTAACAAGCCTGATCAAGTTCCCAAGCCGATCACATGTTAAAGCTAGTACTCACACACTTAGTCATAGGATTCTTGCTCGTTGACATATTGTTTCTTTTCCTGCATTTACTTACAGTATTTCCAGTATTTTCTTTTTGTACATTTATCGTTCCTATACATGCATCTCGTATATTTTCATCTAGAACTGCTACATAGTTTATATCATTAATATAGAACTGCTATTTAGAGATGTACTTTGCTCCTTCCTGACTGGAAAATATTTTCCAGACTGTGACCTTAGTGGACTTGTTTCTGCACTTGGGGATTGGATGTTACTGATTACAGGTATGACTATTTTATCGTTAGACTTGTCTTGTATTTCTTGCTTGCCTTGATATCTCATCGTGCTTTAGTTTATGTGATTGAGTATTTCCAGCATTATTTTATGATATCCACGTCTCCTTATGGAGTTGGGTATTCATGTGAGATTGATTAGATAGTTACATGACCTAGACAGCGTTCTACCGCCGATGCTACGGCGTAGGCTGGACGTACCCACGCTCTCGTACCCCTATATCGGGTGCGGGTCGTGACACGAGCAGAAGCGTGTTGCGTGTGCCCAACTCCAGCTCCGTTTGAACGCACAAGATTGGTGGGACATGCATCGAAGATCTCTTCCAACAGACGATGATGAAGAGACAATTGTATGGGCTACTTTCCGTGGTGCATTTGAAGAGGAGTTCATATCCCCTTCCGTACGTCGTCATAAGGAGAACGAGTTCGTGCAATTATGCCAAGGAAGCATGATAGTCAAGCAGTATTCCGCCGAGTTCAACCGGCTCGCCAAATTCGCAAGTTCCTATTTACCTGATACGGCGAGTCGTGCCAGACGATTTGAAGGCGGTCTGCGTCCTGCTATTCACGCGTACGTAGTTGTTCCCCAGTACCAGACGATGAAGGAAGTTCTGAATCACGCCCTTTCTCTTGAATCGTAGTATCCTCCCATTTCTGCCGGTACTGTGCATACCTCAAATCACAAATGCCGTAGCAACGAAAGAGGAAATACCACTACAAAGCGTCAAAATAACGGCGGTCATCAGAAAGGGAACCATAGACCATTTTCTGATTTCTGCAAAAGACAGGGGCACACCATCGAAAAATGTTACAGCAAGAAAGGGCTGTGCCTCAACTGTGGCGGTCAAAGCCACATAGCTCGAGATTGTCCGCTCCCCTCTAAGCTTCTACCTCAACATCCAAATCAGGCTAATGCACCCCAGGCCAATCGAGCTGCGCCTCAGCAAGAGCATCGCCAAGCTCAAGGTCGAGTCTACACTATGACACGAGAGGAAGCTCTGGCCTCAGACACCATTGTGTCAGGTATTTTGCTTTTTAATAACATATCTGCACGTGTGCTATTTGATTCTGGTGCAATGCATAGTTTTATATCTATAAATTTTGTCATGGAAAATAATATAGAAATGACTCCGTTGTATCTAGACCTTAGTGTTAGCACCCCGCCAGGCATGAAAATACCTGTTCGTTCAGTATGCCAAGGTGGTTACATCTGTATTGGAGGAAGCTATTGCTAGATATTTTAGTTCTAGATGTTCGGGACTATGATATCATTTTGGGAATGGATTGGCTCGGTGCCTGCTCGACAACTATTGAATGTGCAAAAAAATGAGTCATCTCCCGCCTGCCTGGAGAAGCCAAATTCTGCTACACGAGTAGTCCAGCAACTGATGCGACCAGGGCCTGCATGGTGATTTCTGTGATGTCTGCTCGGCGAATGCTACACTCAGGCTGCGAGGGATACCTAGCATCGGTTCGGGACACACGGCTGGATTACGCAAACTTTGAGTCTTCTTCCGTTGAAGCGGAGTTCCCTGATGTGTTTTCGAGCGAACTACCCGGCATGCCACCAGACCGAGAGATCGAGTTCACCATCGACACATTCCCGAATACTAAGCCAATTTCTCAGCCTCCGTACAGAATGGCCCCTGCTGAACTGAAGGAGTTAAAGTGCCAACTGCAAGAGTTACTGGATCGTGGGTTCATCCGTTCGAGCATGTCTCCTTGGGGCGCGCCTGTGCTCTTCGTGAAGAAGAAAGACGGCACGCTACGCCTCTGCATCGATTATCAGGAGCTGAATAAGGTCACCATCAGAAACAAGTATCCTCTACCAAGGATAGATGACCTCTTTGATCAACTGCAAGGGGCAATTATGTTCTCAAAAATTGATCTTCGCTCGGGCTACCACCAGATGAAGATTAAACCAGAAGACATGCCCAATGCTGCATTCCGAACCCGTTATGGGCATTATGAGTTTTTTGTCATGCCGTTTGGTCTGATGAACGCCCCTGCTGCTTTTATGGATTTGATGAATGGAGTATTCCGACCATTCCACGATAAATTTGTGGTCATTTTTATAGACGACATCTTAGTGTACTCGAAGAATAGGGATGAACACGCAGGACACCTGCGGATGGTGCTTCAGACCCTTCGAGACAATAAGCTATATGCCAAGCTAAGTAATTACGACGTCTGGTTGGACATCATATCCTTTCTAGGGCACATTATTTCTGCACAAGGCATCTCAGTTGACCCAAAGAAAGTGGAAGCCATTATGTAGTGGAAACGGCCAGAGTCAGCTAGCGATATTCGGAGTTTCCTTGGTTTGGCGGGTTACTACCGTAGATTTATACAAAAATTTGCTAAAATTGCATCGCCTCTGACTCAGCTCACTCAAAATAGATTAAAGTTCACTTGGACGGACGACTGTGAAGCTTCATTTATGGAGTTAAAGCAGCGCCTCGTCTCTGCACCAATTCTTACCCTTCCAGACGGACCAGATATCTTCAAAATATACAGTGATGCCTCAGGTAAGGGATTGGGATGTGTCCTTATGCAACGGGACAAAGTGATAGACTTCGTGTCGAGGCAGCTAAAGCCTCACGAGAAGAATTATCCAACGCATGATCTTGAACTAGCAACGGTGGTGTTCGTGCTGAAGCTGTGGCACCACTACCTTTACGGTGTAACGTGCGAGATCTATACAGACCATAAGAGCTTAAAATATCTCTACACACAAAAAGATTTGAATCTTCGTCAACGGCGCTGGCTTGAGCTGCTTAGCGACTTTGACCTCATGATCAAATACACGCCTGGCAAGGGAAACGTTGTAGCTGATGCACTGAGTCGAGTATTCGTTGGGAGTTTGGCTATTGATGACAAGCTGCGTCGAGATCTGGAAGCTTTGGGTATTACACTTATAATCAGATACAAAAAGGGGGCGCAAGTGGCACAACTGTGCCTCGAACCTGACTTGTTAGAAAAGGTCAAGATCGCTCAGAATGATGACCTATTCCTGCAAAAGATTCAAGGTCTTATCTCAGCAGAAAAGGAAACCGACTTTGCGGTAGGCACGGATGGGATGATCGAGTGAAGAAAAGATTGTGCGTTCCAAATGATGCAGCCCTCAGAAAGAAGATACTCACAGAAGCCCATTATGCTAGTTATACTTCTCATCCTGGTAGCACAAAGATGTATCGAGATCTCCGTACGACGTTTTGGTGGCACGACATAAAACGAGATGTGGCACTATTCGTGTCGCATTGCATGGCTTGTCAGAGGGTAAAGGCCGAGCACCAGAAGCCGGGTGGAGAGATGCAGAACCTCGCTATACCGGAGTGGAAATAGGAACATATAATAATGGATTTCATTATTGGCTTGCCAAAGACGCAACGGAGAAATGATGTTGTTTGAGTCATTGTGGATTGACTCACCAAGTCAGCTCACTTTCTGCCTATCAAGTCTACTTGGAGTGCCGACCGCTTGGCTCAGATCTACCTTAATAAAATCGTTCAGCTCCACGGCGTGCCCGTATCCATAGTCTCTGATGGAGATGGTCGATTCATATCGCGTTTCTGGGAAAGCCTGCAGTCAGCAATGGGGACGAAGTTGAAGTTCAGCTCCGCCTACCATCCACAGACAGATGGTCAAACAGAACGTGTCAACCAAATCCTCGAAGACATGCTACGACTCTGCGCCTTGGACTTGAAGATGAGTTGGGACATGCATCTACCGTTAGATGAATTTGCATACAACAATAGCTTTCAATCCAACATTCAGATAGCGCCGTATGAGGCATTATATGGGAAAAAGTGCAGATCCCCGAGCTGTTAGGACAAAGTTGGAGAACGACAAATTCTGGGCCCTGAACTTGTGGAGCAGACTCTCCAAAAGATTCGTATGATTCAAAAATGGCTGAAAGTAGCTCAGAGTCACCAGAAGAGCTACGCAGATACACATCGATCTCCACTTGAATTTCTTGAAGGAGATCGGGTATTTCTCAAGGTCTCGCCCATGCGAGGAGTCACCAAATTTGGAGCAAAAGGGAAGCTAAGTCCAATATTTGTCGGTCCGTTCGAGATACTAAAGTGAGTTGCCTCAGTTGCATATCAGATTGCCATACCATCGTCACTGTCCGAAGTGCAAGATGTCTTTTATATTTCTCAACTTAGGAAGTACGTATACGACCTGAGTCATGTAGTAGATCTTGATTAACTGGATCTTAAAGCAGACTTGACATATGTAGAACAACCTGTATAAATTTTGGATCGTAAGAAAAAGCTGCTTCAAAGTCGTTCGGTTCCTCTTATGCGCATGCTTTAGCGAAATCACTCGGTCGAAGAATCCACTTGGGAGCTTGAATCTGAGATGAGGAAAATGTTACCTTCATTGTTTCCTAGAGGTAGGTTCTATTCCTAAGTTTCGTGGACGAAACTTCAAATTAGTTGGTTAGGATGTGGTGTCCCGTTTCCCCTATTCGGGGAGCGCGGCTAAGAAATACAAGACGGTTTCGTTCGATCGGGATAGATTGAAACAAGATCTTATCCTCATTATGGATTTGCTTCTTTAGAATCGATTTCTATATTCAGTAGACCCTGCCCCCAGGATCGACTTAGCGGCAGAGTCAGGAGGGACCTCTCTGCTGCAAGTTTTTCTTGCCTCAGTTTTCGCTGTCGCTTTGTTGCTTTCGTGCTTTGAGTTAGTTTTATGATTTGCTTGCGTTTTCTTGAACAGTTTCGATGGATTTCATTATTTTCGATCGTTGAACTGCACTTCAATTTCAATATTGGAAAGAGTGAAAGAGGTATTGATCAGCTGTTCGTGGCAATGCAGGTGAACAAGCAGTAGGCAACGCGCGAGTGGAGTCCTGAAGCACCTCTTTCCTTCCTTTCCCCAACCAACTTGTGAGTGGCTTATATTCGATTCAATTGGCCCTTCTTCCAAGTATTCACATCTAAAATCTTATATTCTTGCTTGCCCCGATCAAACGATACCAAGTAATAACTAAAAGATATCAATATAAAAAGGAATAGACTTGGATAACTTTATGCTTGCCAATCAAACTTGTGAACGCTTACCTATTGCATGCTAGTTCATCTAAATGTTCTTCATATGCTTCAATTTTGGTTAGAATGTATACTTCTTCTATAAATTGTGCTATGCATATAGAACACACTTTGCTATGCGATATATTGATCAGAAAGACTATGCAAAACCGTTTATGCTATGGAACTTGTATCATGCTAGTATTTCCTTAAATTTAATGAATGCCGTTTAATCACTGACAACTTGTGCACAAGGTTTTATGGTTTCCGTGGACGGTCGCCAGGGCACTGGGACCGATCCGATCCAGACAGAACATTATGTATAGTCGTATGTTAAGGGGCAAAGTGTTATGTAGCGGGGCTCGCCACCTACGTTGCATATCATTCTTGTCTCAAGACTATACCCATCCTTTATGACATTATGCTAGTGATCCTTTCATATATTCAAACCTATGCAAGCTAACTTGTGTCTTCGTGGCAGGGAAGGACATGGTAAGTATTGTGCAGGTGGTCCAGACGGGCAGGTAAAAGTCACCGAACGGTGGCAAGTTCATTTCAGAAATTTTTATATACTTCTTGCTTGTAAAAATAAACTAAGGCAAGATAGAAAGACCACAAATACTATGCATGCTTCATTTAAACAACATGTTGATTGTTATAGTTGGGTTAACTTGCCTTTACTAGTACGTTTTGATGTATTGACCCTCGTTGAAACAGGTTCCCCGTACTAAGGAGACCCGAGCGAGGAGCCGAAGTCATTTTCTAATCCAATCCAGCTGTAGGCGCGTTCTGATCGTGCCATCTTTTGAAGTATATTTGCAGCAAGGAGCTAGCAACCCAAACTCAATGCAACTCCGAGAAAAAACCATCATCCAGCATTGAGGTCCTTTATTTTGAGTTTTAGTAAAGGATGTAATGTACATGACAACTATCTCATTTTGTGTCAACTTTTGTAAGCCCGTGCGGCAACCTTATGACTCGTTCAAGAGTTTGTAATAAATGTTCATTATCAATAAAAGAGAATTTTTCCATGTTTCAACTTTGTGTTTTAATTTATCTGCGTACTCTGAATATGTGCTCGCTATGCAAAATATCTTAGCCTTGTGCGGGACACAACCTAGGCCCGTACGACGTCACGTCCGGGGGACGACTATCGATTCCAAAGAATCGGGGCATGACAGTACAGGGTCTGATCGTGACTATTGTTCTTGAACAACATGTCGTGTTGCAAGAAGATGATATTGGGTATCGCATCCATGGCATTATTGCAATATGGACAAGCAGCAAGATCTTAGGTTGGCGGCTTGACTTACGCTAGGTAGACATCGACGTTCTGCAGTGCCTCACTCAAGATAGCCCGAGTGTCTTTAGAGAGCCGCAAAAGCTCAAATAATGACAATTTTGTCGGAGTGTGGGCTAATTGTGCTAAGATGTCAAAATTATAGGACCTTTTCAGCCCCTATGGTGCATCCTTGCGCAACGGCTAGTCGAAGCACATCTCTTTCTGTTTGGATTTGTCCACCGGTGGAGGCTGAGATGGCACGGGACCAGTGGTGGTAGGCGCACAACCGGGGGTGTATTGTCGTGCATTGGTTGGTATATTGCGTCTGACCTTGTTGCACCTACTACCATCTCTTCAGCCGAGAAAAAAATTATATAACAGGTCTTGGATTTTCTGCCTTTGGATTTGGCAGTGGAGGATACCGTGGGCTGTGTCAAGTCTGACACGAGGTCGGGATGGACCCATATGACCTCTCCACATGGTATGGCAAGAGGTATTAGCCCGACCGTCTAGTCTCGAGCTGGTGGAAGGTTGACCACTTCTTTGGTCACCATAGGGACCGGGACTACTCCTCCTTGGGCTTCCGTCAGTGGAAAGTTGCCAAAACTGGAGGGACACCATGTTGGCGGTGACCGTCAAGTCATCGAAGTTCGGGGAAAGAGCCTTGGTGTCTATCAGACGTTGGATGTACCACTTCAGGGTATAGCACTCCTGTGTCGGGTGATGGACATAGCGGTAGAAGTGACAATACTTCGGGTTGGCAATCTCCGCCGCCTCAGGCTGATGTCTGACGTCGGGGAGCCAGATTTTGCCTCCCTACATCAGCATGTCGAAGATGGGTTTGACATCAGCATCTTTGAAAGAGTAAGTCTCCTTGGGTTTTGGAGGCTCCGCCAACTTTTTCTCAGGCTTCTTTGTCAAGGTAGAGACCATAGCATGTTTTTCCTTTCCGTCGCGGCTGCTATTGCCACCAGTGTTGTTGTTGCTATTTTTGTTGCTATTGGGATGCTTGCCCTTTTTCTCCGCAGTAGGGATATGGATCCCCAAGTGCCGAGTATCTTTTAGCTTTTTCTCAGCGTTGATAACACTTATAATGAACGTTGTCCAGTCCTTGAACTGGCTCTCGCCCATCAAGAGACTGACTGCCGGGACCATGTTCTTCCGGCACATCACCATGAGTGTGGCCTCGGGATTGCCATGAGGCATCCTTAGTACGGCCTGACGGAACCCCTCGCTGTAGTTTCTCGTCAGTTCCTTCTTTTCCTGGGTGACATCCATTAGAGAAGACATCGTCATATCATTTCATGTCTCATAGAATCCGTTAAGGAACATACGCTTGAGGTCAACGAATGATGAGATACAGTTATCTTCGAGACTGCAGAACCAATCGAAAGCTACCCCCGCTAATGATCTGACGAAGATCCTGCTAAGGATAGCTCGCTGCGGGGTAAGTATCCCATGGTGATCTTGAAGTAGCTCATGAAGCGGTGAGAAGAGGACTTTCCGTCAAACATGTTAATGTTGAAGGGCTTGCACTTGGGCGGATACGATACGTCCCTCCACTCTATTGGGTATGGTTGCCGCTCCCCGAGATCACGGAGTGAGTTTCGATTTCTCATGGAGTCTAGGCGAGCCCGAAGTTCTCGAACCTCCCTCCTTGCTTCCTTAGCTTCATCTCCTGCCGAAGGCACCGACGGGCTAGGTAGGAGAGGATCGCCGTCCGCGAGTGGAGCGGTCGTATTTGAATCTCCGTTGGTCCCGGGGTCCAGGTTTGCTTGTCTAGAGGCCCTTGTTGGCTGGGAGGCCATGTTTGTCTTGATTTCTAGCTTTGTTTGGGTCAAAGCTTGTATTGATGCACTCATCGTGTGCATCATGGCTTCATGCATCTCGAGGCACTGTCGATCACTGGGGCCTTCATGGTCGTCTCTGGCCATGTACACCGTCCTCATACGGGGATAAATAAAGGGGGCAGTGGATGCCGTGCTCCCTGTTTCATACCCTTGTAGTGAGTGGTCTTCAAGGAGGGTGGGAGCCGTTATGTCTTCCTCGGATTCAGAGGGGATACTACCCCCAGCGTAGAATATTGTGTCGTCCTAGTGGGAGTAGCTATCCTCCGGGATCTCGGCGTCCATTCCTTGAGAATCGTAGTCTCCTCGAAAAGCCAGGTTATCGTGTACTTCTAGGGGGCACAATCCCCAGCTTGGGTCACCCCATGGGTTATGAGGATGAACTACCCCAAGGGGCTGACAACTTCTTCCTTGAGCGGGTGCCTTGGAAGACGCCTTTCGCGGGTGCCGTCGTCAGCCTTCCAGGTAATCGCCTTCACGATGACGTGGTAGAGGACGCCGGACTGGAGGTATCCGACTGCTTTCTTCCCTTGGTGACAGAAAGCTTTTCAGTTGAGTAGCATGAGGCGAAGGATAACTCCTCCTTTGATACTTGCACCTGATCTCTGGGTTGCCGTCGGGTAGGGGCATTCCGGTGCAGTGGCTGGAAGGCCGACTGCCTGTCTGTGAGTATTGCTACTTTATTGCAGCAATAATTGATAATGATGCTGGCTCAGCTGTGCCTCAGAGAGGGCACGTCACACGCCGTAGTAGTTTTCCTTGCTTTGCGCTTGTGAGTAATCTCGTCACGCAAATAAGGTGAATGGTGTTTTACCTTTGCATCCTCTTTGTGAGTCCGGGTATCCCGAGCACACGGATGTTCATGTGCTGTCCTTGCTCCCTGGCCTGGGTTCGTATACGAACTTACCCCGAGGTACTGGTGGAAGACTTTTGAGACTGGCCCTGTCTATTGGTCCCTGTGGGCTGGACGCATGAGTCAGTCTTGTACAACTGTCCGTC
Organism: Iris macrosiphon; assembly: GCA_036927795.1. NCBI lineage: Eukaryota > Viridiplantae > Streptophyta > Magnoliopsida > Asparagales > Iridaceae > Iris > Iris macrosiphon. The sequence continues at coordinate 144,032,786 of JAYESA010000012.1, read as the reverse complement.
AAAGGCTCGTATAATAACTAGCGATGCCTGTTAGCGGCCAGTCGTATGAGAAGTTGCTTGAGCTTGACGGGCTCGTACTGCCCTGGACTCAGGCGTGTAGTATGAAGAGTCCAACTTTGGGTTTTTACCATTCTCAGTGGGTCGCATAGGATCTGTGCCACAGGAGATACGGTCAAAAATGGAGGTTATATTGCTCTGGGGGCCGCATGCGACCTGCTGTCCGTGGTTGTGAGTTGATGCCGCATGGACAGTCTTATGAGGCCTTGTCCTTGGCTGCATAGAAGCTACCTCAACACCAGGACGTCTGGCATCGTAGTATTTTTTTTTGCCAGAGTCTGGATGTTGTCACGCCCCGATTCCGTGGAATCGTTGGGGCGTCCCCCGGCGTGACCGCCGTGCGGGCCTGGAGTTGCGCCTGCACAAGGCTATTGTCTTTTGCATAACGAGCACATATTCAGAGTACGCAGATAAATTGAAACACAGATTTGAAACATGGAAAATTTCTCTTTATTGATAATGAACATCTATTACAAACTCTTGAACGAGTCAACTAATTTTGTCGTACGAGCTTACAAAAGTATTGACACAAAATGAGATGGCAGTCCTGTACATTACATCCCTTTAGTAAACTTCAAAATATAAGACCTCCGGGAGGGTTGACGGCTTTCCTTCTGAGCTGCATTATGTTTGGGTTGCAAGCTCCTTTCTTCAAGTATTTCAAAATGCAGCGCGATCAGGATGCACCTACAACTGGACTGGATCAGGAAAGACGACTTTGGCTCCTCGCTCGGTTCTCCTTAGTGCGGAAAACCTGTTTCAACGAGGGTCAGTATATCGAAACATACTGGTGAAGGCAAGCTAACCCAACTATACCAATCAACACGTTGTTTATATGAAGCATGCATATTATTTGTGATCTTTCTATCTTGCTTTAGTTCATTTACAAGTAAGCAACATATAGAATTTACTGAAATAAACTTGTCATCGTTCGGTGACTTTTACCTGCCCGTCTGAACTACCTGCACAATACTTACCATGCCTTCCTTGCCACGAAGACACAATTTAGTTTGCAACAGGTTTAAATATACAAGGGGATCACTGGCATGATGCCATAATAGACACTAGCCACTAGCGAGAATGGTATGCAGCGAAAGTACAATAGGCGCTACAAACCATCTCGTCCAGCACAATAGACTATACAATAGAGTTCCGTCCGGACCGGATCGGTGCCCGTGTCCCAGCAACCGTCCACATGAACCAATGACCTTGTGCACAAGTTGTCCATGATCGAACGGTATGTTTATTTAGTTAACAATTCATGCAGTTGAGGCAATACGAGTACAAGACAAGCAATATTGCATGATTCATTTTGCATAGCCTCCCTGAACAATTATTCGCATACAAGGTGTGTTCCATACTTAGTCCAATTTATAGAAGAAAATGCATTCTAACTAAAACTGAAATATATGATGAACATTTGAAACGAACTAGCATACAATAAGATAACCATTTACAAGTTTAGTTGACAAGCAATATAATCCAAGTCTATTCCCTTTTTATCTGGGCATCTTTTAGTTATTACTTGGTATCGTCTAATCGGGGCAAAGAAGAATACAAGATTTTAGGTGTAAAGACTTGGAAGCAGGGCTAGATAATCGGGATGGTAGCCACTCACTTAATTGGTTGGAAGGGAGAAGGAAAGAGGCGCTTCAAGACTCCGCTCGCAAGCCGCCTACTACTCATTCACCTGCATCACGAACAGCTTGATCAATCGTCTACTCTTTCCAATCTCGAAATTGAAGTGCAGTTCAATGAACGAAAACAATGAAATCCATCGAAACCGTTCAAGAAAAACAAGCAAATCCGAAAACCAACTCAAAGCACGAAAGCAACAAGCGACATCGAAATCCGAGGCAACAAAAGATACAGCGGAGAGGTCCCTCCTGACTCTGCCGCTAAGTCGATCCCAGGGGCACGGTCCACTGAATATGGGAATCGATTCTGAAGAAGCAAATCCATAACGAGGACGAGTTCTTGTTTCAATCTATCCCGATCGAACGATACCATCTTGTATTTCTTATCCGCGCTCCTCGAATAGGAGGAAACGGGGCGCCACAGATGCCGCATGGATATGGACGTTATGGGTGTTCGTCTAACAACCGTCATTGGAAATATAGTGAGAGGCTGGAAGCGTCTGCTTCGCAGCTGGGTGGGACGCAGCGCCCTTGGCCACCCACGTTCTGCGGGTCCTCGAGTGGGGAGCACCCTTTTGGCTGGAGGAGGCTACCGCATAGACAGTGGCCGCATGATGTGCGGTTCCTGCGGTTGGAAGAGAGACGGGGAGCGCATGCTCTGCAGTTGGGTGAGGTATAGCGACCTTGGCTACCCATGTCCTGCGGGCCTTCTTGGGCTTTGCTTGCCTCGGATAAGGACTCGTGCTGTCCCCGGAGAAAATGTCCTCGAACACTTGCTGGTCGAAACGAACCACCAGCATCTTTTGTGTCGAGCCGAGCTTAGCCGCATCGGATTGCGTCACCGACTTCTCAACAGAGGAGGAGGAAGTCCCCACTAGAGTCGCCACCATGTTTGTCATTTAATTTTAAAACGAGAACTGGGAGAACTAGATTTGATTTAACAAACTAAGAAAGTACAAAGAAGAGTCCTAGAAGACAATCTAAGTACAAATTTATTTTCTAGGGGCTGACGATGGAGGGTTAGGAGTGTAGCAACTCTATTTACTCTGTGGATGATCCGATGCGGAAGCTCTTCTCTCTCCCTTGAGTGTTGATTTGCAGATAGCCAGCCAGCCTTTTGTCCGGATCTGGTACCCTACTATTTATAGTCATATTTGTGGCCGCATGAATTTTGGGCCGCATGGATGGTGGGGTTTGCCACGTGTCCCCTCTCAACGGAAGTGTGCTACAACTATGCACGGGAATCCGGGCTCCGCTGCCACGTGAACATTAGTTAGAATGTTGTTGTTTGCTGCGTATCTGGGCGTTTCTCAACTGTGTAGACGCGACTTGGTCAAATGGACACGTGGTCGCTATTTGGTTGGAGAGGACCACTCAGTTGTAACAACAAGACTTGGTCGTCGTGGAATCTGGGACACATGTGGCCAAAGACGCACGAGACGTACGGAGTTTGGAGCACACAGGGCCAGACACGCATAGACCGCATGGAGTCTGGAACGCATCGGCCAGAGTCGCATGGAACGCATGGAGTCTGTGACGCATGTGCCAGAGACGCATGGGATCTTTTTGTCGGGTTGTCCACGTGGCTCTGCATCATCCTTGGAACTTCTGTCTCTTAGTCTGTTCTCGTCCTTCGAGGCGGTCAGAAAAGTCCTTTTTGTCAGAATTCTGTGTCAGACGTCATCTTTGTTGTCAGGACGTCATGTCAGGTCGACCTGCAGCCAGTTGTTCGGACGCTTGTTTTGATCGCCTGTGTGACCCTTTTCTGGGCCGCATGTGTCCATGCCATCCATCGGTTAAGTTTTTTATTTGGGAGCGCTTGGACGTCGGTCGTATGGCTGCATCTTTTCCATGCTTCTACAACAACAAACTTCGAAAGCTTGCCAACAAGATTTGACTCCAAGCAAGTCGCTAAATCTTGTAGTTGGAATGAGTAAGCACCACGACGCCAAGTCCACCATTACCTCTGTTGTCCATCACAGATTTTGGACTCCTCTTCTTCACCAAGAAAAATGAGATGAACATCGATCACCTCCCTTGTCACTTTAAAACCATGTGGAGAAGGTTCCATTTTTCTAAAGTAGTGTAAAATGCCTATGTCTTTTGAGTTTGTAACTACTATGACTATTGAGTGCCTCATGTATTAAAGCTACTTACTACCTAAATTTATTTATCACATAATACCTAAATTTATTTATCACATAATGCATCTTAAATTTTAACACGGTCGCTACCAAGATATATATGAATACCTCCCTTTATCAGTAGCAGAGTCAACACAAATGCCAAACACTGCAAAAGAGTAGCTAAGAAATCAAATGATTAAGAATGTATATGTATCAACGTCTTAACAACCATGATTGTACCTTTCAAACTTTTTTTTTACCATGATAGTATTTTTTAAACTCTTATTTACGAATTCCAGGTAGAAGTAGAAATTAAATCAAAAAAAAATTTCAAACTAATTTTACAAATTCCTGGTAGAAGGAGAAATTAAATCAACAATATGGGTATGTACATATATGATGATTATAGTGCTGGAGTCAATGCCTCCATTCATGATCTTCTTGCCGAATTAGTAGCTCCCTGGACCAACCATTAGTCTTGTTCATCATGCCAAGATTTCATGGTCTTAAACCTGAAAGAGAACACACCATTTCTGAAACTAGGATTTGCCTTGTTTCTGAAGTTTTTCTAGCATGTTCCTTGCCGTGATGATTATAATCTTGATTGTATCATGTTTGATATTCAAGTCATGGCTCTTCTATCAACTAAAACAAAGGAGAAGGCTACTTTGCTTAGAATTTTGGTAAAACTTGCATCAATCTAAGCCTTTTTGAAACCATCGTTTGCAGTATCAGCCGATACCGATCCGATACAACCGATACTGATACAGTTTGGAATGTTCCGATCCGATACTGATCGTGACCGATACTGATCGATACCGACGTTGGAGGTCTCTTTCCTAGTCAATTCGGTAGAGAAAATTGAATAAAAAAGACGAATACCAATTGTGTAAAAATATAGTAAAGATGTAAAATATGTAAATGAAAAAAAAAATATTTATCGCAGGTAAAATTCCAATTAGTAAGGGTGACGATTATTTCGTTCAATTTCAAAACTATTAATAAACAACACATAAAATACTTAAAATTATGTCTTAATGCATAACATATATTTCCTTTTTCTTCTAAAATTTTAATAATTATTTGCTTTCCGATACAAAAAAATCCAATACTTCGATCAGAAACCGCCGATATTGTCGATACCGCCGACACCGATTCTCATAGGAAGGGTTCAAGACCGATTCCGATACCGATACCATGAACCTTGCTTGAAAGTTGAAACCTGGAGAGAGTTGCAGATGAAAAAAAATAATTCAAATTCATGAACCATCATCATATTGTCCATCTCACAATATTCTGAGGAACATCTTCTGGAAAACTTACATTATGACCCCCTCCCTCCCTCCCTATACATCCACATAAACAATAGGAAGAGATGCCTTACAGCATCACATCCAAGATCAAAAGTGAATCAATAAGAAGAAATTAAGAGTTATGCTAATGCAGTAAATCCAGAACAAGTTCTTCAATAAGACCACACATTATCAGCCTTTCCAGTGGACCAACAACGTAGTCTACCTCTTCCAGACATATCCACTCCATCCACCCCTGATTCCACATAGCATTCAGCAACACACTCTTCTTGCATCCTAAATCTCCCTCTATCATCCCATACACAACATCTTGATCTGAACCTGCACCTTTACCGACTTTTCCGCAAGCTTGCAGCTTCTCAACCTCATCAGCAATTTCCTCTACCAACTGGTCCACAGCGACGACGACTGCTGAGGATCTCGACAACCACCCTGTTCGGTTAAGAGGGTGGTTTGAGCCCTCCAATTGGCGGCTTTTGTGAACAACCAACTCCCTGGCACATCCCAAGAGAAGCTTAGCATTCTTTGCTCTAACCTCCACTATGCCTTTCTTTTGACGATATGTAGTAGTTTTAGAGCCATCAAGCCCGAGGAGTTCTTGCGCGTGATTGATAAAGGATTGACTGCTCAGAAGCAGTGGCTTCATGTCTTCGGCATTAGCTGCGATTTGGATGGTCGTTTTGTCAATATCGGGTCGAAGCTGTTTAGCTTCTGATGATGATGATCTCGAGTGTCTACCACCGTTGCCAGCCTTCACCATAGTTTCACAGAAGATCTTTGGATCTCTTCTTCTGTGTCCTGTAGTCAATGTAGATCTTTGTTAGTCGATTTATCCGAGCACACTTCAAAGAATGTCTTGATGCTTAAACAAGCTCCTCTGAATGCATGGTGGCTAACTCTAATTTGGTGGAGAGAAACATATTGTAGAGAATAACTAGCATACTCTCTGTAAGAGAGTTTATATATAATGATGAAGATTGCAATGATAGATTCAATAAAAAAAAGAGTAATAAGTTGAGGTGTTTTTTTTTTTTTAAGATTTGGGTCTTGAAAAGGTTATGAAATTTGCAATTGGGTCTTCATAATCGACTTAATAATTAGTATTTGTATCTTGGACCAACGGTTGACTCAGTCATAATTCATGTACACCGATAATAAAAGAGTCACTAGTACACGAAGAAATGAAATTACAGTAGGTATGAAAATCTATCATTAGGTAGATATAAGTATTCTTACAACAACACAATCCAGTCAGTTGAGCCAACGTTAACGAGGTTGATTATGGAGACCCAATTACAAATTTTACAACTTATTCGAAACCCAAAGTCTAAAATACCATAAGTTAAGAGTGTAAAACTGAATACGGAGACTCTTGCCTTGCTCTATAAATACAGACCGAATCTGTGGCTAAATCTCATAGATGCAAATAATCTGGTAATCCTAACATAGAACACATACTAAAATTAGAGCTGATTCAATACTTACCATGTTCTTCTACACATATGCGAAAGAAATAGTTTACAGATTAATTAGTGAAACAAATTAACTTCATTGCTTACCTCTGTTGCAACGCTTGGAGTTCTCCTTATGGTTTGGGAGTGGGTCGACAGGCAAAGGGCGACTTTGATTAATGGTTTTGGCATCATTGTACATTGCGTTACCCGTCTAAGAAAATATGAAAATGCATAAGACATTAGTAGCTGACCCAAGGTTAAGAAGGTTAAATTTGATGATATTGTTCTACTAGTATATACTACTTCAGAAAGCAACCATATATATACAAAGGCTAAATTATCCAACTATAGCGTCTTTTTTGTCGCCTTAATTTTTTACTGTTCGATTTTGGACCCCCCAATTTTATAAATTGTTCTTTTGAAACGTCTTTCGTCAATTGTGAAGTACATCTGAACCGCTACAAAAGAATATACGACAATACAAGTATTTAAATTGTGTTTTTATACTATAAGATATGCTTTTGAAGTGATCTCGATGTGCTTCAAAATTGACAAAAGGTATTTCAAAAGAGCAATTTATAAAGCTGGGGTGCCAAAATCGAACAGTGGAAAGTTAAGGTGTCGGGCAATTTCATCTAAATGCTATTGATGATAAACTTACAGCAGCTAGTATGATGTCTATGGCTTTCCTTGATGGTCTTGTTTCCTGCTGCTTCTTCGCTTTCGCAGGCTCCATCGAGCCCCAAGTGACGGATTTTGGATGGCTTCTTGGTGCATTTGCTCCTGATCTCGAAAGAACGTTCACTTCCTCGCTACTTCTAGCAGTACTAGCTCGACTTTTGTCGAGCTTAAATGCAAGTCTACTGCTACTAAGTTTGGCTTGCGGTGCTGCAGGGCTCGGAATCGACTTCTGAACCACCGCATCATCTCTCTTCCTCGTATCGCTCGACATTCTCCTCTGTTGCTGCTGTACTCTTGCAGAAGCGAGTTGCGTACTGTCCTGTAATGGTTTGGCTTCAGGCTTGATCTCCCGCCTCTTCTTCACTTGTTTCTTCTCCAATCTTTCCGAGAGAATCTGCGCACTGTCGCAGGCCTTCTCCCGAACCCCCTTCGTCGTCGACTGGACCGTCTTGCGTTCAGGCAGTGGTGGAGTTCTTAAGATCACAATGGGGGGAGGGACTTCTCCATACGTACGCGAGCTTCTATTACTTGTACTCGAAAACATTGAGCTGGTTCCGCTTGTTGTCATATTTGTGCAGCCATCGATTCCCTTTGATATCATGACAGTCTCGACAACGACATCCTTCTTCAGTGCGTTCCTCCTTACTTCCGGCCGTTTCTTTTCCATCAACGGCAGCATCCTTGCCTTGAGCATCTCGATGCCGAGAGGCGGCTCTAGTCGTCGAACCAAGCACTTGTCCGGCTCCTCGTGGTCTTCGTCCGAAGGGATCGCTTCGAGACCCATAAGCTTTGCAATCAGATTGGGACCCCCCTTTGCTCTCTTTGGCTGCGCGACAAGGTGATCGTTGCTGCTGCTGCTGCTGCTGCTCGCGGAGAATCGCAAAGATCGGCTAGAAGAAGAAGATGAAGCCCCCCTCTCATCGAGGTTTCGGCCGTAGCTGCTCTCTCTTATCACTGTCTTCAGCTCCTCGATGCAGTTCGACTCGAATCTTCTAGAATGCGTTAGTCCGAAACCTCCAGCTTCCTGATCTCCTCTTTCTCTATCTAAATTTACTCTCAAATCTTCCCTAACCCGAGACATCATCTTGGTTGCTTGCTGAAGCTTTCTGAGCGTGGTAATCGAATCTTCGACATCGAAGCTGCCCTTGAGTAGATCTTTCGATGATGGTTGGTTGTCGGGATTTGGCTCCTTCGTCGACCATGAGCTGATCATCTGGGTCAGCTTATGAGCACCTATAGAGACCTCCAACATCCTCGACTCGCACTCTTTTCTGTAATCCATCTCAACAATCTTCTTCTTTCGGACTGCTAATTAAGTGTAGCTGAAGTCTAGGCCAGTCGATGTGGTGTTCTTGTTGCTGGCGAGTTCTGAAACAGCAAAAAGAAAGAAACATTGTGACTACAAATTTACTTATTCCAACGTCACAATATGCAGGAGCCTACTGCTCACAGAACAACGTAGAGGGAGAGGGAGAGGGAGAGGGAGAGGGAGAGGAGTCAACCAACCTGGAAAATCTCTAGTTACATGATTGAGCTATGGAGGAGATGATAACTTGAGAGAGAGAGCAAGATCTATGAGTGTGACGAGGAACAACCTGCAGCTGTCCACTTGCTCACATTGACTGCTTTTTCCAGGTGAATTGAATTGCTTTGCCTCCCCCCCCCCCCCCCCCCCCCCCCCTTAGTTGGTCTACAAGTTACTATATATCTGCAGACTTGTCTCACATTAACTGGAATGGTGTTGTAACTCTTTCAGGACATAATGGCATGCAAACAAAATGACAGCCATTCAGCCCAGATGGGATCAAATGGGATAGTGGGGAAAGAGTAGGAAGTAAAAAAATAAAATTGTTTTGGTTTTCATTATATGACTGTTGTGGATCGTGGCAGGGGCATTGTCTGAGTATGATTGATTAGAAAAAAAAGGAAGAAGAACAGGGAATCTGTATCTTCCCATAAATTTGATGCTGAAACAAGTTGCAAAGTGCTCCAGTCCAAAAAGTGAACTATAGGGGCTTCTCATGATGTGCCGGGAGTAGGTTGGGAATATGATTTCAGCTAAATTAGCATCGGCTAGCCTCTTGACTTCACCATAGTTTCCTAAGATTCTCTGGTTATGGTGAAAGACTACATATATGTAACTGAACACTCTGGATGTTCTTCAAGTGTACATGCGATGTTGTCAAGACTACATATATGTAACCTGGTTGCGTTTGATCTTTGTAATTAGACTAGTCTTGTTCCAACCATAGGAGGAGCCTGGTTTCGTTTGATCTTTTTGAGACTAATCTTGAAGTTGTTCCAAGTAGGTGGAGTTAAAATGCAGATATTAGTCTATAGGTGATATCTACAATCCTCATTTACATGTACAGTTTGAATTGTCCCTGAGTTCTTTTATGCTTAGTCTATAGGTGATATCTATTTATCTACCATGCCCACTTACATGTAGACAGTTTAAATTGTGCTGAGTTCATCTAACATGGTTTCAGAGTTGTGCCAAGTTATCTACAATTCTCACTAATGCGTGGTGGAACGGAGTGCGTAACGCAGCGGAATAACTGTGCCCGACTGAGAGTAAAGATTAAACTAAGTCGAAGTAACCTGCTAATGCACAATCACAAAACAATCCACACAATCTCAACCACAATTCTTTTTACGTGGAAATCTAATATACGGAAGAAAACAACGAGACGATCGGTCTAATCCGAAAAAAGCTCCACGAATAAAAAGTGGATCGATGTCTTCTTTGCATAATCATGCTCCCCTATTAGTGGCTCGAACTTGCTGTACCGCTGTCGCGGAGCCTGCTTCAGATCATGAGACTCTTTCACAAACGACAGACCATGCTCTCCTTGCCTTCTCACCGAAACTCTTGGGCTGCTCTATGTACAATCCTCCTCCAACACTACAAGAAAATCAGGGTTAGCGATGTAGATGAACATTCCTAAACCCACAACAAACTTTGCTATAAGTATTTTATAACGTAATTGATGACGTATATGGTCATCGACAAACAACTAGTCTATGACTAGCCAAATGTTACCGATACGTCACTACAACGTACGACGTAAGATGTGTCACCAAATATGTCACTAGTTGGCATCGTTGGTGAAACGATTCATTAAAGCATGTTATGATGATGTGGCAAAAATTAAATAGTGACGTAAGCGACATACTTATTACGTTTGTTGACGTGTCAAGCTGTCATAGCTTGTAAATAGGCAAGTTTAGCGATGCGCATTCTACAAATTATCATCCTTTATATCTGTGTTTAGTGTCACGTTCCGATTACGCAGAACTAAAAAGTCGTCACCAGGCATGATGTCGTACAAGTTTAAATTGTACTTATATAAGACAAGAATGAACACAATTGATAATTGATCTCAAAACAAGATTATTGCAGCAAAAATAAGCAAATAAATTGAATCACGACAAGTATATGAAAATATTTCTCTTTATTAATAATTTCAACTAAGTGCAATGGATCTCAATGGCCAATTGAAATATGTCAATTTGACTTACAACTCACGATTACAAAAGATTTATAATGTTCTATACAGTATGTCCTTTATAGAATAATGTAACATTCTCTAAAAGAAAAGCTTCAAGTCGCCAAACTATTACGTCTCAGAAATGTTCAAGCGACTCACAACACATATGGAAGAGGGGTCAACACATTGAGAATGTATTGGTGATCGGTATCAATACAACTCACCTAAACTAACATAATATTCATGTGAAGCATATAATTTTATAATTGTGATCTTTCTACTTAGTACTAGATTATTAAAAATTCAAAATCTATAATTTAAAACATAACATAAAATTTATCACTTGTACAGTCATATCTTACCTAAAGAAGAAGGTGGACAATAAGGCTCATATGTAGAAGCTTCGATATGTGAAGCATATATCATTGAGGATATTTTAAACTTCTACTCAGTCTATTTTGATACTCATGTCAGAATAAATCGGAATAGTACCCCAAGGAATAATGAAGGTGGGTTGATACACCGAATAATACTGGAATCCGGAGTATCTTCAATATGGGAGGCAAGCCTACAAGTGCTACTAAAGTACGGTAGTTAAAAAATGATCAGTTTGAAACTGCCCATCGGTATGTATTATTAAATAGCGATATAAAGGAGATGCAAGAGTGAGCGACACAACTTTGGTAGCTATTTCAATTTTATTTATACTTGGTAAAGAGGTATCCTAGCTTTTTTTCTTATTATCACAACACTTTTAAAGCTAAAGTAAAAATGGAGAGACCTAATATTGATGATGATGAATTTGTTAAATAGGTTGATAGAACATTTTTTGTCACGCCCCAGTCCCAAAAATGTCGTGGGACTAGACACGTGGCAATGGCCAGCAGTACACATCAATGGATATCCCAATTTAATGGATCCATCGAGCATACTTAAGCTGTAATATAGGTCTACAATATCATATCAAAAACTAATCTCATCCACACACAGAATAATAAGAACAACAGCAAATAAAAGAAAGTACATCAAGTCCAGTCTCAGCAGAGTATGTCGAGGAACAACCCGACAAGAGTCTAAAACACTGGTTCATCCGACCAGAACAAAAGAGTCCAAAATAAAGTATCTGAAGAGTACAAATAACATAATCTCAAGTAAAATCTTCTGCCGTCACCTCTGCTTCTAGGATAGGTTCTCCTTCAGCAACAGCTCCTGGTATAGCTTCAGCTCCTGTCCCGTAAACCTCGGGATAATGTTCTTCTGCTAAACCTGGGGACATCATCCATAATCCAGGTCCTCAGGGGACATAGCAAGGTACAAATAATACAAGCTAGAAATAAATGCAGTGAAATAGTAAATGAAATAAGCAGGGTAACTACATAACCATCTAAGTGAAAATGCAACTGAGAGCAACACTAGTACTCAGGCTGAGACTGCTACAAGCTCTGTGTCGGGGAGCCGGTAGCAGCAATATCTAGTAGTGGTCTAGCTCTGCTCGAGAGTCTACAACCTCACAATAGTAGTATATATGTATAGAACAGCCTGTAGCCTGTGTGTCTCTCCCCACCCAATGTAACCACACGTCTCATGTCCATGTCACGTGAGATCAGATCTAATGCAACAGTCATAAACTAAGAATATATAACTATGTCCATCCTGTATCCTATACAGTATCACCTTGAATATGTCAGGAAGATTCTGTCAATGTATGGTGTCAAGTGTCCTAGGTTGTAGTGTACTTGATAATCAAGCACGAGAATATAAAGGGTCTCGAATGTCCATCACTAAATGACGTACACAACTCCGCGTACGGGGTTGGCACCCGACTGTGATCGGACACAAAGTACGTCATACGGTCCTAGGTTATAGCATGTACAATATTCCAGAAAATAAAGCAAAAGAACTAAATAAACTAATAAACTGCAATTTATGGCAAGGTACACTTGCCTGGGATTGGAATATCAGTGGCGGTCCTTGTAACAGTGGGTTCAGCAATAACTCCTCCAAAAGCTGAAATGAACATTACCAACAGTCTCAGAACATAGAAATTAGTTAGAAACGTCTGTCCTTAAGTCCAGTTTGGACACAAGGGCAAAAAACGACATTTCTAGGCCAAAGCGGGTCCATGTGTGGGCCGCTTTGCACCGAAAATCGGGTCAGGGTCAAAGATTTCCAAATCAGTCCAACTTAGTGCCAACAAGTCAGGAACATTGATACGAACCCAACGGAACTTCCAGAATTGGATTCCGATGAGCCGTTCTCAAAATCGCCCGTCAGGTGGAGCCTGTGGGGCCCACGACACGCGATTTTCCAACATTCTCAGAATCAAACAAAACTTGACCCACAGGACCAGCGTATTGCTACGAGTCCGATGGCGCAGGTTTCGTCTCAATCCGACGTGTATACACTAAGTTACAGTGAGATTTAGAAAACACGGATACGGGGCGATGTCCGCGGATACGCACTGATTCTGGTGTGCACGCACATCCGAATCAGCTTCTGCGAAAGCCCGCACGTCCGTATCAACGATGCTGACGTGTCGGCGAAGACCGCACGTGACCAAGTCGTCCCGTTTGGCGGGGCGTACTCGATTCCGGGGTGAAACAGGGCTAAGTTTTTCCTGTTTTTGGATCGCGGTGTGCGATCACCACAGGACGCGATGCCCCGAGCAGTTTGTCTGGGCACCGAGAGGGTCTAACAGGCTTCGCAAAGAAACTTACGGAATGGAAATCGGAGCTACGAGTAGGAAGTTATGAATACCTGAAAGAAGGCTGAAAATCCGAGTCCTACGTGTCCAAATTGTGTCCTGTACTCTAGGGTTTACTGTGTCCTCTGATCACCACAGTGTCCGGCCGTGTCCGGCTCATACTCGCGTCCTGGGTCGCGTCCACGTCTGCCGGAGTCGGCCTAGGGTTCAGGAGGAAGCAGCGCCTGTCCTGGTGTGATCGGCGGCGTCTGGACGGCCGGATCTTGGCCGGACGGAGGAGAATTTGGGGGGCTCGGGTTCGACAGCAGGTTTGGGGCCGGAGGTGGCCGGACTCGGGTGCTGGAGGCTGGGCGAACTGGTCCTGGTGGTCGGGGCGGTTCCTCAGGGTGGTCAGAGGCGGATTGGAGGTCGCCGGAAGTCGTGGTTTCAAGAGGATTTCCGGCGGAGGTAGCTGGGTTTAAATAGGGTCGTCGGGGAGGCAAACCGCCGAAGGTTGGCCGGAAGGTGAAGGGGACGGGTCGCCGGGTGAAGGGGAGCTGAACCGAGGGGTCAGCCGGCGGCCACGGCGGCGGAAACGGCCGCCGGCTGCCGAAGGGTCGGGTCTGTAGGGATTCGGGTGTTAGGGTTTCTAAGCGGGTCGGGCGGGTCCGAGCGGGTCAGGTCTGACCCGGATCCGACCCGCTAAGAGGGTTGGACCGGTTTAGTCAGACCGGGCGGTTCAGTCCAGGGTTCGGTAAAAATGGTTTGGTTTGATTTGGTTATTTAAATCAGTAAATTTTTACAATAGTTTTTAATGCTTTAAAAATTCATCTGGGGTCCAATAAATTCCCGGAAAAATACCCCATGCTCGGTTTTTAATTTTACACTGGAAAATATAATTTTCATCACATTCTAATATTATCTAATATCATTTAAAAATTCATTTTAAATCAGACAGCTTTAATTTACTGGTTTTAAAAATTACCGAAAATTGCTAATTAATTCCAGAAAATAAATTTTAAAATTCTTAAAAATTCAGGTGATTACATTTTTGTCGTGGTTACATAATTATGTAAGGATCTTAAACATCAAGCATTGTAAATTTTTGGTAATGGTACCATGCATTGTCTAATATGCCTATGATATATGATATTTCAGGTTTTTTGTCTTGATACAAGTTACAAAACGAAGGACTTCGAGCATTAGCTATAGGACCAAGCAAGAGGGCAAAGTATTAGAATGAATACACCATTAATGACTTCAAATTAGAACTAACGATAAGCCTATAAATCACTCATTTGTCGATGAGGAGGCAAATTATACAAGTAATTCTTGAGTTTGTGTATGGGGCTCAGTCTACGATTTTGATCGAGAATACGACTATTATGGTATACTAAGAGATGTTATAAAGCTGGAATACCTTTTTTTGTATTCTTTTAAGATAAAAATTATGTTATTTAAATATGATTTATTCGACACAATACCTAAGAAAGGATGAAAAATCGATAAACAATTTGGATTTGCTGATATAAAACATGAAAAAAGATATGGAGGGTTCGAACCATTTGTGTTAGCAAGTCAAACAATTCAAGTATATTATACGAGTTATCCTAATTGACGATGCAATATCCAATATTGGTGGGATGCATTCAAAATGAAAGCTAAAAACATATATAATATTGGAGATCTAGCATACCAGGAGGATGAGGTAGGCCTTAACTTACATATATGAGTTCGACCGACGTTGATGATGTGGAGGTTGTCGTTATTGTATAGAGTGATAGATTTGAAGAAGCGAATGACATAGAAGATTTATCTCATATAGAGGAGGAGAATGATATGGAGGTATCTAATGAGGAAGAAGAATTAGAAGGTAAAGATGAAGATGAAGGTGAAAGTAAAAAAATAAGAAAGTAGAAGATAATTCATAAGAGGAAGGAGAAGACGATTTAGAAGATGAAGATTGTTTGCCATTAAAATTGGGATTGATTTAATAACAAACTAAAGAAAGTACAAAGAGGTAATAGACAGACAATCTAAGTATAATTTTTGATTCTGGGGGATGACGATGGAGATTGAGTGCTGTAGTGACTCTTTTACTCCATTGACGGTCCAATACAGGAGCGAGAAAGCTCTTCTCTATTCTCTCTCTTGTGCCTGTTGCTCGCCTGGGGGTGGTCTGGTCTCTTTAATGTAGAAAAAACTATCCTTTAGAATGTTCAAGTTGCTTCTATTTATAGCCATCATGCTGATGGGCCATAGGTACCACATATGCCTCTTTTTGGTGGCCGCATAAGGCTCCTTCAACATAATACGGTTGTAACTGTCGCCGCATGCCATGGACATATTTTCATGTGATTTTGGTTGAGATATATTGTTGTAGAGATCTCGGGGTGGTTGCATGTGTGACTTGGTCAGCTGGACACATAGTCAGCATTGATTGTATGAAAAATCATCTTCCATTGTAACAGAAAGATTATGCAAGTCGAGAGCATCATAACATCATGGTCGCATATTATCATGGCTGCATACGGGCTCTAGTTTGGCCTTGGTCGGATGGACACTCTGACTGCACGATATTGTGGCTGCATACGTGCTCTCATCTTGCCTTGGTCGAATGGACACTGTGGTCACATGATGGCGAGGCCGCATAGGTCTTGTAGCCGTGTACGTGCTCTCATTTGGCTTTGGTCAGATGGACACTCTGGCTGCAAGATGGTTAGGCCACATGGGTCTTGTAAACGCATACGTTCTTTCGTTTGGCCTTGGTCAGATGGACACTTTGGCTGCATAATGGCGAGGCCGCATGGGTCTTGTAGCTACATACGTGCTCTCGTTTGGCCTTGGTCGGATGGACACTCTGGCTGCATGTTGACGAGGCCGCATGGGTGTTGTAGTTGTATACGTGCTCTCGTTTGACCTTGGTCGGATGGATACTCTGGCCGTATGATGACGAGGCTGCATGAGTCTTGTAGCCGCATATGTGCTCTCATTTGGCCTTGATCGGATGGACACTCTAGCCGCATGATGGCGATGCCGTATGGGTCTTGTAGCCACATACGTGCTCTTGTTTGGCCTTGGTCGGATGGATATTCTGGCTGCATGTTGACGAGCCCGAATGGGTGAGGACACGTGGCCTAGCGCGTCTGTGGAGGCTATTAATGCATGATATTACTTTCTGTATTTTGTATGCTGCCCCTTTCATGAATCTCGAGGCGCTCAAAACTTTATGTCAGTCATAGAAGACTGTGTCGAGGGCTTTGTATGCGACCTCTTACTCTGAGGTTGTCCAGGCCACATAAAGGTTGTTTATGCTCTTATGCGTCTCCAAGGGGCATAAGCTTTTTGCAACTCCAAGGGGGCATGAGCTCTATGCGGCCTGCATAATTTTATGCTTCTAGAAGATCCCCTTCAAAGTTTTCAAAATAACAAGTTTAGAATACTTTGAATAAGAAGCATGGTCGAGCAGTTTTGGCCGCATAGGAATGGCATGCCGCATAGTATCGTTGCCGCATAGAGGGCTCTGACAGACTGTCCGATCATTTAAGAGGATTTGCTTCGGTCTTCCAACGGATCTCTTGGGATTCTGCAGCGTCAGAAGAAAAAGCGTCACAACCAATAAGGGGTCGCCATCGTCACGAGGATTGAGGCGAATCGGGATTCGAACATCCGCCATATATCCGAGCCTTATATAAAGGGGGCATGCGGCAGGATCCTCAGTTGGAAGCTTGATCTTCGCCAGGTAGGTGTCGTCATTCTGTAATGCCTCATACAGAGAAACCCGAGTATCTTTGGAGAGCTGGAGAAGCTTGAAGAGTGAAAACTTCGGTGGAGTGTTGCGAGCAAGGCCAAGATATCAAAGTTATAGGGCTTCTCTAGCTCTTGAGCTGAATCTTTGAACAATGGTTTGTCGAAGCAAATTTTTTTTTGCTTGATCTTGTCCGCTACTCGAGGCTGGGATGGACCCGAATCAGATGTTGCTGGTACAACTGTTGGAAGTGCACCATCGTCAGGGATGCCGTACTCTCGTTGGTGTCAGGCCTGACCTTGTTGTTCCTGCTTTGGCTTCTTCGGATGGGATAGAAACCATGTGGCAGGATTTGGACTTCTTGCCCTTATTCTTGGTGGCAGAAGGTGTTGTCTGCTGCATCAATTCTGGATCAAGATCGGGATGAACCCATATGACCTCCCTACGTGGTGTGGTGAGAGGTATCAACCCGGTTGTTTGGTCATGAGCTGACGAAAGATTGACGACCTCCATCGTTGCCTGGAAGATTGAGATTACTCCGTCTTAGGCTTCTGTTGTCAGAAAGTTGCCAAATTGGAGTGATACCATGTTAGTGGCAACCGTCTTATCATCGAAGTCCAAGGTGAGGGCCTTGGTGTCGAACAGACGATGGATATATCGCTTCAGTGTATAGCAGTCCCGCATCGCATGATAGACATAACGATGGTATTGGCAGTATTTTGGATTATTCATCTCGGCTGCCTCAACAGGGCATTTGACGTTAGGGAGCCGAAGCTTGTTTCCCTGCATCAGTACATCAAAGATCGCCAGGACATCATCATCTTCGAAGGAATATATTTTCTTCGGTTTTGGAGCTTCCGTCGGCTTTTTCTCAGGCTTCTTGGTCAAGTTAACGACAAGGGCCTGCTTTTCTTTGCTGTCATGGCTATTATTGCCGTTGTTGTTGTTATTATTGCTGTTATAAGGATGTTTTTCCCTATCATCATTGACGGGGATCTGTATTCCCAAGAGCCGGGCGTCAGTTACCTTCTTCTCAGCGTCGACAACGTTTATGATGAACGTTCATCAATTCTTTGAATTGACTGTCGCCCATCCAGAGACTGACTGTTGGAAGTAGATTTCTGTGGCACATGTCCATCCGTGTGGACTCAGGATTGCCAGGAGGTAACTTCAGTAATGCTTACATGTATCTTTCGATGTAGGCGCGTACATGCTCCTTCTATTTCTGTATAATGTCCATTAGGGAGGATATTTCATGCCGCTTCTTCCGTCATAGAATTGAGAGAGAAAAAGACCATTTAGGTCATCGAACGACGAAATACAGTTGTCTTGTAGACTACAGAACTAGTCAAAGGCTACTTCGGATAATGTTCCCACAAAGATCTTAATAAGGAGGGCGTCAATACGAGGTAGGTGCCTCGTTGCAATTTTAAAGTAACTCATATATTGACGGGGAGATATCTTTCCGTCAAATGGGTTCAGATTGAAAGGCTTGTACTTTGGTGGATACGTCACATCTCTCCACTCGGTGGGATATGGTTGTCGTAACCCGATCTCACGGAGTGTGTTTCATTTTCCTAGCGAGTCCAGACGAGCTCACAGTTCTCGCATCTCCTGAATTACTTCTTGGCCTTCATCTGATGCAGAAGTTTTAGACACCCTGGTAGAGCATGACGGCCGCCAGCGAAAGGAACAGTTATATTCGAATCTCCATTGGTCCCAGGGTCCTGGTTTGCTTATCCTGAGGCCCTTGGTGGTTGAGAGACTACACTTGCCTTTATGTCTAGAGTTGATTGGGTCAAGGCTTTCATTGACTCGCTCATGGTTTAGATTATGACCTCGAAGGTTTTGAGGCATTGTCGATCACTGGAGCCTTCGTGCTCATCCCCTGCCATGTTTGATGTTCATACATAAGGTGAGATGGATGGGATGGTAGACGTAGTACTTTTTTCCTTAGACTCTTATAACGAATAGTCATCAGAGAAAATCGGTAGTGCTGTATCCCGTTTGGACTCTGATGGAACACTACCTCCAGTGTAGGAAGTTGCATCTTCTTTATGAGGGTGGCTAGCCCCAAGGATCTCAACACTCATTCCTTGGGAATCGTCGTCGTCTCAGAATATGGGATTATTATAGAGTTCCGTGGGATTGCACCTCTAGCTTCTGTAGACATCTGGAGTCCTGAGAAAGAGCTACCCCCAGTAGCTGACAGCTTCTTCTTTGAGTGGGTGCCAGGAAAATACCCTCTGCTTGTCCTCCTTCGATCTGCCTCCTTGACACGCTGGTCGAGAGTGATTAACTGGAGGTGCTGAACTTCCTACCTTCCTTCGCGAAGGGGGCCTTCAAAGCCGAATAACATAAGGCAAAGGTCAGCTCCTCTTTCTTTGGTGATTGCACCTACTCTCCGGGCTGCTGCCCGCTGGGTTCCCTTGGTTGCAGTCATTATAATATTGATTGCCTGTTCGCAGGTACCGCTATCTGATTATAGCGGCAATTGATGATAATGCTGGAACAGTGATTCCCCGAAGGGGCCATTTTATATGACGTGGTTTCTTCCCTCGCTTTGCGCTTGTGATTGATCACGTTGCGCAAGTCATGCGGGGCCTGATTTACCTTTATACCCTTGTTATGAGAACATGGGTGTGTAGATGTTAGTTTTTCTCCCTGACCTGGGTTTCGTTGAAGAACTTTTCCTAGGTCATCAGCGGAAGACTTTTGAGGTCTACTCAGTCCACTTGCCACTGCGGGATGGACACGTAGGTCGGTCTTATATAGATTTATGTCTGAGGCATGCATAACAGTTTGCGATGTCTGTTGATGATCAGCAGGATGAACAGTTGCTTGAGCTTGGCGAGCTTGCACTGCCCTTGACTTCTTCGTCCTTGCACGTGCTGGTATGAAGCCTAGAATCATCCTCTTGTGCCATTATAACTTCAAGAAAGAAGCCCCCCTTACACTAATTAATGCATAATATGAAGAGTCAAAGTTTGGGTTATCACCATTCTCAGTATAGCGCATAGGATCAACGCTGTGTGAGATTCGTTCAAAAATAGAGGTTCTGCTACTGTGCCTGCCGCATGTTGACTTTTTCCTGCGGTCGACGATCGGTGTCTAATGTAAACTTTTGCCTGCGGCTATAGACTTATGCGGCTTATGCTGTTGCCGCATGGAACATGTCTCAGCACCCAAATTTCTGGCATCGTAGTATTTTATTTTGCCTGAGTTTAGCCGCTGATGTAGTGCCCCACTACGCGTTGGCACTATATACAAGAGATATCGATTTGCTGACTTAAAAGGAAACTTTTTTGAAGATCTCCTTGTTGAACCAGAATATGACTAATCTCAGTGAGGGGACATTGTCGGAACCTTCGCGATCGGGGCATAACAGAATGGTATCAGAGCAACTCGATCCTCTGGCCTTACGCCCATTTTGCTGTTGTTCTTAGATGAAGATTTCTTGTACATTGATATCGTTGCTGAGTTGAGCGTTCCATACAATAAGTCCATAAATATTCTCAAGATGTGCACACAATTTTTTTGGATTTGATTTATTTCTTGAGAGTTATTATTTCGTGCTTGTTGATTGCTAAAGTTTTTGATTGAGGATGCTGAGGGATGAGGACTATCGCTGCTCTGGATATCGAAAGTTTCTCCTTGAAGTTTCGAGTACGAAATTTTTTCTTGGTGGGTAAGTATGTAGTGTCCCGCTCGAGTTTGCACTATGTACAAAAGATATCGGTTTGCTGACTCTAAAATGAAAACCTTTTTGAAGAGCTCCTTGTGGAACCAGACGATGACTGATCTCGACGAGGGGGCATTATAAGGACATTCGGGATCGGGGCGTGACAGCTGAGCGCCTTTCTCAACTGTCGCATGAACATGGTCAGCCTGAGTGGATGCATGGTGTGCGTCTGTGGCAACAAGGAAAGAAGTGGGAAGCGTATGCTCCGTATTTGGGTGAGGTACTGTCACGCCCCGATCCCGCAGAGGGACCGTTCGTCCTCTCTTGGTCCCTACGGAACCGATCGTCCTCATTTAGGCGCGATATCGTGCAAGCCTAAATTATGCTTGCACAAGGCTAAAGCTTAAACAAGGGCAAGTAAGCTATTCAATACGGAAGCAGTGGGACATTTTTGCAGAAAATTAAAGAAAACAATGGCAAAATAAAAATAAGCTCTTTATTGAACAAGCACTGCTAGGCCGAGGTTACAAATCGCTCAAGCACTCTCTTTCTCTCGATTATAATGACATCATTCCAAACATTACATCCCTTTATACAAAAGTAGCTCAAAGCACAACTCGATACGGCTCAAGGCATCGACTCCAGATTTTTGGGTCCTTGGGATGAGGCACGGCTATCGCTTACTCGGACGATCCAACACCTGCAAACAAGCAAACTGTTGGTGGGTCAGCACTTTGGGAAAAGTACTGATAAGTATAAAATCAGCGAACAAAAGTAACACTCCCTGAAACACACACTAAGTTAGCATGTGGCAAAATATTACATTACTAGTGATCTTGCTACTTTTACCTAGATTCATTTCATGTAGCACAAGATTATAGACAGCTTACATCTTTTCAAAAATATAGCTTTAAAAATAGTTTTGCATATTCAAACATTTTAACATACAATCAGGACAGTGTTCTATCGTGCAGTGCGCAACACATATTGTGAGCCATAATCGATCTCTTAGGAACAAAATTTATCTCTAGTGAACTGTTCATCCCAAATCAAGACAAGTGCATCAAGTAAACTTATCAATTCAATGCAATAGGGGCCAGCAACATATTCAAGTAAAACAGATCTGTCTCATTTAGCATTTATGATAAAGAACATAAGGAAATACAAGTGATCACTTATTCAGTGATCCTTACCCATGGCCGAACGGTTATCCCTGCAGCAGACATACAAGTTAGCAACATTGCATATATATAATAAGTTCTTTTTCCCTATCCGTCTCTGCATCAAACAATTATGTATGCAAGAAGATAAACCAAGCATGCACCATAACTGCATGATGGTCCATGAGTCTACTTCCTCATGAAAAGCAGCAACTGGGACTACAAGCCCAGGCTAACTATTAGACAAGACACCCCCCTAATCGTGAGGACTACAAGCCTCAGGGTGTTTCGATTATCTCACCCAGGAAGAACGATTCCAAGTGCCCCAGAAATTTGTTCGAGAGACAGTACCTTGTGCACAAGTTGTCCAAAGACCAATGCGATGCAAGCGATTCTATCAGATAAAAGACTATATAATGTACATGTCCAAAAACAAGCAAACATCATATCAAGCGATAGAGCTGGAGCCCTCAATTCTCTTCTTTTCAATCTATTCGATAGGTTTAATCTTCTTTCTTTCTTTCTTTCTTTCTTTCTTTCAATCGAGATGTTCAATAGCATACGATACAAGTTATTTAAATAGTTCTATCTTTTTACAATGCGATCAATGAAACATGTTCAAGCAATCTAGTTCTTTTAACAAGTAACATGCAAGAATAGTTCTATATATCTAGCATTCAAATTCTATCTCTAGTTTAGCATACGATACAAGGATAAGTGCAAGCAATCTTTTACTCTTTCTTATTAGCATGGCAGTGATTCATTCGATAGTGGTATCCGTGTAACTAAGCATGCAACATTTCTATCTATTCTTAGCATGACAATAGTTCTATCTTTCTTAGACAAGCATTCAAGTTCTCTAGTTAGGCAAGCAGATTCATTTTAATGACAAGTAATACAAGTTTTCTTATTAAGCATGCAGAGTCAGGTTCTATCATTCTTCTTATGAAACTATCTTCTTAGAACAAGCAGTAGAAAACTCAGATTCATTATTAAGGCATGCAAAAATTAGAGAATGCAGTTCTGCCCACTTACTTAGATCAATCGTCTTGTGGTTTGATCGGGAACTCTCCTAGAAGACTTTCACTCGAGTAAACAAAGCGATATCACTTGTACATAGTGCCTACGCGGAGCGGTACACTACATACTTACCCACCAACATAAATTTTTATCCTCGAAACTCAAGGAGAAACTTACAAAAATCTAGAGCAACGATAGTCCTCATCCCTCACAATCCTCAATAAAAAACACAAGCAAATCACAAGCACGAAAGCACAACTCTCAAGCAACAAATCAAATACAGAAAACTTTTGCGCGCATCTTTGAGAATATCTATGGACTTATTGTATGGATCGTTCATTGCTGAACAATATCGGGCACATCTCTGAGTCGGAGGCAACGGAATAGGCAAAGAATTGAGTAGCTCTGATACCATTATGTTACGCCCCGGTCCCGCAGGGGGGCGTTCGTCCTCGCTTGGTCCCTATGGAACCGATCATCCTCGCTTGGGTGCGATATCGTACAAGCCTAAATTGTACTTGAACAAGGCCAAAGCTTGAACAAGGGCATGTAAGCTATTCAATACGGAAGTAGCAGCACATTTTTGTAGAAAAGTAAAGAACACAATGGCAAAAGGAAACAAGCTCTTTATTGAACAAGTGATTCTTGGCCGAGGTTACAAATTGCGTAAGCACTCTCTCTCTCTCGATTACAATGACATCATTTCATACATTACATCCCTTTATACAAAAGCAGCTCAAAGCATAACTCGATACGGCTCAAGGCATCAACTCCAGATTTTTGGGTCCTTGGGATGATGCACGACTATCGCTTCCTCGAACGATCCAACACCTGCAAACAAGAAAACTGTTAGTGGGTCAGCACTTTGAGAAAAGTACTAGTGAGTATAAAATCAACGAACAGAAGCAACACTTCCTGAAATCCACACTAAGTAAGCATGTGGCAAAATATTACATTACTAATGATCTTGCTAGTTTTACCTAGATTTATTTCATATAACACATGATTATAGTCAGCTTAAATCTTTTCAAAAACATAACTTTGGAAACAGTTTTGCATATTCAAATATTTAAGCATACAATCAGGACAATGTTCTATCGTGCAGTGTACAACATGTATTGTGAGCCGTAATCGATCTCTTAGGAACAAAAGTTATCTCTAGTGGACTGTTCATCCCAAATCAAGACAAGTGCATCAAGTGGACTTATAAATTCAATACAATAGGGACCGACAACATATTCAAGTAAAACATATCTGTCTCATTTAGAATTTATGATAAAGAACATAAGAAAATACAAGTGATCACTTATTCAGTGATCCTTATCCATGGCCGAACGGTTATCCTTGCAACATACATACAAGTTAGCAACATTGCATATATATAATAAGATTCTCTTTTTCTGTTCGTCTCTATATCAAACAATTAGGTATGCAAGAAGGTAAATCTAGCATGCGCCCTAACTACATGATGGTCAATGAGTCTACTTCCTCATGAATAGAAAAAGCTGGGACTACAAGTCCAGGCTAATAATTAGACATGATACCCCCTAATTGCGAGGACTAAAAGCCTCAGGGTATTTCGATTATCTCCTCGGGAAAGAACGATTTCCAGTGCCCCAGGAATCTGTTCGAGAGATAGTAACTTGTGCACAAGTTGTCCAAAGACCGATACGATGCATACGATTCTATCAAATAAAATACTATATAATGCACATGTCCAAAAATAAGCAAACATCATATCAAGCGATAGAGCCGGAGCCCTCAATTCTCTTCTTTTTAATCTATTCGATAGGTTCGATCATTTCAATAGGTTCAATTTTATTTCTTTCTTTCTTTCAATAGAGAGGTTCAATAGCGTACGATACAAGTTATTCAAACAGTTCTATCTCTTTACAATACGATCAATAAAACATGTTCAAGCAATCTAGTTCTTTTAATAAGTAACAGGCAAGAACAGTTCTATATATATCTAGCATGCAAATTCTATCTCTAGTTTAGCATATGATACAAGGATAAGTACAAGCAATTTTTTACTCTTTCTTATTAGCATGGCAGCGGTTCATTCGATAGTGGTGTCCGTGTAACTAAGCATGCAATATTTTTATTTTTTTTAGCATGACAATAGTTCTATCTTTCTTAGAGAAGCATTCAAGTTCTCTAGTTAGGCAAGCAGATTTATTTCAATGACAAACAATATAAGTTCTCTTATTAAGCATGCATAGTCAGGTTCTATCATTCTTCTTATGAAACTATCTTCTTAGAATAAGCGGTAGAAAACTCAGATTCATTATTAAGGTGTGCAAGAATCAGAGAATGCAGTTCTGCCCACTCACTTAGATCAATCGTCTTGTGGTTCGATCATGAACTCTCCGAGAAGGCTTTCACCCGAGCAAGCAAAGCGATATCACTTATACATAGTGTCTAAGCGGAGCGGGGCATTACAGGTGCAGCGGCCGTCGCTACCCATGTCCTGCGGGTCTTCATAGGCTTTTCTTGCCTTGGAGAAGGACTCGCGCTATCCCCGGAGAGCATGTTCTCAAATGCTTGTTGGTTGAAGCATACCACCAGTATCCTTTGGGTTGAATCCAGCTTGGCCACATCAGACTGCGTCACCACCTTCTCATCAAAGGAGAAAGATGTTCCCATCATAGTCGCCACCTTATTTTCCATTAAAATTGGGATTGATTTAATAATAAACTAAAGTAAGTACAAAGAGGTCATAGACAGACAATCTAAGTACAATTTTTTATTCTGGGAGGTGACGATGGAGATTGAGTGCTGTAGTGACTCTTTTACTCTGTTGACGGTCTGATGTGGGAGCGAGAAAGCTCTTCTCTGTTCTTTCTCTTATGCGTGAAACAAAAAAAAGTCAGCCTTTAGAATGTTCAAGTTGTTCCTATTTATAGCCATCGTGCTGATGGGCCATAGGTGCCTCATATGCCTCTGTTTGGTGGCCGCATAAGGCTCCTTCATTATAATACGGTTGTAACTGTCGCCGCATACAATGGGCAGATTGCCACATAGTCTTGTTTGAGATATGTTGTTGAAGAGTTCTCGGGATAGTTGCGTGTGTGACTTGGTCAGCTGAACACGTAGTCAGCACTGATTGCACGAGAAATCATCTTCGGTTGTAACAGAAAGATTCTATAAGTCAAGAACCGCATAAAGTCTTGGCCGCATATTATCGTGGCCGTATACGGGCTCTAGTTTGGCCTTGGTCGGATGCACACTCTGGCCGCACGATATTGTGGCTGCATACCTGCTCTCGTTTGGCCTTAGTCGGATGGACACTCTGACCGTATGATGACGAGGCTGCATGGGTCTTGTAGTCGCATACGTGCTTTCGTTTGGCCTTGGTCAAATGGACACTTTGGCCGCATGATGGCGAGGCCGCATGGGTCTTGTAACCGCATACATGCTCTCGTTTGGCCTTAGTCGGATGGACATTCTGGGCGCATGTTGACGAGACCGCATGAGTGAGGACACGTGGCCTGGCACGTCTGTCGAGACTACTAATGCATGATGTGACTTTCTGTCTTTTTATATGCCGTCCCTTTCATGAATCTCTAGGTGCTCAGAACTTTATGTCAGTCATCGGAGACTGTGTCGAGGGCTTTGTATGCGGCCTCTTACTCTGAGGCTATCCAGGCCGCATGAAGGTTGTTTATGCTCTTATGCGGCTCCAAGGGGCATGAGTTGTATGCGGCCTGTAGAATTTTCATGCTTCTACAAAGATGAAGATGAAGAAAATTAGTATGTAAGATATATGCATTAGATTAGAATATTAAATTTGTATTATGACACTATTATTTATCGAGACACTATTATTATTAGTACTATCACACCATTATTTATTAAAATTATCACACCATTATTATTAGTATTATCACACAATTATTTATTAGTATCATCTCACCATTATTATTACTATCATCACATCATTATTTATTATCCTACAGATCTACTTATGTCTACACAAGATCGACGTCGAGTATCCGGATCCCGACCTCTCCCACACACTCCAGATGCAGATCATGGAGGAGCTTGTGAGGACAACATCATCATGACCGATGTTGGTTTGTCCCCGCATCCTAATATTTTATCAGTATGTGGAGTCATTCCATCTTCTGATATTTCCTCTATATCGATGCCTACTACTCCTATACCCGCTACCACTGCTACTGCTACAACTGATGTTGCTGCTACACCTGATGATGCTACTACACATGTATCCCGACCCGACGTTCTTGAAAAATGGACTATATATATATATATATATATATATATATATATATATATATATATATATATATATCGTCAGGTTTTTTTGGATCCCCTACTCTACCAAAGAGGTCTCCTAATGAGAGACGAACTGAGCTATGGATTGATGGAAAGACGTAAGTAAATAATTTTAATTTATTGGACTCATGCTTTATTTTATTCTAATTATAATTTATTTGCTTATTTCATGTTCTTTCTGCTCGGAGTTGGCAATGAGCTTGGGGATATCATGTTGGACCATTTTTATGGTCCTTATCTCAACTTCAAGTCCATACCAATGGAGAAGATTTATCTTTAATTGGCTAGAGATTTTGGGAGTATGTATAAGATAATTATTTAGAATAATATTTTTTTATTATATTATTTATAAAGTTTCTAATTTTGGATTTTCTATTTTTATTTGCAGAGGAGCAATTGGTGGCTGGATCACAGAGATGCTGCGATCCAGAAGTGCTACAACTCCATTGCCAACAAAAGGCTATGAGACATGATTAATGATTGGAAGGCATTGGCCTTACTTCCTGGAGACCGGTGCAAGGAGTAGTTGAAGGAGAAATTTTGGGAGAAGGTGAAGGAGGAGATGGTTACTCTTGAATAAAAAGCCCGGTCGATGAAGGCGAAGGCGACCCGTCCTAAGGCTGGTCTATACACGGGTGGATCCATCCCAACCGCCGAGCATTTTTGACGGATGGTAAGTATTTTTATTTTTGTGCACTTACTTTAATAGTCATTTTTTTTGTTATTAATTACTTAACTATTACAGTACGAGGAAGCCGCTAGAACAAGTGGAGACTCGAACACCATCGACTTCTCCAAACAAACGGAAGAAGGATGGAAAACTAGTAGATGATCGAGTTGCTAAGGCATTTGTAAGTGTATATTCTTTTAAAATTTTGACAAAAATTTATTATATTAATTATTTAGAATAATTGTACCCAATCCGTAACCTTAAAAAAAAATCCTAACCCTAACCCTAACCCTAGCTAATCCTAACCCTAATCATATATAACTATAAAAACCCTAACTCTAATTCAGATCTAACCCTAACCCTAATCATATTTCTTTATATAAATATAAGAGACTTATGAGGCATTGGAGAGTCATGTCTCTAAGGCTGCTCGGGGGGGCTGGGGGAGAAAATATTTAATTTTGGAAAAAATATCCAAGTTAGCGATGGAACATCGACTAAGCTGCGTCCGAAGAGATACATAGAAACGATGAATTAGCCACGAAAAATTAAAAAATTTCAGTCAACAACGAAATAGCGCTGGTCAGCGACGGATTAACGACTAATTTTTTAGCCGCTTTTCTGATAAAATTTATGTCCGATACACAAAGAGAATCAGAGACACTCGCTATTTACGCTGCTAACAGCGACAGAAAGTTCCGTTGCTATTTCGCCGTTGAATTTTCTTCGCTAATTTCGTCGATGATTAGTCGATCCAGCGAAGGATCAGCGACGAAAAATGAACGACGACATATGAACTAGCGACAGAAATTTTGAGCCATTGTTCCGTCGCTATTGTTGTTTAGCGATAGATATTGTCAATATAGCGACGGAAACTTCCGTCGCTATTTCATTTATTTGGTGCGGCATTGATCAGACAATGGGTCTCAATGAGCTCGCAAGAGAATCATATCGAAATAAAATCCAGATTTACCGAGAGGTGAGATTTTTAAATACAAAAATAAAAGAGCAACAACAAAAGAGAAAAAAAAAGTAATGTTCGCGTGCGGACGCATTTCGTTTTCAAGCCTCTTTATAACAGTAAACATAAAAGATGTGTGAAGTGGAAAACTGATAATATCTTGCCACGTGGACCAAGCTTGGGCGGAAGCTGAGGGCCTTTCTTGATGGGTAGTATGTCACCGGGTATAGTTATTCTAGTTTCTCACTCAAGTACTGTAGTACTCTCTTTCTTTGCAATCTCTCTCCCTTTGCTGGGATCTCGACATGGTTGGGTGATATTTCTTGCCACCATGGAGTTTTGGCAGATATGGGCATTTGGCCATAGGGAGAGTGACAAGTGGAGACACTATGATAAGCTAATTTCTATAGATTTCATTGATGGAAAGAAGGAACAATGTCATGGACATAGTCATGTTCCCCACAGTTCATTATTTGTCGACTACAATCAATTAGTTATACAGTTTTAACATGTTATGCTAAAGAACGCACTATTGTCTGCATAGCATTGCTTATAATTGAGAACACACGTTAGAAATAACATTTGGGTACACAAACATCTAACAAGAGAAACACACACAGAGACAAACAAAAATAAGACCCCCCCCCAAGATTTAATGTTAGACAATATCATATTACGTAGTTGTGTTTTATTGTTGTACTTTTTTTTAAGAATTATTTACACTAACATCTCCTATGTTTTATGTTTAATATTACACGAAACTTCTTTATTTTTAAAATAATTACACGAACCTTTCATGTACTTTATGTTTTATTTTCAAAATAATGGTGGTTAGTGTAATAATCTTTTATATAAAACATAAAACATATGAGAGGTCCGTGTAATTATTTTAAAAATAAGGGAGCTCCGTGTAATAAACATAAAATATAGGAGATGATAGTGTCAATGACCCTTTTTTTTATTGAAATTATATTTTTCGTTCCAACCAGATTTTCCAACATTTTAGATCGTCTATTTGCATTCTAATCATAATTTTTTGCAGAGTTACTAATTTTAAAAGTCCTTGAATTAGGAATTAAAAGTATGTTTGTGGGGAGGGTGTAGGTAGGAGAGAGGTTGAGGCGGTTCGTAGGGGTGAGAGGGAGGGTGTGCCGAAAGAGGCAGCAAGGGGAGGAGATAGCTCATCGACAGATGGGAGGAGGAAGATGAAGGGATGAGATTTTGCATAATGATTAATGGACAAAATCATCCGAAAACTATAGTTTACTCTGCCTATGCGGTCATGGTATTATGTTGTGATGTTCCAAAGCTCATGGTAGCAAATTACAAATTTGTCATAGTTTATGATATTTAGTTACAAATTATCACAACTTTTAATACAACCAACTTTCATATGCAAATTAAAATAAGTTCAATCATGTTCTCAGACACTTGAGTAGGAGATACCACCAGACACAGAACCATAAGAAACTTTCTTTTCATTCTCTGTACAGGCCCAAATCTTCTAATCTTCCTTCCAGTCCACATCAGAATCACAACAGGAAAAAAAAAAAATTTCTAATGCCATCTACTTTGTAAAAGTATTATTCACTTTGTAATCCTCCATTTCTCATCACCAAAATATTACCAAGAGAAAGTGCTGAATTCCACTCACAAATTCCCACAGCTTAAAAATTATTGAATTTGAAAAGAAGAAGAAGATACAAATAGACTCATGATGATTAAGCAACCCAAAAAATTTCTGACTCTGTTCATATTTTTCTTCCTTGTAATGTTAGACTTCGCAGTATGAACCGTACTTCGCAGTATGAACCGTATCGACAGGCCATTGTTCTAAAATTACTGTCTATGAAAGCTTCAAGACATTGATTCTTTATCAGAGCTCTCTGCATTAATGATTTCTTTATATCAGAGACTCGCCATTATCAAGATACCGAATTCTTAATTATCAAAACTCACTGCACTAGAACGCATTCTTGTAAATGAATATGTTGTTGGGAATCAAGTCTGCTGAAGGGGGGCAGAGTTTGGTCCGAACTCGGTCCCTGGCCGAGTTCGGGCCGAACTCGGTGTGGTGTTCCAGAACCTTTGAACTGAACTCGGTCTGAGTTCGATGTCGGCGGCGGCTGCTCGGGTTTTGGAGTTTTTATGTTATATTTTGGACCGTTGGATGCTAGTGGACAGTTGGATCTTACGGTTGGCTATTTTTAGGGTTTCCTAATCCTAAAATAGGTTTCTCATCCTATAAATAGGGAGGAGGGTGGATGCACAAAGAAGAAGCACAAGTTAGAGATTCGGGATACTCGTCCACAGAAAATTTAAGAAAAAAATCCGTGCTTTGCTCTTAGGACTTCGTCATCCAAGACAGAAGGAAGAAGGAGATCTATTCGAGAAGTCGTCAACTTTGGTTAGGAAGATTGCTACAGGTTGGTGAGTGATTTCAATTGTAATCTTCTGCTTTTCTTCATGAGTGTGGTGAGGGGGTTGAACCTATTAGGGCAAAGGGTTTCAACATTAGTTTTTGCAATCTTGTAATTTCATCTGAGTTATAAAGGTTGAAATTTGTCCAGGTGACGTAGTCATCGCCATATAGTTGTCTTCATCTGTGCATGATATTCGTAGATTGATTGGTCATCTCAGGTGGGTTGGCAAAACGCTTTCGCGATGCGCCCAACACGTGGTATCATAGCGCACGCGTTCCCAACACATGGTATCAGAGCCAGGTTCTTCTCAAGAGGGAAGGTGCAACTATGTCTATGGAGCAGATGAACACTCGTATGATCACCCTCACAGGAGGAAACTAGGCGATTTGGAAGCCAAGAATGAAGGATCTACTCTGGTGCAAGGACTTGCATGGTCCGTTGGAGGGCGACAGCTCAAAGCCGACGGACAAAGGTGCTGATAACTGAAAACGACTGGATCGGAAGGCTGTTGGATTCATCCACCAATGGCTGGACGACTCGGTGTTTCACCACGTGTCCATGGAGTATTTTGTAAAAGCATTGTGGGAGAAGCTGCATTCGTTGTACGAAAAAAAGACGACTGGCAACAAGGCATTTTTGATTCGCCAACTCGTCAACTCGAAGTACACAAAGGGTGCACTGGTGGAACAACATCTGAACGAGCTTCAGGACATCATCAATCAGATGTCTGTGATGAAGATGGTGATTGAGGATGAGCTTCAGGCCTTTCTGCTTTTGAGTTCTCTGTCAAAAAGCTGGGAGACGTTGGTGGTGTCGGTGAGCAACGCCGCTCCTGATGGAGTTGTCACGATGGAGGAAGTCAAAAGCAGCTTATTGAATGAGGAGATCCGGCGTAAGCAAGTGGAATCGTCGCAGGTGTCCGCTTTGTGGCTTCCTACGGGAAGGGAAGACCCAAGTCACATGCGAGGACAAGAAGGAGTTCTCAAGATCTTGCGATTATGGACCACAAGAAGGGCTGCTATCACTGTGGCGAAAGGGGTCATATCAAGAGGAACTACATGAAGCTCAAAGATGAGAAGGCCAAAGGTAAGAATGATCAGGAGGATCTCACGGGTATAGGAGATCTCATCATCGCAGCAACCGACGCAGATGAACCTTGTAGCATGTGTCATGACAACGACTGGGTCATGGACACGATGGCGTCGTATCATGCCACTCTATATAGGAGGATCTTCACGTCATATCGCGGTGACAGGTTTGGACGTGTGAAGATGGGTAATAAAGGGACGACTACAGTTGTAGGCATCGGTGATGTGCACTTGACAACGGTGCTTGGTGAGAAGCTCGTTCTCAAGGATGTGCGACATGTCCCGAGTTTGTGCTACAACTTGGTTTTGGTAGGGAGGCTGGCGGATGATGGTTGTCGCAGTTTATTTGGGGACAAAGATTGGATGCTTATGAAGGGTTCCCAGCAGCTGGCTCTAGGAAATTTGTGTTGTGGCATGTACAGGCTCAAGCCGCTGAGGTGTACATACATGCCACAGACACCGGATGGAGGCTCGAGGGGTATTCGACAGGAGGTAGATCGTCGAAAACTTGTCTTGGAGGGGTTTTGAGATAATTTGAGGGATGCAGAGGATTCATTTCGTCGAGACAAAGCGACGAATGGTGATGAGTCAAAGATTGAGGGTCAGTTTGTCGGTCCCAAGACAGTTGGTTGGTCTCCAAGTGGGGGTTGTTCCACAGATCCGGTTTGGGCGACAGGTGGTTTGCCAAAACTTCACAGAGCAACATTGGTTTCAGCAGTTCGAGGCCAAGGAGGAGATCAAGGTTTGCAACAAACTCAATCTGAGGCAGGAATATCACCATTCACACAGTTCAGGGGAAGCTGTGGGTCATCGACGACATGCACAGTGCTTGATGTTCTACTCGAGGACTCATATGTATGGGGGAGCTTCAAGTTTGAACACTAAGGTGGACAGATTCAGGAGTTCGAATATCGGAAGAATCGCACCGTCCGCTTGGTTGGGCCAGCCAAGGGTGAAGAAGCTCGTCGGAACGTTAATACGTTCCGGTGGAAGTAGGGAAGTCGGGGACAGGCAGCCAAGACTCACGGTGAGGCTGATAGTCAGGGACTTTGGTCTTTGTCATGTCATCTATATCGACAGGATCCCAGTAGTGCAGGAGGTGCTACGCATGGCAGCTAGCGTCGACGTGGCGGTCAAGGAGCTGGAGATGACGGAAGATGCAAAGCAACTCAGGGGATCGGAGATCGGTGGCATGGGGGAGTAGATTTTATGTCGTGGGACGACAGGCATGGAGTCCAGTTGTGGAGCCATGGAGCCAACACCTCTCATCAGACTGGAGGAGGAGATTGTTGGGAATCAAGTCTGCTGAAGGGGGGCAAAGTTCATTCCGAACTCGGTGTGGTGTTCCAGAACCTTTGAACCGAACTCGGTCTGAGTTCGGTGTCGGCGGCGGCTGCTCGAGTTTTGAAATTTTTATGCTATATTTTGGACCGTTGGATGCTAGTGGGCGGTTGGATCTTATGGTTGGCTATTTTTAGGGTTTCCTAACCATAAAATAGGTTTCTCATCCTATAAATAGTGATGAGGGATGAGGCACAAAGAAGAAGCACAAGTTGGAGATTCAGGGTGCTTGTCCACAGGAAATCTAAGAGAAAGTCCGTACTTTGCTTTTAGGACTTCGCCATCCAAAACAGAAGGAAGAAGGAGATCTAATCGAGGAGTTGTCAACTTCGGTTAGGAAGATTGCTACGGGTCGGTGAGTGATTTCAATTGTAATTTTCTGTTTTTCTTCTTGAGTGTGGTGAGGGGGTTGAACCTATTAGGGCAAAGGGTTTCAACATTAGTTTTTGTAATCTTGTAATTTTATCTGAGTTATAAATGTTAGAATTTGTCTAGGTGACGTCGTCACCGCCATATACTTGTCTTCATCTGTGCTTGGTGTTCGTATATTGGTTGGTCATCTCAGGTGGGTTGGCAAAACGCTTCCGCGACACGTCCAACACGTAGTATCAGAACGCACGTGTTTCCAACATATGTTCCTATTTCATCAGAATAAAAAGCCTTAATACATGTTAAAATTACAGATAAGAGGACAAATCAAACCGTTGGTAATGTAGTACAGCGGTTTCAAGTTTGATTGTTGTCAAATTGTTCGTTCTCCTAAAAACTTCTTTATCTTCTCCTCTTGGAGGCCTTGAGAAATGATAAAAAGTTACTCACTGGCGATGTCTTCTTCATCTTCTTCTGATCGCTGCTTTCCAGCTTAAAAGAATCCTGCATAAAATCGAGGTTAGTGAAGTCAAGTCTTTTACCGCATATAAAGTTAACATTTATTCTTTAAAACCAATAACTGACAGGAAATTCTGACTAAAATATTTCCATTCAATTTCAAAGTTTAGGTATCGGTGCAAACAAACTGTAATTAACAAGTTATAAATGGCTACATCAAACCTTAGCTGGAGAACCGAATGAGGGATTGCATGTTTTGGAAGGTGTTGATGGGCCTTCAGAGGCAGGGACAACAGTACCAAGCTTAATTCCTGGTAGGAGAAACAGAATCATAGAAGGAAATGACAAAGAAAGAAAAATTCATAACAGTATGATAGTAGACATGTTTTCCATTTATTTGATTCTCACAGGCCCTCTTACCAGGAACCAAGGTGTTTAAATGAAGCTTCATATTGGCGTCAACATCAAAAGTCTGCTTATCTGTTGCTACCGTGAACTGATCTTTTTTACTAGGACTAGTATCGGGTACATCTAAATTGGTAGGGCTAACACTGCAAACAAATGTAGCTTGATTGTTAGATGATAAATCGGTTGCTCAAATTCATGAAAAGGAAAATGTATAACATAACCTGATGTCAAGATACCTTAGAACATTCTTCGGCTTAATAGGATGTTGGGCTGCTGCTAAGAAAGAAAATTGAAAAATCACCTTAGGAGTTGTAGGAGAAAACAATGAGCTGGCAAGTACTAGAAATTTCGGGTAGGAACTGATTTATTTCAGTGATCTCAATGCATTTTCCATTTGAACTTAATATTAATAAAGACAGAAGATTTCTTACATTGTGAGACTGAAACATAATGCCGATTATGCCTGGGGAACTTGGTGCTCAATTGCAGAGTAGAGATGTCAAGGCTAAAAGCATAGTTCTGACATGTAAGAAGACTCTGTTCCAGTGAAATAATGTTTAGATTTTTATATATAAAGAAATATATAAGATAGACCTTTCTAAACAATGGTATTTGACATGAGCAGTCTTTCCACACAGTCGCACTATATTTTAACAATGTTTATGATCATATGTTTTGAAGGTATATAAATCACAGTGTCCCAAAACATTTATGATGATATATGAAGTACAGTTCATGTAGGCCTCTGTTTTATTTGCTTGCTTCTTTCTCCTATGTTTAATTTTTTCCTTGAGCATCCTTCCAAACATAAACGTTAACAATGGTAACAAAATTTGAGAGTATGTTAACTACTTATTGCATTTGGTTCCATGCATGTGGGCCTACGAAAGTAATCTAACGCTAGGCAATAGGCCGAGCCAACTTCTACCCATGAACGTCTAATAAGGTCTGAGCCAAGGTTTGCGGTATCACATTTTGTTTTTTCCGTGTCGATCCGATACTCACACCAGTGATACTGAAATTGTGGCTCTTATTTTAGGTCACATTAGCAGAGGAAAATAAAATAAAATAAAATAAAGAAAGAACCGACACAATAATGTGGTCATGTCTATTGTCTACAAGCAACATGGCACATGTATCAACACAATGTAACCATTATCATTTACCAAAGTTGTATACTACAAATACACAATGTTCATACAAAATTGTCTCATTCAAAACTATCTATTTTAGGGTACTTTGTCCAAAAGCAAGTATAATAAGCATCGATATTGCAAGTGAATAATTTAGCAATATTAAATATTATTTCATTCATGTGACAAATCAATAATATTGCTTTTATTAATGGATCGTATAAAAAGTCATACAACTATGAATATATATAGAGTGAGAAGGTATCCATATCCGGATAGTAGGAGAGGAGATATCCTGATAGGAGTAGGAGGGGAGATATGTATCCACATAGGAAAAATAATCTAATTATAAATCTAATTATTTTTAACACCCTCCTTTAAACTCATGGTGGATCAAACAACATGAGTTTGCTCAATAGAAACTGAAATCGCGGTGTGGGATGTGACTTTGTAAATAAATCTGCCAGCTGATAAATAGACGTCACATGTGGTAGAGAAATGGTGCCAACCAAAAATTTCTCACGGACGAAGTGACAATCAATCTCAATGTGCTTTGTCCGGTCATGAAAAACTGAATTGTTTGTAATTTGAATAGCACTCTTGTTGTTACAGTGAAACGGCGTAGGTCCTGTAGGAGCAATTATCATATCATAGAGCAGTCCGCATACATGGACGATCTCCCTAGTGGTGACAACAATAGCTCTGTACTCTGCCTCAGTAGAAGAACATGCAACAACGTCTTATTTCTTGCTTTGCCATGAGATCAACGAATATTCAAGAAACAAACATAATCCTGAAGTAGATCATCTGGTGGTCAGATCTCATGTCCAATCTGCATCAGAAAAATGCTCAAAGCTCCAGAGTAGATGTAGAAGACATAAATAATGAGCGTGTAATAGAGCCCTGAAGATATCGGATAATTCAGAGTAAGGCACTATAGTGAGCTGATCGAGGGGCGGGAACAAACTGGCTAACAATATTAATTGAATGAAAAATATCTAGCCTAGTCAAACAGAGATACACAAGTTGACCCACTAGCCGTCCGTAGCGAGTAGGATTTGTAAGAGGCTTACCATATGTGGGACGAAGCTTCACATGAAGTTCTAAAGGTGTATCAACTGTGCGACTATCCGATAGACCAGCAGACGAAATAATCTTCGAAGTATATTTTTGCTGAGAAACTAGTATCCCCCTTTTGCTTTATGCAATTTCGAGTCCAAAAAAATATCGAAGATTGCCAAGGTCTTTCATCTGAAACTGCTGATGAAGGTACCTCTGAGTAGCTGCAATATTTGCTGAATCATCGCTAGTCAAAATCATGTCATCTACATAGAGTAAAAGAAGAACTCGCCCTTGCGGTAATG
Source organism: Iris macrosiphon (assembly GCA_036927795.1). Taxonomy (NCBI): domain Eukaryota; kingdom Viridiplantae; phylum Streptophyta; class Magnoliopsida; order Asparagales; family Iridaceae; genus Iris; species Iris macrosiphon. Next base: position 143,995,219 of record JAYESA010000012.1, on the reverse strand, counting down.
ACCATACAAACAAAGAATGATCCTGAGAATATTGCTAAAAATTTGCCTCGCATATAACACTCCGAAAATACTCAAACCAAGCTCGGGGACCTTGCTTGAGACCGTAGATAGCACGACGAAGGCGACAAACATGTTCCGGCAAAGTAAAAAGTCCTGGAGGAGGATCCATATAGACAACCTCCGATAAAGAACCGTGAAGAAAAGCATTATTCATATCAATTTAATAGAGTGGCCACTAACGAGCTGCAGCAACAACATATACGAACTGTGGTCATCTAAGCAACAGGTGCAAAAGTCTCATCATAGTCAATTCCATGCTCCTGTGTAAAATTTTGGGCAACAAGGCGAGCCTTGTATCGCTCAATGGATCCATCAGGTCGATACTTGACCTTGAAGACCCACTTGCAACTAACAGGCTGTCAGCCACCTTTTCCGGCGCACTTTGGCGCATATTGTTTGCTATCCCGACCATTGTTTAGACCGGACCTGAGAGTTGTGGAGAGAGTGGGTTTGGTTGGGTTAGTGGCATGTGTGGCTTGGTTTGAGTGATCCAACGATCCACATCTCAAATCTAAACATATATATTTTCATTTCTCTCTCTGCTCATTATTTTTTTCTATTTTTCTCTCTTAGGTTTTCTCTCTCACTCCGTAGGCAAGTACACCTTGCACAAGAGAAGAACCATAGATTTATGCATACTTTTAGTTTTTAATATTTTTTTGTTTATTTCTAGCTCATATTGTTGGAATCGAGACCCTTCATCTTTAATACTTGTTGTTCTTGATTTTTTTGGTTGAATTTGCATGGACTTGAGTTTGGGTCTATGGATTCACTTTTATTTTTCTGGGTTTTGATCTCCCAAAACTTTGTGTTTCACAAAAACTAATTAGCTCATAGTGTAGAGCAACATATTTTATGTAACTTTGCTTTTGGCCATCTTGATTTCGAGTCCAGCTAAGTTCAGTGCTGAAACTTGATACAATACATATGCCAAAGTGGCTAACTAGAGAAGAAGAACAGTGCTCCGTTAAGAGTATGCAAGAGAACACCTTTGGCGTAGAAATATGTATGTTTCACTTTGGACGCATTGGTGTGTTGTCCCAACTCCTCGTACGTACTAATCATACTGTACTCAGTCTCCTAGCAAAAGTGCGCTAGTCACACTACTTGATTAAGTAGAGCACTTTCAAGAGAAAACCTAGTTGCCGCACTTTGGTGCGTATTCAATCAAAGTTCTCACAAGAAAATCAAGAGAAATTGCGCCACAGTCAGTCAGCGCACTTTCTTCGCGTTTGGCAATCTGGCACATCTTTTCTATGTTCGTCAGTCGGCGCACTTTTCTTACGTTTGGTCTGCTCACACACTTTCTTTCCTCTTCATTTTCTTAGGGACGAAGCTTTGGTTGGTTTCTCGATTTCTGAGTTATTGATTTGTGTGCTCCTCAACTGATGATTTTTTCGACTGTCGAGCTTTGACCTCGAATTGTGTGTTTTGTCGTTTAGTTAGCTTGCTCGCGCACTTTCTTTGAAAGCAGGTCTTATTCTTGCTCGCGCACTTTTGTCAAGTGCGCCGTGTTGGTTAACTTGACAAAGTGTGCCACCCCTTTATAGCTCACGTACTTTATTTCTAAAGTGTGCCAACCTTATTTCTGTGAGTTTGTGTGCAAACTTTATTTCTGTGAGTTTGTGCGCCAACCTTGTTTGTATGAGTTTGTGCGCCAACCTTACTTCTGTATGTTTGTACGCCAACTTGCTTTGTGCGCCTACTATTTCCTGCGTAAGTTGGGCCCTTTGATTGGTTTAACATTTACGTTGGTTGAATGATTGTGAGGATGTGGATGACTTATATTTCGATCTTGAATGTATATGGACTTAATGACCTAGTTATGACTATAAGCTAAATTGACTAAGTACCTAACATGAGCCTATAGATGTGGTCCTATATGCACTTGCTATTTTACTTGCTAATTAGATTACTTTTGCTTGATCACCTTATTATACGTTGGATAGAATTAGAGGCGTAGTTCAAATCGGATGACGTTCTGCAATCACGGTCCTTATTTGGTTTAAGGGTTATGGATCTGATCTCGAGGGGTTCTTGCACTACTCTTATCCTCATTCATCGATATAATAAAGTGACAAATTAATGTGACAAGTATTAGACTATTATGTCCTGAATAACCTGCTACCTGATAACTTGTCCATGATCTTGGTACTAGAACTTATTCTTGCCCTGACTATTGTATCCGTGCTGATACACTTCATCGCACTGAGAGTGCTACTTGATATATAGTGAGCCTTCGTGCCACATACTCCTGCTATATGATATATGTAATTATTTTCATGCACGAATCTGCTAGTTGGATAGTGACTTTAGTCGTGGCTAAATAGTATTGATTGTTGTAACACACTAGGGTGAATCCAGATTTAACTTTCGAGTGATAATGTGGGTTCGTATCAAGAGTGCCCGTACTTAAGGTACGACATCTAAGAACGAATATTCATGTGACCATGACATAAGATTATAATTAACCTAGGGCTAACTAAGCAACTTAATTGGTAGAGCATTGGGAGGGAATGGTATCTTTTTAAGCCACCTTAAATTAGCTGGGAGTAAAGGCTAGCCACCACGGATACTGTATATCATCTGCACTAGTGGAGTGAAGTATCTTATCTAAATATAAGACCGAGCCAGTATTTTTTCTATAAAGAGCCTGAAATTGTTACTGATCATTAATTAGCTTAGGGCCCTTGCAAGGGACTGGTGCAACTTTTATATATATTCTTGCTCATATATCATTGGTTCAGCTAGCCCTGCTCGATCATGACACGATCTGAGGATACTCATATATTGTATTACTAGGATAACCCAGAGATTATATATCAAGCCGTAATACATGATTGGCCATTTAAACTTGCTTGTAATATGTGCCTAGCCAAGAAAGTGGGCTATCGTGGCATGATAATTCAACCTATGTCCTTGTTTGGTTGTTGAATTGCGTCATTGTGTTATGATACTCTATGGACTGAAGCTATATTATTTCTCCTATATTGTATCTCTGTTTGTGTACTGTGCCTTATGTTGAGTGGAATTAGGGACATAGACTGTTGTGGCATGATGGTTCAACTCATGTCCTTGTTTGGTTGTAGGGTTGTGTAACTGCCATGTCCTGAACTTTAGAATATTTTAATCGAAGCCTTATTCTAATTTAAATTTTAGCACTTAGTTGTATTAATAAAATAGAAATAAATAGCTTACTTGAAATCTTTTAAACTATAGTTTGATTATTAATATTATTCATGACTAAGAAATTCTTAAGAAAGTGTAATTGGCAGTAATTAATTAGTTAAAGAATAATATATATGTAGTTTTTTTAATTTGAATTTGTTAATACCTATCAGCCACTTGTCCCTATTCTTTCTCCTGGAGTGCTCCCTATTTTCCCTCTCCACTCAACAGCAGCCACCGTACTTTTCTCTCCATCACTCCCCCGTACAGTCCTCTCCTCCATCTATTTAAACACATCTGCTCCCATAACCGCACCACGCACACCCTCACTTCTTTCACAAACCACTCCCACTCAACCTCCCATACTCCTGAGCCGGCCTCCTCCTTCGCTCACAGACGCCAACAACCTCCTTCTCCACGTGCTCTGATATACCGCTCGGCAACTGTCGAGACCACTTACGCCATCTCGAGTTAGACTCAATGCCTCGGACAACTCCTCTGATTCTCACTTAAAATTCATGTGTTCCTCACTTAACCACTGTTCTTCTCCTCTAGGTAAACACACACTCCAATATCCATGTGTTCCTCACTTAACCACTATTCTTCTCCTCTAGGTAAACACACACTCCAATATCCATGTGTTCCTCACTTAACTTAATAATACGACCACCAACTTAAGGGTCAAAGTGATAAGAAACCAACATATAAAATTGTGATTGTTTTCTCCATACAATAACCAAAGACAACAGCTAGCTAACTATACTACTATTGAATGTAGACTATTAATATAAGTATTCTATTAAATAACAAAGTGTGTGGTGGTACCCATTTTGTCTCTCTGTATCAACAAGATGCGTATGAATTATAGATTGGAAATAAACTCCATGTAATAAAGAAGTGTGCTACAAAATAAGTTCTGGGAACAACTAAAGCACAACTTATTACTAGCCACTAGTAATCATTTGTGCAAGTAATGCATAAAAAAAAGAAAAAAGAAACACACTTAAAATTCATTTAAACAACTACTGAGCTTATATATAAATATTTAGTTAGTATAACCATTAGTATAAAGAAAATGGTAGTAATCAATAAACTCTTATGGTAGTAATCAATAAACTCTTACATGCATTCCAATAAGAAGTAATCCTGTACCTTCTTTTTCCTATTTGTACGTAGTAGCTAGCTTAAGATAAACTATGTACTAAAGGAATAATAAGAAAAAGAATAAGAAGGTTAATTATATATAAACTGTGCACCACAACTATTATATATATATATATATATATATATATATATATATATATATATATATATAGCCTAAATTTGGTCTCTTCATCCAAACCTCAAATCCTGACACCAAGTCCACTGTTGGACTCACAACGTCATTTCTATTCTAAAAACATTTAAGGTTGTACGTTTATCAAATTTTCTAACTAGGTTATTTCTTTTGTCTTCTTCTGGACCTATGTGCGGACTCCAAAATGCCTTAAATTTGATCTTTGTCGAATCTCTAACTTTGGACTATTCTATATCTATCTGGACTAATCGGACGATACTGGAAATCTTGGATGATATTATTCCTATAATTGAAAATTTTGTTTGGATATTAGTTTTGGGCACCATTCCATATCGGCACGATCGTGACCGTTACGTCGACTCCAAATTATTTCGAGGCAAGTACCTACACTTCAAGTTTATTCTTTATACTATGATATTTAGTTCATTGCTCTACTAGTACCATTGGATGATTACACTTAATGTTAGGAATTAGATTTTATGTCTTGATTTTTGTGTCGGGAGAGAAAATACTAGGAGGCATGTGGTTTACCCTTTCCACCATGTCATGACTGCTAGCTGTTGAGTACGCGACTATACCATCAGCCTTATACTCGATTGTTCCTGACTGCTAGCCGTCTATGACGTGTCTTATTTAGCCTTATAACCCCCTACATGCCGACTATGTATTCCAAATACACATATTCACACACATAGTTTCTTTATTAGTCTTGTAGCAGCTTTATTTTCTTGTCTCATTATATTCATGTTTCATTTATATCTCTGATTTATAGTACTTGATACTTAGTTAATTTTACTACTTATCATGTATAATCTTTATTGTGATACTTAGTCAGTTTTTACTATTTTATTTAGTTTAAGCTTTATTGTGTATTGGTACTTTGTTCCTTTCCTGACTGGATCCGTTGACATATTAGGTGGTGATGAGGACTATGCCCCTACCTTTTATGGCCCATATGACGTAGCAGATGATACTGTTGAGGAGCCTGTTCCTACTCAGGAGACTACTTTTGAGGAGTAGTTAGCCAGTTAGCTAGTATTTTCTTTCAGCATAGTACTCGGATTTGTCCCCGATTTATCATTTCTTCTGGTTTGTATTAAACTGTGGACTGGTGGATGTCACAAAATTATGAAATCTTAGCATTTATATTTTCTGTCATTATCCTTGTCTATTTATTTACTATGAATGAGCTAGATTTAAATTACCTGTGAATATGATGAATAGTAAAAAAAGGTCTAGACAGAGTACTACCGCCGACACTGCAGCGTAGGCTGGATGTACTGACGAACTCATGTCTGTATATCTGGGTGCGGGTCGTGACACATTTTTATGGTGGCCCATGTAGGTCCGATTTCTCAAATAGTGTAATATCCTAGGATAGAGTATGAAATAAGATTGAGGATTTTAGGAAAAGCTCATTCACAAAACATGATCTTTTATTTCAAATCGTGACATCATTCCTTATTAAATTTTCCTATCGTCCTTGGTTCTTAAGTAATTGATTCTAATCCTACTATCCCTTAACCTTTCAGAATGGTTCAGACAAGGAATACCATATGAGGCACATCTGAACCCGTCGAGCAGGCTGTTCCGAAACCCTTGCGCTCCCTCCTCCTCCAATTACTCCGACAATTACTATGGATGGAGCGCAGCTACTCGGAGTATTCCAGGGACTTATAGAATCCCATAGGGAACAGACTACCCTTCTATGAACTAGCCTTTCAGATGCTCTTCGATCCAGGAGGCACCACAAAAGAGGCTAGGAAATACCAAGGACTTCAAGAACCTTGGACCCATGGAATTCTATGGGACTGAAGGTATTCTCTATGCTGATGAATGGATAGAGAATGTGGAGCGACTCCTAAAAACTGCTTGAGTCCCTGATGATCTTAAGGTGGAATCTGCAAGCCTGCAACTATTTGACATAGCTCGACTTGGTTTAGAGATGAACCTCAGTTATCTGCTCCTGAGCTTACTTGGGAGGATTTCAAGAGACTGTTCAAGAATAAGTTCTATCCAGAAGTGGCTCGAGAAACTCTTGAAAGTCAATTCGAGAGGCTGGAACAGGTAATCTTTCTGTTGACGAGTACACTGCTGAATTTAGCAGACTAAGCCACTTTGCAGAATATATGGTTCGCACCCCTGAAGATAGAGCCCGTAGATTTAAGAAGGGGTTGTCTTCTGATATTCGCCTTGCCGTCACCACTAGCCGAGCTCGTACATACGAAGAAATCCTGAGCGTGGCATAAGGTGTTGAAAGAGACATGGGACCTAGACTAAAAAGGGAAAGAGATGCTGGAAGTATAGGGCCCACAAACACCCATTCCAACAACAACTGTCGCAGAGGGCCCCGCAACAACCCCAACGTCCTCCCCCTCGAGGCACAGCACCCCAATAACAAACTCATAGACAGAACCAACAAACTCCCACATGTGGCTATTGTAAAAAAACAAGGTCACACTTGGCATGTTTGTAGAAAGAGGCTAGGTGTCTGTCTTTATTGTGGATCAACAACACATCAAATGAAGGACTGTCCTGCTGCTCAGGGACGAACAGCTGCATAAAAAGCTCTAGTTCAGGCCAGGCCCCCAGCAGCGCAGCAGAGAAGACCACCACTCCCAACTCAGCAACAACGCTTTGCTCAACACCAACATCAGCAGCAGAGTGTGCACCTCAACAAGGCTGTGCTTTTGCAATGACTCTAGAGGAAGCTGAAGTCACAACAGATGTGATCACAGGTTATGTACTTATAAATTCAATACCAGCCATTAATTCATTTGATTCTGGAGCATCCCATTTATTCATGTCCGTAGATTTTCTTATGAAGCATAGCTTAGTCACAGAACCTCTTAGTAATTGTTATAAGATTATTACCGGTGGAGGAATTATCCCGGTTAGTGATGCATGTAACAATTGTCCTATCACACTATATGGGAGAGAATTATATGCTAGGCTACTTGTAATGCCAATTTCCAATTTTGACATTATTTTGGGTATGGATTGGTTGAGTCAGCATCATGCCAATATATATTGTCGCAGGGGTAGTGTAATCTTTAGACCCCCTGACAAACCAGAATTTGAATTCACTAGAGGTTCTAGAGAATTGGGTAGTAACAAAATTTGTAGGACCCTAGTACCAGAAGAATTGCCACTACCTATCATTTCTGAATATCTTGATGTCTTTCCCGAGGATCTCCCAGGATTACCCCCAGATCGAGAAGTTGAATTCTCTATTGACATAGTACCAGGAGCAGCTCCAGTATCTCAGAATCCATATAGAATCAACAAGAATAAGATAGTAGAATTAAATGAGCAGATAAAAGAGTTAGAAGACAAATGCTTTATTAGGTCTAGTATTTTGTCCTGGGGAGCTCCAGTATTATTTGTGCCAAAGAAGGATGGATCATCTCGAATGTGTATTGATTATAGGTCTTTGAATGCTTTAACAATCAAGAATAAATATTCTCTACCAATGATAGATGATTTATTTGATCAATTAAGTGGAGCTCGGGTATTTTCGAAGATTGACTTGAGGTGTAAAATCCCTAATCCTAAAAACCGTATTAATCTATTTTTTTATTAATTATTAATTTAATTGTATTAATTATGTGCTAATTAGGAGAAATAGATTTTATTTAATTTTTATTTTAGGTGTACGTTCACTTAGGAGATTTATGGAGCCAGTAAAAAAGTTTCTTAATTTATTTCATGTAGAAGATCCTTTGGCCAGTTGCTAGCTTAATGGTATGCATTAATACAAATTCTAGATTTTTCTATGCATATATATATATATATATATATATATATATATATATATATATATATATATATATATATATATATATATTTATTAGAAAAGAAAAAAGAAAGAAGAAAAGAAAAACAAAAACAAAAACAAAATAATCCTAATGGATTCTAAACGGATCCTAAACTACCCACCTACCCGCTACCCCAACTCCTCACCGCAACCCAATAGCATATTAGCCCACACCCGCTGGAATAACAAAATAGCAGCAGCAACATTAGCCTCCCCCCCTGCGTGTAAGACCCAGCCGACCCGCTATTCTTCCCATCTCTCTTTCCTATATATATCCTCCTTCATTCGATCAAAACCCTAAACCTAAACTCTCATCCCTCCCTTACTATCTAAACGCCGCCCTCGACCGGAGACCACCGACCTCAGCCGCCTCCAGCCGCCTCCAGCCGCCGAAAACCGATCCCGACGACCGCGACCTCGCGCACAACCCCGCACACTGCAGTTTGGACAGCGAAGTAGCCCTGTTCAGGCTCTGTTTTCCGCCACCTCGCTCAACCAAACTCGACCCCGTCTTCACCAGTACGTTCACCACTTAACCCTCTTCAATATCTGTATGATAGTTGACCTCGAACAGCACGTAACCCTAGGCGAAAACAGCGCCCAAGTTGACGGAAAAAGACCACTTTTTGGTATCACAGAAAACTGCGGTGACCACCTATGTTCCCGGATTCGTATCTCCCACCACAGAGATTCAAATTTGATTTTTCTTTTTGGTATGCGGAGACCACTTGACCTAGTTTAATTTCTGTAAATTACATTAATTTGTTAACTGTTGTATGTAGAATTAAATTCGTTGGAAAACCCCAAAAACCTACTTTTTCAGATTTTCATAAATTGCGAAACGGAGTGCGTCCCGCCAAACGGGACCGTCCTGCCGTGTACCAAGTGTACCAAAAGGTGCGCACAGTGTACCTGGATAGGTGAGATTTTATGGAAACTGATTCGGACGCGTGTGCGTGTCGGAATCAGCCCGTATCGGCGGACAAATCCCGTGTCGTAACTTTTGCGAAAGTCCTGCGCATTTTGTGCACGTTTGTCAGATTGCGACAAAACTTGCGCCACTGGACTTGTGGTAATGCGCTGGTCCTGTGACCCAATTTTTACGCAATTCTGAGACAGTTGACCAAGTCGCCAATTGGCGGGTCCTACGGTTGACTTTTTGGGCAAAATTGTGTTCGGCTCACCGAAATCCAAAATTGGACGTATCGTTGAGTTCGTATTAATATTTAGAGTTTGTTTGACCTATAAATTCCATTTAGAGACCTTTACCCTTGGCACGCTTTTCGGTGCAAAGTGGACCACATGTGGACCCCACTTTGATCCAAAATTACCGTTTTGCCCCTGTGTCCAAATTGGACGAAAGGGAAGTGCTTTCTAGCTATTTTGCTTATTCTGGGAACGTTGGTGATGTCTATTTCAGCATCCGAAGACATTTGTTCTGAGGCCATAGCTTCTGATCCTGTGTGTTGGACTTCTGGACGTTACACTTTGCAGCTTTCTTACCAGGCAAGATACCTTGCCAAATTGCTTACAGTATTTTGCATGCTTAGTATATTTCTGTATATTTATTGCATTCTGTTTATTCATTGCATGTGTAGTTTTTTTCAGTCATTACTATATATTAGATATGTTGACACACACACTTGGCACTTAGTATCATAGAGGACAATCAGTAGGCGTATGGGCTTTAACCACTCTGTTAAACCGTAGTAACTAGCACGCACTATGGTGGTCGTGTCCGATGGTCGCTACCCCCGAGGTAAGTCGATTGATGGAGTCACGAGGGTCGCTACCTCCGTGGTATGTCGGCTGATAATGTTCTAGACGTGTGTGTGAGTGTGAGATTTAGATCGAGTAGCCTACCCTTGCCCATACGTCGAAAAGTTGTCCTCATTTGCATTCATATAGATTGTATTGTACAGCGTACTTATATATTTTCAAACATTATGCATGTTTACTGTAGTCAAATTGGCGTGCTTTTATGTATCTTGTTACGTCCCTCTGAGTATCTGGTCCCTTTCCAGGTGTAGATGTTTATGAGTATTCACAGGAACGCAGATCCGGACTTGCTACTGATCGTTGAGGAGGTTTACTCTTCGGGCCTAGTGTTTATTTGGTGCTGTACCTATATTGTGTTACTTTTATATTCGAGTTGGCAGTGGATTTGTTTCCATCCGACTGTCATCTTTAGGTACTTTGTATTGAGATCTAGTTTCATAGATATTGGTTATTTACTTATATTGATTTTCTGTGGATGAGATTTAGATTATACCCTGTGACTTGTGATAGATTTTATACCACTTGTGAATTTGATATTCATATTACAGCGTACATATGGGTTATGGTTTTCACATATTGGAGTTGCCATATCCATGCGGCTAGCATGCTTACGTGTCCTAGTCCTATGTATTTTGGGACTGGGGCGTGACCTGAGGTCTGGTTACCATCAAGTAAGGGTGAGGAAGGAAGACATCCCTAAAACTGCTTTCAATACCCGGAACGGACACTATGAATTCTTAGTGATGTCGTTCGGGTTAACTAATGCTCCAACAGTATTTATGAATTTAATGAACAGAGTCTTCCAACAATATCTAGACAAGTTTATGGTAGTTTTCATTGATGATATTTTGATTTATTCCAAGACTCCAGAAGAACATGAAGAACACTTGAGGCTAGTATTGGAGAGATTAAGGAAGAAAAAACTTTATGAAAAACTATCTAAATGTGCATTCTTCCTAGACAAAGTAGAATTTTTGGGACATGTTGTAACTGGAGATGGCATAGCAGTAGATCCTAAGAAGGTAGCAGCAGTAGAATCATGGTCTACTCCAGACTCTGTAGCAGAAATTAGAAGTTTTCTGGGACTATCTAGCTATTATTGGAAGTTTGTGAAGGACATTGCTAGAATTGCTGAACCAATGACAAAATTAACAAGGAAGAATGAAGAATTTATATGGACTGATGAATGTCAACATGCTCTTGAAGAATTAAAAAGAAAAGGCTGACTACTTCCCCTATTTTGACCATACCATCTAGAAACGGATGATTCGCTATATACAGTGATGCTTCTGGAAAAGGTCTAGGTTGCGTATTGGAGCAGAAAAAAAAAGTACTAGCATATGCTTCTAGACAGCTTCGATCTAATGAAAAGAACTACCCAACTCATGACTTAGAATTAGTAGCTGTTATCTTTGCTCTTAAGCTATGGAAGCATTATCTTTATGGAGAAAGGGTAAAAATCTTTACATATTACAAAAGTTTAAAATATATCTTTACTCAAAAAGAGCTGAACATGAGGCAAAGAAGGTGGTTGGAGTTAATGAAAGATTTTGACACCACCCTTCAATATCATCCGGGGAAGGCCAATGTAGTTGCTGATGCTCTAAGCAGATATCCTATGGCAATGTACTTGACGATGGACAAACACTTGCTTGAGGACTTAGAAAGTTTGGGAATTGAGGTAAGTATTCCAGGAATAGAAGGTCAAATGATGAATTTGAGGATCCAATCTACCTTAATGGATAAGATTAAGAAGACTCAGTTTCAAGACGAAGGCCTACGAAGCATTCGAGACCAAGTGCAAGCTGGATTATTGGAGGAATTCAAAATTCATGAAGATGGATCACTAAGACTTGGAGATAGATTATGTGTACCTCAAAGAGATATAAGAGAAAAAATTATGCAAGAGGCACACAGATCACAATACTCTATACATCCAGGAGCCAACAAAATGTACAAAGATCTAAGGATGCATGTTTGGTGGTATGGCATGAAAAGAGAAGTAGCCAAGTTCGTATCTCGTTGCTTAGTGTGCCAACAAGTCAAGGCTGAAAGACAAAGACCTGGAGGATTGCTTCAACCACTACCCATTCCAGAGTGGAAGTGAGAACATATTACTATGGATTTTGTTTCCGGGTTTCCAAGGACACCTAGTGGGAAGGATACAATTTGGGTGATAGTGGATAGACTGACTAAGTCTGCACATTTTCTACCCTTCAAAGTAGGGCTATTTACAAAAAAATTGGAAGATTTATATATTCGTCAGATTGTTAAATTTCATGGAGTCCCAGTAAGTATTGTCTCCGACCAAGATTCGAGATTTACCTCTCACTTCTGGAAAAGCTTACAAGCTAGCTTGGGGACTCAACTCAAATTCAGTACAGCTTATCATCCCCAAACTGATGGACAATCTGAACGTACCATTCAGACACTTGAAGATATGCTCCGTACATGTGTTCTGGATTTTGGAGGATCGTAGAAAGATTATCTACATCTTGTGGAGTTCTCTTATAATAACAGTTACCAAGCAAGTATTAAAATGACTGCATTTGAGGCTTTATATGGACGAAGATGTCGTACCCCACTATCATGGGATGATGTAGGAGAAAGAGCTTTACTGGGACCAGAGATGGTGGTTGATGTAACCGAGAAGGTGAAACAAATAAGGAAAAGACTTTGTGTGGCTCAAGAAAGGCAACGACATTGGGCCGATAGCCATCGAAAACCATTGGAATTTGAGGTAATTAATTTATGAAATTCAAATTAATTTAACATTATAATTATGGAACTAAGATTTGATTATGATTTTATTTGAGGTTGGAGAGTTGGTATTCTTGAAGATTTTTTTGACATGTGGCACCATTAGGTTCGGAACGAGCAAAAAACTCAGTCCAAGATTTATTGGACCGTTTGACATACTAGAGAAAATCGGAGAAGTGACATACCGTTTGGCATTGCCATCCACTCTAGACGGGGTCCACAACGTATTCCACGTGTCGCAACTGAGAAAATACGTAGCAGATCCAAGTCATATTTTGGATCATTCAAAGCTTGAAGTGGGCCCCAGCTTGACTTACCAAGAGCAACCAGTGGAGATACTGGACCGAACGGAGAAAGTTCTAAGGAATCAAGTCATTTCCCTTGTCCGTGTCGCTTGGAGGCATCATTCTCTAGGCGAATCTCCTTGGGAGCGAGAAGACGAAATTAGGGAGCGCTATCCATACCTTTTTGAACTTTGAGGTATATTTCAACTCTCGAACTTCTTTTTCGTGCTAATTTTAAATTTTGAGGACGAAATATTCTAAGAAGAAAAGTATGTAACTGCCATGTCCTGAACTTTAGAATATTTTAATCGAAGCCTTATTCTAATTTAAATTTTAGAACTTAGTTGTATTAATAAAATAGAAATAAATAGCTTGCTAGAAATCTTTTAAACTATAGTTTGATTATTAGTATTATTCATGACTAAAGAATTCTTAAGAAAGTGTAATTGGCAGTAATTAATTAGTTAAAGAATAATATATATGTATTTTTAAATTTGAATTTGTTAATACCTATCAGCCACTTGTCCCTATTCTTTCTCCTTGAGTGCTCCATATTTTCCCTCTTCACTCAACAGCACTCACCGCAATTTTCTCTTCAACACTCCCCCGTACAGTCCTCTCCTCCATCTATTTAAACCCATCTGCTCCCAGAACCGCACCACACACACCGTCACTTCTTTAACAAACCACTCACACTCAACCTCCCATACTCCTGAGCCGGCCTCCTCCCTCGCTCGCAGACGCCAACCTCCTCCTTCTCCACCGACGGACCGGACCACTCCCGCGGCCGAAGTCAGCCCCGACCGGGCGAACCCCTTCTCCGCGTGCTCTGATTTACCGCTCGGCAACTGTCGAGACCACGTACGCCATCTCGAGTTGGACTCAACGCCTCGGACAACTCCTCCGGTGCTTAGTTGAACCATTGTTCTTCTCCTCTAGGTAAACACACACTCCAATATCCATGTGTTCCTCACTTAACTTAATAATAAGACCACCAACTTAAGGGTCAAAGAGATAAGAAACCAACATATAAAACTGTGATTGTTTTCTCCATACAATAACCAAAGACAACAACTAGCTAACTATACTACTATTGAATGTAGACTATTAATATAAGTATTCTATTAAATAAGAAAGTGTGTGGTGGTACCCATTTTGTCGTGGTACCCATTTTGTCTCTCTGTATCAACAAGATGCGTATGAATTATAGATTGGAAACAAACTCCATGTAATAAAGAAGAGTACTACAAAATAAGTTCTGGGAACAACTAAAGCACAACTTATTACTAGCCACAAGTAATCATTTGTGCAAGTAATGCATAAAAAAGAAAAAAGAAACACACTTAAAATTTATTTAAACAACTACTGAGATTATATATAAATATTTAGTTAGTATAACCATTAGTATAAAGAAACTTGCATGCATTCCAATAAGAAGTAACCCTGTACCTTCTTTTTCCTATTTGTACGTAGTAGCTAGCTTAAGATAAACTATGTACTAAAGAAATAATAAGAAAAAGAATAAGAAGGTTAATTATATATAAACTGTGCACCACAATTATTACATATATATATATATATATATATATATATATATATATATATATATATATATATATATACGTACGTAGCCTAAATTTGGTCTATTCATCCAAACCTCAAATCCTGACACACCAAGTCCACTATTGGACTCACAACGTCATTTCTATTCTGAAAAAAATTAAGATTGTACGTTTATCAAATTGTCTAACTAGGTTATTTCTTTTGTCTTCTTCTGGACCTATGTGCGGACTCCGAAATGCCTTAAATTTGATCTTTGTCGAATCTATAATTTTGGACTATTCTATATCTATCTGGACTAATCGGACGATACTAGAAATCTTGGATGATATTATTCCTACAATTGAAAATTTTGTTTGGATATTAGTTTTGGGCACCATTCCGTATCGGCACGATCGTGACCATTACGTCGGCTCCAAATTATTTCGAGGCAAGTACCTACACTTCAAGTTTATTCTTTATATTATGATATTTAGTTCATTGCTCTACTAGTACCAGTGGATGATTACACTTAGTATTAGGAATTGGATTTCATGTCTTGATTTTCGTGTCTGGAGGAAAAATACTAGGAGGCATGTGGTTTACCTTTTCTACCATGTCATGACTGTTAGTTGTGGAGTACGCGACTGTACCATCAGCCTTATACTTGATTGTTCCTGACTGCTAGCCGTCTATGACGTGCCTTATTTAGCCTTATAACCACCTACATGACGACTATGTATTCCAAATACACATATTCACACACATAGTTTCTTTATTAGTCTTGTAGCAACTTTATTTTCTTGTCTCATTATATTCCTGTTTCACTTATATCTCTGATTTATAGTACTTGATACTTAGTTAATTTTACTACTTAGCATGTATAATCTTTATTGTGATACTTAGTCAGTTTTTACTATTTTATTTAGTTTAAGCTTTGTTGTGTATTTGTACTTTGCTCCTTTCCTGACTGGATCCGTTGACATATTAGGCGGTGATGAGGACTATGCCCCTACCTTTTATGGCCCATATGACGTAGCAGATGATACTGTTGAGAAGCATGTTCCTACTCAGGAGACTACTTTTGAGGAGTAGTTAGCCAGTTAGCTTGTATTTTCTTTCAGCATAGTACTCGGGTTTGTCCCCGATTTATCATTTCTTCTGGTTGGTATTAAACTGTGGATTGGTGGATGTCACAAAATTATAAAATCTTAGCATTCCTATTTCTTGTCATTATCCTTGTCTATTTATTTACTATGAATGAGCTAGATTTAAATTACCTGTGAATATGATGAATAGTAAAAAAAGGTCTAGACAGAGTACTACCGCCGACACTGCGGCGTAGGCTGGACGTACTCGCAAACTCGTGCCTGCATATCTGGGTGCGGGTCATGACAGATTGCGCTGTTGTGTTGTGATAGGCTATGGACTAAAACTACGACGCAGAGTTATTTTACTTGACATAATCAAGGGATGTATTCTATCTTAATGCGATAGGGCACTTCCTGTCCTTGTTTGGTAAAGCGGTGTCGTATCATGTCATAGATGGGACATATGCCATTGATTGTTGGCTCATGCATCTCATGTTATAGATCTAGTTTTGTTTTTTTATTTCGTACTTCCTTTGTGGTACTTGCTATTTGGGGTCTGACCCCACTGGTTTTGCATGGCCAGGTTTAGAGCCAGCACTTGAGGATCAAGCTTATCTCACCTTAACTGATGGCACACACCAGAAGGATGATTGTTGAGGGTCACGAGTGGGTTCCTTTATTCACTGCTCGTCTTTTGTAAATTATATTATTTTAGGCATTTAGCCAACCGGCACCTGTTAGCCGGCAAATCTGGACACTAGTTCCTTACATGACTGTATATATTCAGACTGCAGCTGACTTACTGTAATGTATACTTTGATCTTGTATCTGGCACATCATTATGTACTGTCAGATCTCTAAAGAATATTCTGATGTGGCATTTGGGACGCCTTACTGCTTATTCTGAAATATTCTATATTATTACTACTTGTTTGAATGATTGAGACATAGAAGTTCTTGACCCTAGGAGACTTGATTGTAGTATGCACCCCCTTGTCTCTAAACAACCTTAACACATTGTAGGTTGCTTCGGTATTCCGCAATGTGTGGTTGGCTGAGTCATTCCCCCGCTCTCCAGTATTCTGGATCTCAGGCATGACACAGGCTGGACCCCGTCTGGTAGTGGAACATCTCAAGTACCTGTCTGCTGAAATGCTCGAAATTCCTCTGCCATGACCTCCTACCACTCAGGGTAATGAACAGCCTCTTGATAAGAAATGAGATCTCGTGTAGTATGAATAGCAGTAAGAAAAGAATAAAATTATGGAGAATATGAGGCTAATGTAGCAAAACCAAACTTGTCCGGTGGACCGGAACAATAAAAAATAAAACGAGCAAGAGGTCGATGAGTACATTGTGACTGAAGGAGAGGTGGCGGTGGAGGCATAGATGGTGGAGATGATGGTGTAGTAGATGTTGGTGGAATATGTGGAGGATCCTCGTAAGGCATCGATGGAGGCATCGTAGAAGGTGTTGTATCAGGAGAGGAAAGCAAAGTAGTATGATCAATGAAAACACTTGACGACAGAGCTGGAGGGTACAAAAATTGGACATCCGGTGGTGGGATAGTAAAATAAGGAGAGTCATCTAGAAATGTGACATGGCTAGATATACGAAGATGATGGGCCAAGAAATTATAACAACTGTATCCATTGTGCTCGGAAATAAAATTGAGTAAGGCCCACTTGGCTGATCGGGCTGTAAACTTCGTGTGTTCTATCTCAGAAAGAAAAACAAAACAAGTACACCCAAAAGTACGAAGCATACTGTAATAAGGAGGACATAAAAAAAGACTCTCATGAGGTGTTCGACTAGACAAAATAGAAGAAGATGTGTTATTGATAAGATTGACAGAGGTAAGAATGGCCTCTGTCCAGAATGTTTGTGGAACAAAAGAAGATAACAAGATAGCACGAGCAGTCTCAGGAATATGATGATGTTTGCGCTCGGCTACCCCCATTTTGTTCATGAGTGTAACGACAAGACTGCTGAAAAACGGTGCCATGAGATTGCAAGATAGATCTCATGGTAGTGGAGAGATACTCGCGAGCACAATCAGAACGAATTTTTATAATCCTAGCATTGAATTGAGTATGAATCATAGTAGTAAACGTCTTATAAATGATAGGAAGATCGGAACGGTGACACATGAGATAGACCCAAGTATAACGAGTATAATCATCAATAAAGCAAACATAGTAGAGAAAATCTATCATAAATGGGATAGGAGCAGGTCCCTATATGTCAGAGTGGACTAATTCAAAAGCGCTAGTAGATTTTGAGAAACTTTTAGAAAAAAGGTAGGACTATATGTTTTGCCAACTTATAGTCCATACATGCGGATAAAGGAGAGAGAACCACGTCCAAGAGCTCCACTATGAAATAAAGTCTTTAGACGGGGATCTGAAATATGACCTAAGCGTTTGTGCCATAAGTCGACAACAGACATGACGATAGCAACATGACTAGAACTCAAAGATTGAGTTGATGGAAGATGAAAAAATTATAAGTGGTACAACCGCCCCTTCCTACAAGCACGACCAATCGTCTGGTCCGTACGAGGATCCTTCACAGAACATGTAAGAGAATCAAAAGAACTAATAAGTCCACTCTTACAAAGGCTACTGACTGGTATGAGGTGTTAAGTAATATGAGGAACATGCAAGACAAAAGGAAGACTCAATATGTCAAAAATAATGATGACCAACTGAGAACCATCAACTGTGTGTAAAGAGAAAAATTGATATGGTAAATGTGTAATACTAGATAAAAAAAACTAAGGTTAGAAGTCATATAATGAGAAGCACCGGAGTCTAATATCCAAGAAGTAGACGTACCGGTAGAGGCAGATGCAGAGGAGTCAATAAAGACAGGCTGGCGCTGGAGCCGGAGCTGGACCTGGAGCTCTAACTGAGTAAAACGGTACTGAATATCCGTCGATATCTGTGTACTATCAATAATGTGAGCCTGAGGTACCGGAGAGCGAGTCGAGGATTAACCTTTTGTCTTTATTAGCTTGAAGAATTGAATCTTGAAATGTGGATGAAACATAATACAATTATCCATTGAGTGTCCAATCTTCTGGCAATGGGAACAAATAGTACTAGACCGTTGACGAGTATAGCAGGTGGTAGCATAATGACCATGCTTTTCGCAATGAGTATATAGATGATGCATTTTTTTTTCCTTTTTTTTTGATTTATTATTATTATTTTTTATATCAAACGAATCTGCACAAAATCTAGTCTTGTACCAGACGATTTTGCTTCTTTGGACTTGGACCGATACTTGTTTTGCTTTGTTCTTCAAAAAATAATACAAAGGAAAGAAACTTTGCTTGGTTTTCTTTATAGCAACAGGACCTCCAGTGAAGCCTCGGTCTTCACGGGACTTCAGTAGTTGCTTGGTTCTTTTGTTTTTGCTTTTGCTTGGTCTGCACGGAACTTCAGTGGGGGAGGAACTCGCGCGGTGCATCACAGAGGTCTGCACGCGGGGACTCTCGGAAAATATCCATATTCGGATATATATATATATATATATATATATATATATATATATATATATATATATATATATAGAGAGAGAGAGAGAGAGAGAGAGAGAGAGAGGATATTCATATTCGGACAGGTGTAGGAGAGAGAATATTCTGATAGAAGTAGAAAATGAAATATTTATCCAAATAAAAAAAAAATCTAATCATAAATCTAATTATTTTTAACAAAAACTAACGAAAAAACCAGAAATAATACATAAGGTTATGCCTAAATGTAATTTTATAGGTTTCAAATAACTTCTTACTGTTTTTTTGGATTTTTTGGATTTCTGGAACCAACAACTAAGAAACTCATATTTGTAACTGTTGTAACTGCCAAAACCATGAATACATATACTCATAAGAAGCGATTGAGCCAATTCCGATCGGTACGAGCAAAGGCTAAAAATTGTTCTAAACACAAGTAGCAAAAGCGTGTAGAATAGTGCTTCATATTTCACACATGTCGTACTTACTTGTTTCAAGCAATTTATCCTTTGCTCTGTTTGTGAAAGCTTAATGTTCCCGTTGATTCGTTGCTCGAGATTCGAAGAGACAGTTCCCAAATGGTCGACAACGGTCACGATTGCCTCACAAATGTAGTTCTTTGTGTTTCCTAATAGCCTGTCAAGTTAAAAAGATGCAATGTTGTCAAACCAGGTCGGATCGTAGAACCATAGAGGGGTCTGGATTTGATGGGTTATGGATCCGGATCGATAATTATAAGATTCTTGATTAGATCTATAAAAAAAAGTTTAAATTAGTATGAAAAAATACGGACAAGTAAAATATAAGAGCGATCATCTATAATGTTAAAAATCGGACACGTCCTGTAAGCGCTCCGAAACCATGTCTGAGAGTGACCGCAGCGAAAACTTTAGACCAACCCACCTGAGATAACAAATATCTGTCTAACGAACTCCAAGCACAGAAAAAGACAAGTATATGGTGGTGACTACGTCACTTGGACAAATTATAACCTTTATAACTCAGGTGAAATTACAAGATTGACAGAATCAATGTTGAATCATTTGCCCTAATAGATTCAACCCCCTCACCACACTCAAGAAGAAAAGAAAGAAATTACAATTGAAATTTCTCACCAACCCGTAGCAATTTTTCTAATCGAAGTTGACGACTCCCCGATTAGATCTCCTTCTTCCTTTTGTCTTGGATGACGAACAAAGCACGAACTTTTTCTTAGATTTTCTGTAGACGAGCACCCCAAATCTCTATATTGTACTATTTATTGTGCCTCCACCCTCCTCCTATATTTATATGATGATAAATCATATTTTATGTCATAATAGGATTTTCTAAATAGAAAACATTAAATAAGAATCATATTCCACCTAAAATAGTCCAACACCAATCATGGACGTCCAAATATGGTCAAATTAAATATTTGATACAAATTTGAAATATAATCAAATCTTACATTTAATGTAGATTTCTAAATTATTTCAAATCAAATCTTTGACCATATTTGGGCTCCCAAATTCATCAAATTCAGACTGGACCCCAACAATCTTTCCCTCCAGTCTGATGAGAGGATGTTGACCATTGCTTCTCAATTGGACTCCATGTCTGTCGTCCCGCGACAGAGTTTCTGCTCCCCCATGCTACCGATCTTCGATCTCCCGAGTTGCTTTGCATCTTCCTTCGTCTCCAGCTCCTCGACCGTCACGTCGACTCTAGCTGCTATGTGTAGCACCTTATGTACCACTGGGATCCTGCCGACATCAATGACACGGCTGAGACCAAAGTTCCTGACTATCAGCCTCACCGTGACTCTTGGCTGTCTGTCCCTGACTTCCGTCTTCCACCGAAACGTGTTAACGTTCCGACGAGCTTCTTCACCCTTGGTTGGCCCAACCAAGCGGACGGTACAATTCTTCCGAGATTCGATCTCCTGAATTTGTCCACCTTTGTGTCCGAACTTGAAGCTCCCACATACACATGCGTCCTCGAGCAGAACATCACGCACTGTGAATGTTGTCGATGACCCACAGCTCCTTCGAAACTGTGTGAATGGTGACGCTCCCGCCTCAGATTGAGTTTGCTGCAAACCTTGATCTCCTTCCTGGCCTCGAACTGCTAAAACCAATGTCGCTCCATGAAGCTTTGGCAAACCACCCGTCGCCAAAACTGGATCCATGAAGCAACCCCCACCTAGAGACCGACCAGCTATCATTAGACCGACATACTGACCCTCAATCTTTGGCTCATCACCATTCGTCGCTTTGTCTCGACGAACCGAATCCTCCGTAATCCTCAAAGTATCTCGAAGCCCCTCATCAGCAAATTTTTGTAATCACCCTAAAATTTTCAAAATTTGTTAAAAACAATTTTCGGGATTTTTCTGCATTTTTCAAGAATTAAAATAGGTGTTTTTGTGATTAAATGATTTTTAATTGCTAATAACTAATATTAAAATATGATGAAAATAAGATTTTATGGTGTAAAATGAAAAAGTGGACTTAGGATAATTTTTCTGAAATTTATTGGGCCCCGGACCTAATTTGTAACACCTAAAAACTAATTAATTAATTATTTAATTAATTAATTATTTTATTTATTTAGTTATAAACCTTGACCCAGACCGGCCCAGCCCAATTGGGCCCAAACCCAGCCCGCGTCTCCTCCGCGATTTCCGGTGGAGCTCCGGCCACGTCGCCTGGCCGCCCGCGTCTGCCTCGCCCCACGTCACCCCTCCCCTCCGCCTCACCCGGCCAGCCTCCTCCTCGGCTCCCCTATAAATTCCCTCTCCCCGTTCTCCTCCTCCCTCATCCCCCTAACCGTGCCCTAGCCCTAGCTCCGGCCACCCACTCCGGTCGACCGCCCTCCGCGCAGCCGACCTTGCCCCGCACCCTCTCCCTCTTCCACCACCCTCGCCGTCGACCTCCGGTCCCCTTCCCAGGAGCCCAGCCTTCCCTCCCGGTCGGAGCCGCCTCGCGGCCACTCCCTCTTCCTCCTTCCTCCGGAGCTGCCGGCGACCTCGCCGCGAGCCGCCACAGCAGCGGGGACCCAGCCGGCGACCTCGCAGCGAGCCGCACCTCCTCCCCCAGCCGTGCCCAGCTCTTCTCCGGCGAACCGTACCCGTGCCCTAGCTCGGACACGTGTCGGACACGAGAAACCATCGTTCACGGAGCCCTGTTCAGGTACTTGTAACTTTCTGCTCGTAATCCCGTTTTCAATTCCGTGAGTTGCAACGCGTAGCCTGCGTGACCCCCTCGGTGTCCGTGCAAACCGCTCGGTGTATCGCGTCCTGTGGTGATCGCGAACCGCGATCCAAAAAACAGGAAAACAACGCCCTGATTCACCCTGAAACTGGGTACGTCCCGCCAAACGGGACGACTTGGTCGCGTGCGGTATTCACAGATACGTGTGCGTCGTTGATACGGACGTGCGGAATTTCGCAAAAGTTGATTTGGATGTGCGTGCACACCGGAATCAACGCGTATCCGCAGACCCCGCCCCGTATCCGCCCTTTCTGGAATGCGTCATAACTTTGTGTACACTCATCGGATCGAAACGAAACTTACGCCATCGGACTCGTAGCAATACGCTGGTCCTGTGACCCAAGTTTGGTTCGATTTCGAGAACGTTGACAAAATCGCATGTCGTGGGCCCCACAAGCTCCACTCGACGGGCGATTTTGTGATCGGCTCATCGGAATCCAAATCTGGAAGTTTCGTTGGGTTCGTATCATCGTTCCTGACCTGTTGACACTAAGTTTGGAGAATTTGGAGACCTTTGACCCTGACACGTTTTTCGGTGCAAAGCGGGCACGCATGTGGACCCCGTTGTGACCCGAAATTACTATTTTTGTCCTTGTCTCCAAATTGGACTCAAGGACAGGCGTTTCTAGCTAATTGATATCTTTTGAGCATGATGGTAATGTTTGTTTCAGCTTCCGGAGACGTTTCTGGAAATTTTTCGAGTAACAGAACAGTAGTTGGAATTCAAACATCAGGCAAGTGTACCTTGCCAAACCTTGCAGCTTGCTACTTATTTTCTTAACTTATTTATACATCAATGGACAATTATACCGTGCTAACTTGCAATGATTTCTGTTATAGTACTTGCTGGAGTACTTGTGTAAACATACATAAAATTGATTTAACTGTTCAACCCAGGACCGAGTAATTTTACTTAGCGTCCGATTACTAGTCGGGTGCCAACCCCGTACGCGGAGTTGTGTAACGTCACATAGACATGGATATCGAGACCCTATGTATTCTCGTACTTGTCTTATCAAGTACATCATAACCCAGGACACTTGACACTATTCATGAGACAGGATCTTCCCGAGATATTCGTGGTGATTCTGTATAGGATACAGGACTTGACAGAGATATTTTATTTATAGACAATATGACTTGTTGCATTAGCTATAATCCCGCTGACATGGACATGAGACGTTATGGTCATGATATGTGTGATTACATTGGGTGGGGAGAGACACACAGGCTACAGGCTGTTTCATATATATATCCACTACTATTGTGAGGTTGTAGACTCTCCAGCAGAGCTAGACCCTTTACCTGTTATTACTGCTACCGGCTCCCCGACACCGAGCTTGTAGCGGTCTCAGCCTGAGTTCTAGTGCTGCTCTCATATTGCATATCACTTAGCTGGTTACATAGTTTACCCAATTATTTACTTATTTGCTGCACTGCTTATTTATTTGGCTTGTATTTTCTGTACCTTGCTATGTCCCCTGAGGACCTGGAATGGATTATGTCCCCAGGTCTAGCTGAGGAGCAGTACCCCGAGATATACGGGACAGGAGCTGAAGCTATTACTGGACTTGATACTGGAGCAGAACCGATCCCTGAGCGCGAGGTGACTGCTGAAGACTTTTCCTGAGTACCTGATTTCGTACTCAGTATTTACTTTATGTTTGACTCTTTTGTTCCTGGCCTATTGAGCCAGTGTATTCAGACTTATGTCGGATTGTTTCTCCGACCTACTTGTTGAGACTTGTTGCTACTTATTTCCATTTCATTATGCAGTTGATTATATTTATCTTTTATGGATGAGATTAGTTGTGGCATGTAGCTTAAGTGTGCCCTGATGGTTCCATTAAATTGGGTTGTCCATCGGTGCGTGCTGCTGGCCATTGCCACGTGTCCAGTCCCTCGGTATTTTGGGACTGGGGCGTGACAGTTTTCGATGATCCAACTCATATGGAGTACCCCTCGAGCCTCCATCCGATGTCTATGGCCTTCCTGTACAACTCAATGGCTTGAGCATGTACATGCCACAACATAAATCTCCTCGAGCCAGCTGTTGCGAACCCTTCGTAAGCATCTAATCTTTGTTCCCAAACAAACTGCGACTGCCATCATCCGCCAGCCTCCCTACTGAAACCAAGTTGTAGCGCAAACTCGATACATGTCGTACATCCTTGAGAATGAGCTTCTCACCAAGCTATGTTGTCAAGTGCACATCACTGATGCCTACAACTGCAGTCGTCCCCTTGTTGCCCATCTTCACATATCCAAACCTGTCGCCGTGGTATGACGTGAAAATCCTCCTATATAGAGTGGCGTGATACGATGCTCCCGTGTCCATGACCCAATCGTCATCATGACACATGTCAAAAGGTTCCACTGTGTCGGTTGTTGCGATGATGAGATCTCTCATAGCCGTGAGATCCTCCTGATCATCCTTGCCTTTGGCCTTCTCAACTTTGAGCTTCATACAGTTCCTCTTGATATGACCCATTTTGCCACAGTGATAACAGCCCTCCTTGCGATCCATAGTCGCAAGATCCTGAGAACTCCCTCATGTCCTCACCTGTGACTTGGGTCTTTCCTTCCCGTAGAAAGCCACCAGAACGGACTCCTGCGACGATTTCACTTGCTTATGTCGGATCTTTTCGTTCAACAAGATGCTTTTGACTGCCTCCATCGTGACAACTCCATCAGGCGCGTATTTGCTCACCGACACTACCAACGTCACCCAGCTTTCCGGCAGAGAACTCAAAAGCAAAAGCACCTGAAGCTCATCATCAATCACTATCTTCATCGCAGACAGCTGATTGATAATACCCTGAAGCTCGTTCATATGTTGTGCCACTGGGGCACCCTCCGTGTACTTCGAGTTGACGAGTTGGCGAATCAGAAATGCCTTGTTGTCAGCCGTCTTCCTTTCATACAGCGAATAAAACTTCTCCCATAATACTTTTGTCGAACTCTCCATGGACACGTGGTGAAACACCGAGTCGTCCAACCATTGGCGTATGAATCCAACGACCTTCCGATCCAGCCATTTACAGTCTTCAGCAGCTTTGTCTGATGGCTTAGTGTTGTCGTCCTCCAA
This sequence comes from Iris macrosiphon, assembly GCA_036927795.1. Classification (NCBI taxonomy): domain Eukaryota; kingdom Viridiplantae; phylum Streptophyta; class Magnoliopsida; order Asparagales; family Iridaceae; genus Iris; species Iris macrosiphon. Next base: position 143,969,562 of record JAYESA010000012.1, on the reverse strand, counting down.
TGTACCATGCAAATCCTTGCACCAGAGTAGATCTTCCATCTTTGACTTCCAAATCGCCTAATTCTCCCTTGTGAGGGTGATCATACGAGTGTTCATCTGCTCCGTAGGCATAGTTGCCAGAACCAAAACCTGGCTCTAATACCAAATGTTGGAAATCGGACACACCCTGCAAGCGTTCCGACACCGTGTCTGAGAGTGTCCGCAACGAAAATTTTAGGCCAACCCACCTGAGATAACCAACCCCTGTCTAACGACCATCAAGATAAAGACAAGTATATGGCGGTGACTACGTCACCTAGACAAATTTTAACCTTTATAACTCAGGTGAAATTACAAGATTAACAAAATCAATGTTGAACCATTTGCCCTAATAGATTCAACCCCCACCACACTCAAGAAGAAAAGAAAGAGATTACAATTGAAATCACTCACCAACCCGTAACAATTTTCCTAACCGAAGTTAACGACTCCCCGATTATATCTCTTTTTTCCTTCTGTATTGGATGACGAAATCCTAAGAGCAAAGCACGAACTTTCTCTTAGATTTTATGTGGACGAGTTCCCCGAATCTCTACATTGTGTTATTTATTGTGCCTCCATCATCCTCCTATATTTATAGGATGATAAATCATATTTTAGGTCATTTTTTAAATAGAAAACCTTAAAATAAGAATCATATTTCACCTAAAATTGTTCAACACAAATTATGGACGTCCAAATATAGTCAAATTAAATATTTAATACAAATTTGAAATCTAATCAAATCTTACATTTAATGTAGATTTCTAAATTATATCAAATCAAATCTTTGACCATATTTGGGCTCCAAAATTCACCAAATCCAGACTGGACCCCAACACATAATTATAAATAGATCCACAAAACAAAAAGGTATTATCATTCACAAAACATGTCAATTAGCTCAAAAACTACATTTCCTAGAGCCACAATATTTCAATTGTAGATGTTTTCGATACTTATCCACAATCGTGCAATGCTCCAATGTCGCACCCTTTTTTCTTTCTCACTTTTCAAAACCAAAGAGAGAAAAAAAAAAAAAAAAAAAACACAAAAACTCACCTCAAACTGAATTATGTAAATCACAACAACAACGTGCTTCTATCTTTCATAAGCCTAGAAGTCCACCATAACTAATGAAAATGAATTCGGACAAACGAGGAGAAAGAAATTTTGTTTCCCCCTCAAACCCTAGTTTTGGGAGAAGTAAAAGAGCACAATAGAGATTTGACTTAATAGAGTATGAAAAGTAACATAGGAAACTATATAAATTAAAACTGAGAAAAAAAAAACAATTTCAAAAGAAAAATTAAAATATAGTCTCAACCTCAAATTGGATCCGCTTGGTTCGGTATCGTCCGCTCCGGATCGGATCTAGATTCTACGATCCACGTGATCCGGATAAAATTCTTGTCCAATATGATCCATGTATGAGATCAGAACATGAAGAGTGAAAATTTTAATCGTATCGTAAAATTCACGATAAGGATGGTAAAATCTTGACAACAAGGGGATCCATGTGGGATCCGCATTGTGAAAGTCAAAATAGGATATGATCATATCCATAATCTGGATTGTAATATTCTGATAACAAGGCAAAGATGTGTACTGCTAAAGATAGTTGTGATTAGTAAATATCAAGTAATCAAAATGATGTCAGATTTGAAAATGGTACTTCACGTTTCTCAAGTGCAATATAGCCATGACTATGTGGGCTTTTAATTTGGGCATTGCAGAAATACACTAATTTTTGTCAATTTTTTTTTTTTTTCTTGTCAAGTCCGTTATGCAGTAACTAATGTTATTTTTAGATTACAAAGATCGTACAAATGAACGTAAAAATAGAAGATTACAATTGATTGCAACACTTTAGTCTTATGCAATTAGATTATAACTCCTTGCTTCCAACCACATCTTGTACGAAAATTAAGATTACAAACTAATTCTATAAAACAGAAAGCTTGCAACCAGAAGTTACCGAAAAGAAACAAAACAAAAAACTTTTGCAATCGCACTTGCTAGAAAGAGACAGGAAAAAAAAAAAAAAAACAAGATGAAGAAAAAACTCCTCGCTGGGTGATGAAGATCATTGTTGCTCAAAGCAACATTCGACCTTTTTCGTCGATTTGTTCTCAGGAACCAACAAATTCGTATAATAGAACTTCTGGAACACTCTTTATCACCCTCGATGTGGATCTCGAACGGAAAGAATTGGACGAACTGACAACACTTTATGGATCTGTTGTGGTTGCTGCTAACTCTCCTCTCGTAGCAATATATTTCTCTCTCCAGAAAAGGAAGAGAAGAGAATATATATTGGGAAGGCACATGCCAAAATCCTAGCAACCGCCACTCACTTAATCCGGAGATAATTCTAACGGATAATGGACGAATACTAACCATTATCTCTAAATTTCTAAATAATTACAACAAAAAATCCACTTAAAAACTCGCTACGCACAATTTATGTGCCAATAGCTACTGCACTGAAAGTCTGAAATTTGAGCAGTGCATAGTACGAAAACGCAACACTCGCACAACGCCCGCACAAAAATGCCATCTCACATCCGATGTATATGTGTATAGTGTTCCATCAAAGCGTCGTTTTGGGGCCAGAGTCTGAGTCGCTAGGCCTTTTTGGAACCTAGTTCCTAAGAAAATTTCTAAAAAAATGAACGAAAAAAATAAATGTTCTTTGGAGATCTTGATTCTTGTTCTCTACAAAATCACCCCACCACCTCAACCACATGGACTACAACTTCCCATGTGTACACGTCAACAAAAGAAAATTTTTATATTAAAATACACACTTGAAGTTGGCACGTGAATGTGAGACTATTTTCTTGAACTCAAAATAAAAAATCTCAACAATTAAGCCCAAAAAAAAAAAATCCCATGACTATAGGTGCAAAAAGAATTGTACATGGCATCAAAAGCGCATATAGAATACAAGTGCATATTTCCCTCCGGATTGAGTATTAAGGACGAAAAATTTTAGTGTTACAAAGGAAAAATCCTTGGCTTTAGGACCAAACTATTGGTTTTCACTTGACTGGTAAAATTTATATACATTGTGCACATTATTTAATTAAAGGCTAAATTATTGTAATGATATTCTAACTACAGTGCCGTATTTTTTTATCTTAATTTTCTACTACTCCATTTTGGCATCAAAATTTTATAAATTGTATTTTTGAAACATTTTTCGTCAATTTTAAAACACATCGAGATCATTTTGGAAACATATCTTATAGCATAAAAACACAATTTAAATACTTGTTCTGCGATATATTCTTTTAAAATGGTTCCGAGGTATTTTAAAATTGACAAAATATGTTTAAAAAAATAATTTATAAAATTAGAATACCAAAATTGAACAGTAAAAAAATTAGATGCCAAAAGCGTTCGAGCCCTGTAGTTGCGATGACATCAGTATAAATCCAGTACATACTAACAAAATCCAGAGTGTCCTCAAAACTCCTACATTTGAAAAAGAAGAAAGAAGCAAATGTTTGTGCTATTTTCTGTTTCTTTTTATTTCTTCTCGAGGAGATGTTCATACTGATGCCTACTTATATTTCACCATACTCAACATGTCAGTTATTAGAAAAAGAATCTTTATAAGAGCACACCAAAAGTTACTCGGGATTGTCCAAAAAATTTTTGCAGGACTGTCATAATTTTTGATAGTCCTTGTAATAGGTAGAACTGTTAATTTTTTTTTTACAGAATATATATTTTAGGATTGTTAAATTTTAAAATTTTAAATTTTTGACAGTCGTTCCTTTAAAAAATTTGACAGTCCTAAAAAAAATAATTTAGACAGCCCGAGGAAGAAGTGGTGTGCTCTGATCCATAGCCTAAAAAACGTGAGCTGAATATAGATATAAACAAGTAAAAAAAAAAAAAAAAAAACTCACATTTTCTTCTGTGAGCCCTTCAGAAATGCACTTTCACAGTAATCAGCAGCATGGTTAAGCTGAGTCCTCAACTGCTTCAGCTCCTATAATTAAATCAGTAGTGAGCACAACTCCATGAAAAGAAAAGAAAGGAAACACATTTAGAAGTAGTTAAAAGTTCTCAACTCTTAAAGATTTTTCGAAGCGGTCTTCTTCAGTGTCGGACTCCTGGCTCCGATGGAACGAAGGAGACACAAAGAGCAACGGCTTGGTCGAATCGAAGGCTTGATGGTCTTCCTCCTCCTTCACCATTGCCATCTCCATTTGATGCAGAAGCCAAATTGAGGTTCAATGTGGAATAGTATGAACTATGAGGTCATGAAGATATGGAGGAAGTGGGAAGGTGACAAAAGTGATGTTCTTATTCTCGTGACCTACAAAAAAAAAAATTTGAAGTTAAAGAAACCTAGCTTCAAGTCACATGTCAACAATTTCAGACTGCAAAAAGATTGGTTTCTTTTCTATATTCAGGTTACTATACTAAGCAAAGTTTCGAACTCTAGTGCCACCCATGTCAGAACCATCAAAATCTAGCATTGTCTTCATTAATAGCAAATGTAGTACACCTGGAAGTAAAATAATGTTAAACCTCCAAGAAGTACTCAATTACAGGAATATAGCATGTTCATTGTTTAGTTGGAACTTTTTGTTTATAGCTTAGGGCACTATTGTTTGGAGAGATTATTGTAGGTTGTAGCAAACGAGCCCTTGTTTGAGCATCCTCGTGGAATGGAATGACACATGGGATTGCTCAGTAATCAAATTATATGATTGCTTACTGCAGGGAAATTTTCACTGGATTACCATTTTAAAGAAATTTTTGAATTGTATCACACATTATTTATCCATCTTATTTCAAGATGCACCTCACTGCTTTACCATAATGTACTAACCTTTCACTTTTGACGGAAACCGTCACAAACTCACGATCAACACTTTTGACCAAATTTTTTGGACAAAAATATTCTTATTTCGTTTCCTTCTCCGCTGCGCGCCCCCGCGCTCTCCCGCGGCCGCCTCCGCGCTCCCCCTCCCCCTCCTCCTCCTCCTCCTCCCCCTCTCCGCGTGGTCCCGGCCGGAGGGGGGGAGGAGAAAGAGGAGGGGAGAGCCGAGGCGGCAACGGAGTTGGAGGAGAGGAAAAGGAGGAGGGGAGGCGGAGGAGAAGGAGTGTTAGCCTACCTAATTATAATTAGTTAGTTAGCCTACCTAATTATAGTTAGTTAGTTATCATAGATTGTGAATATCTCTTAGTTGTTAGCCTACCTAATTATAGTTAGATAGTTATTATAGATTGATTGTGAATATCTCTTAGCATATTTATTGTTAGCAAAGTCTAACTAAACTCTTGTATATATATCTCTGTTGTTAATATGAAGAGCACTGGTTTTAATCTCCTTTATGGTATCAGAGCTTCTCGACTCCTAACCTTCTCAAACGCTTCCGCCGTCCTCTTCTCATTCCTTCCTTTCATGGCGTCTCCAACAACCAATTCTGCTGCCATGATGGAATCCACCAACAACAAATTCCACCCAGCACTTGCCGTCTTCAACATCAAGAACTCCATCCCAATTCGTCTTGAATCAGAAAAAGGCCCCTACGCCTCTTGGGCTGAATTATTCCAAATTCATTGCCGTGCCTATAACGTCTACGAGCACATCATCCCGTCACAACCATTATCGGAGAAAGAAAAAGATCCTGCCTTTGATAAGGATCTCTGGACCCGTCTCGATGCCATCGTCCTAACTTGGATGTATGGCACGATCTCCTCTGAATTACTCATCACCATCTTGAAGCCTAATTCCACCGCCAAGGCACAGTGGGATCGACTTGCGAGCATTTTTTTGGATAACAAACACGTGCGTGCATCGACTCTCGAAACCAGGTTTGCCAACACCTTTCTTGATAATTTTTTCGACGTCTCCTCTTACTGTCAGGAACTCAAAGACTTATCGGATCAACTTACAAACGTTGATGCTCCGGTTGACAACCATCGGTTAGTTCTTCGCCTTATAAATGGATTAAATGAGAATTATGACACAGTAGCTTCTACTATTTCTCAAATGGATCCTTTGCCGGAATTTTACGCCTCTCGGTCTCGTTTGCTCTTGGAAGAGACGCGCAAATCCCGCCAGGCGGAGGTTACCGCTCGCGTACCATCACAGCAGGCTCTTGTCGCCCAGCCCTCCAATGACGCAGCCCTCCCTCCAACCTCCGGGCCCGGAACGAACTCAAACCGACATCAACAAAACAAAGGTTCGGCCAATTCATCAACCCGAAATCAGACCTCATATCGTGGTAAAGGGAAAGGTCGAGGTCGTGGAGGATCGAATCATAATGGAGGATCGTCTAACGGGGGCGGGTCGCGCAACCATCCGCCACCTCCTTTTTGGCCGCCAAATCAGCATCAATGCCAGCAGTACTACCCACATTGGGCTGCTCCGTGGAATCAGACTTGGACTCCACTTCCACCGTGTCCTTATCCCACTAGCAGGTGGTCACGCCCTCCACAACCATCCAGGAAGTCCGGAATCTTGGGTCATCGTCCACCACAAGCTCACACCACACAGTTTCAACCAACGAATTTGGAACAGGCTTTTCAAACGATGGCTTTAAACCCCCCAGATAATAATTGGTACATGGACACGGGTACCACTTCTCATATGACAAGCGATGAAGGTAAACTTACGGCTTATTTTAATTTGAGAAAAAATAAAAATATTATTGTCGGTAGTGGTCAGGAAATCCCAATTCATGGTTATGGACAGAAATTCCTTCCTACGCCATTCCCACCCCTTCGTTTAACAAATGTGCTTCATGCCCCGAAACTTATTAAAAATCTTATTTCTGTTTGTCGTTTCACGACTGATAATAATGTGACCATTGAATTTGATCCTTGTGGATTTTCTGTGAAGGACATTCAGACTGGGAGGCAAATCATGATGTGTAATAGCACTGGCGACCTCTACCCCATCACCAACACCAACACACGCCAACAAACCGTCTCGCCATCCACATGTGCTGCTTTGTCGCCTACTCTTTGGCACAATCGATTAGGACACCCAGGAGTTTCTATTTTACATTCCCTTAAGAATAAGAGGGTTATTGATTGTAAGCCCATCTCCCATTCTAATACTTGTCAATCTTGTGTTTTTGGAAAACATGTGAAACTACCTTTTTATTCTTCTAATGCTTGCACTTTGTCGTCTTTTGATATAGTGCATAGTGATGTGTGGACATCCCCTGTGTTAAGCTCTGCAGGACATAAGTATTATGTGTTCTTTCTTGATAACTATAGTGATTTTTTGTGGACTTTTCCTATTGGCAAAAAATCGCAAATTTTTTCTCTTTTTTCGGCCTTTAGCACATTTATACAAACCCAATTTCACAAACCCATAAAAACATTCCAATGTGACAATGGGACAGAATTTTCTAATAACGCCTTCAAATCTTTTTGTCAACAAAATGGTCTTGAATTTCGTTTCTCTTGTCCCTATACTTCTTCCCAAAATGGAAAAGCCGAACGCAAAATCCGCGCTATTAATAACATCATGCGAACTCTTCTTGTCCACTCTTCAGTCCCATCCGCTCTCTGGCATCACGCCTTGCAAATGGACACATATATTCTCAATATAATTCCTCACAAAAATCTTCAGAACCATTCTCCCACGGATATCCTCTACTCTAGAGCCCCTTCCTACGATCACCTTCGAGTTTTTGGCTGTCTTTGTTTTCTATTATTTCCCTCCCAAACAATTAACAAACTCCAAGCTCGTTCCACTCCTTGCGTTTTCTTAGGATATCCACCAAATCATAGAGGATACAAGTGTTATGATATTTCTTCCCAACGAATTATCATCTCTCGACACGTCCATTTTGACGAAACTCGTTTCCCATTCGCTAAGACCAATCCTTCCACAAATTCGTCATACTCGTTTTTGGATAATTCCTTGCATCCAAATATTCAACCCCATTTCGAATTTCCCACGCCCATTGCCCCTGTCTTTGGGCCGCAACCACCTACTGAGCCCACCCAGCCGCCTCCGGCATCTTCCATTGGCCCGCTCCCAATGGCCCAAACTTCTCCCCTCCAAAATACCTCTGGCCCGTCCACTCCCAAGCAGTCTGCTACGACCAGCCATCCATCCCTACCACTAAATCCCACTCGTACTATTATCACGCGGAGTATGCATGAGATTTATTGTCCCAAACGCCAATTCAATCTTTCTTCCTCAATCACACCATCACCTCTTCCCCGTAACCCAAAAGCTGCCTTGTCCAACCTAAATTGGAAATCCGCCATGAACGACGAATTTAACGCTCTTCTTAAAATTAATACGTGGGATTTAGTTCCACGCCCATCTAATGTGAATGTCATTCGTTCTATGTGGATTTTTCGTCACAAAAAGAATTCTGACGGTTCTTTTGAGCGGCATAAAGCCCGACTTGTAGGTGATGGCAGGTCTCAGCAGGTTGGCGTGGATTGTGACAAAACATTTAGCCCCGTGGTAAAGCCCGCTACTATTCGTACTGTTCTCAGCATCGCCTTGTGTCATTCTTGGCCGATTCACCAATTGGATGTCACAAATGCGTTTCTGCATGGCCACCTTAACGAAACAGTATACATGCATCAACCACTGGGTTTTCGGGATTCTACACACCCTGACTACGTATGTGTATTGAAGAAGTCGCTTTACGGTCTCAAACAAGCACCCCGTGCCTGGTATCAGCGGTTTGCCGAGTTTGTCGCTACCATTGGTTTTGTTCATAGCAAATCGGATCACTCCTTGTTCATTTACAAACAAGGACCCGACCTAGCCTTTCTTCTACTTTATGTTGATGACATCATCTTGACGACATTATCCACAGCCTTACGTTCGTCTATTATGTCTCTTCTGGCTTCAGAATTTGCTATGAAGGATTTGGGACCTCTTAGCTATTTTTTGGGAATTGCAGTTACACGAAATTCTTCCGGACTTTTTCTGAGTCAATCAAAATACGCGGAGGAGATTCTCGACAGGCAGGAATGACGACATGCAATTCTTCTAATACACCTGTTGACACAAAAACCAAACTCACTCATGATTCAGATCCCCCCTTCGACGATCCGACTCATTATCGGAGTTTAGCAGGTGCATTACAATATCTCACATTCACCCGGCCGGATATATCTTATGCAGTTCAACAGGTATGCTTACACATGCAAAATCCTAAAGTCGTGCATATGCACGCTTTAAAGCGGGTGCTTCGGTATATTAAAGACACACTTGACCTTGGCTTGCAACTCTATAAATCATCAGTTTCAAGTCTCATTTCATACACCGATGCAGATTGGGGTGGCTGCCCTGACACTCGACGCTCGACATCTGGTTATTATATTTTTCTTGGCGAAAACTTACTATCTTGGTCCTCCAAACGTCAACCTACTCTCTCTCGTTCCAGCGCCGAAGCCGAGTACCGAGGAGTCGCCAATGTCGTTTCTGAATCATGTTGGTTACGTAATTTGCTTCTTGAGCTTCATTTTCCGATTTAGAAGGCTACCATCGTTTATTGCGATAATGTTAGTGCCATCTATCTCTCAGGCAATCCAGTTCAACATCAACGCACTAAACATATAAAAATGGATATACATTTTGTCCGCGAGAAAGTTGTTCAAGGCCATGTTCGAGTACTCCATGTTCCATCTCGGTACCAAATTGCTGATATTTTTACCAAAGGGCTTCCACATATACTCTTTGATGATTTTTGAGACAGTCTCAACGTACGAAAATCTTCCGCTACGACTGCGGGGGAGTGTTAGCCTACCTAATTATAGTTAGTTAGTTATCATAGATTGTGAATATCTCTTAGTTGTTAGCCTACCTAATTATAGTTAGGTAGTTATTATAGATTGATTGTGAATATCTCTTAGCATATTTATTGTTAGCAAAGTCTAACTAAACTCTTGTATATATATCTCTGTTGTTAATATAAAGAGCACGGGTTTTAATCTCCTTTAAGGAGGAGGGGAGGAGAGGTCGAGGAGGAGGAGGAGAGGGTTGTCTGCTCACGGGCGGCGGCCGACCGGTCGTAGGAGGAGAGGGGGAAGGAGGGTCGGTTGGCTATGGGTGCCGACAAGAGAAGGAGAAGGGGGGGGGGGAGGGGGGGAGGAGGGAAGGATATTTTGGTCCCAAATTATAGGTCAAAGCTGTTACTGTTACCTATGGATGGAAGCCGTTAAAAGTGGAGAAGATTATGTTTTATGGTAAAGCAGTGTGGTGCACCTTAAAATAGGCTAAATAATATGGAATGTGACTCAAAAATTTTCTTCTTCTTTTCTTTACATATTTGTAATTTTCTATATATATATTTTTTCATATTTACGAGTTGCTACTACGATCTTCTTCTTTTTTTCATCTTAATATTACGACAATGTTAATATAAGAAAAATAAAATAAAAACATATGGACCTTGTCACTAATTGCTTGTTGTTTCATCGCGTTGGCACCCTTGTCCATGACCAAGTTTTTTAAGTTCTTTTTTCCTTTGATCAAAACTTGAAACAAATTGAGATCAAGAATCGATTACTGTCCTTATTAGTCTTTCATAATGAAAATACAAGCTGACTCGACGCATGCAAAGAAGAGAAGCTATTAAATCAAACACAATCTTCCTTTGCAATCTCACTTGCAATCACGAGATATAACGTTTACAACTACTAGAAGAAAGAGAAAAAAAAATGTTGCTGGGACGATGAAGATCACCATTTATTAAAACAAGCAAATTTTTTTCTCTGTCGACGATCTATTCCCAGGAACCACAAGTTTACGTGATGAACTTCTGAAATGCTCCTTAGTCACCTCTGTGAACAACTCGAACGGACTCCTTGGCTGAAGGTAGCAGCCACAGCTTCTATTCTCTTCTGTCTCTCATTTTCTGTCTATCTTCAAAAAGAGACACGAAAAGAATATGTATATAGATAGGTGGAAACCCTAATCCTAGCCATTGCCCATTATGGTAAGATATATAACCATCAATCCAAAATGGAATCCCAAAAGATTGGACTTGATTTAAATTGAATTTATCTACCGTAACTGTCAATATCCGCAAGTCGTGCAATCTGCGTGATCTGCTCGCAAATTTCACATTCAGTGCAACCGCACAGCAACCTGCGCAGATACATACGCAGCATCGTGCGAAGTGCAAAGTGCGTCATCAAACCACCACTTTGCTTCATTCGTCCAAGTCCGAGTAGCTAAGTCCCTACGGAACTTAGCACATATAGAAAATTTCAAAAAACAGTGACAAAAACATAAATATTTCTTTGAAGAATTTAAACACCCTATAGGAAAACAGTCCACGTGCACCCACATAGATCATCACACCCCATGTGCATATCTAAATACAAAATATAATTTTGTATTGAAATACTCATTTGGAGTATTTTTTTAATGTGGAAGTATCTTTCTAGTATATCTAAACAAAAACTCCAACAGTGGGAAGTTGACAAAAGAAATGTTCTTGTTCTCGGGACCTACAAAAGAATTGACCATTTCTAAAGGCACATCAAAAGTTATTTCAGAACAGTCCATTACGACTGTCAAAATTTTCACAGTCCTACCTATTGATAGGACTGTCAACATTTTTGACAGTCCTAAATTTTTAGGACTGTCAAAAATATTGACAGTATTACCTATTGAAAGAACTGCCAAAAAAATTGACAGAAATAAAGATTTAGGACTGTCAATAAAATTTGACAGTCCTTCCAATAGGTAGAACTGTCAAATTTTTGACAGTCCTATTCATTGAAAGGACGGTCAAATTTTTTTAACATACTGGAATAATTTTTGATATGCATCAAAGAATTGAAGTTACAGAAACCTAGGTTCAAGTCACATGTCAACAATTTCAGACAACAAAAAGATTGATTTCTTTTTCTATATTCAGGTTATTATCAAAGTTTTGAAATCTAGTGCCATCCTTGTCAGAACCGAAGAATCTATCATGTCTAGATTAGCAACTTATCACTCATCTAATAGCAAATGTAGTACACGTAGAAGTAAAAAATGTTAAACCTCCAAGAAATACTCAATTATAGTAATATAGCAAGTTCATTGTTTAGTTGAAACTATTTAAAGGACAATGTTTGTGTACAAGCATAAAAAACAAGATCTCTTCCACTTACAAAACTCACGCTAAATAGGGGTACAGGTGCTTATCGATACGAAAAGAACAATATCTGCATATATATTCAATTTTTTGTAATATTGGAATTTGATCCGATATCCGAATAGATATTTTTTTTGGTACATCGAATTCGCATCTGTCTAGTTTAACGGATATCGAATAAAATTTGATTCGATCAAATAAGTTAAAAATAAATTCTAATCTACCAGTCTTTTGTTAATATTCGAATATGCGAAATCCAAAATATTAAAAATTTAGTTATTATCTGAATATCCAAAATCTAAAATTTAAAATATTCAAAATTTGATAAACTATGATAATCTTTACAATGTATAACATAAATATTCATTAAAATGGAGACACCAAATTAAAATTTAATATGCAGAGACCAAACAATCAATCAGCCAGCTACACAAAATGATTTATACTCTGAATACAAGAGGGATAAGAGTAGAAGATGATAAAGAGTTTGAAAAAATGTCCAACATATAGCTTACTCCTGTCAGCCCCCTTTTCTGGCGCACTTTGGCGCATGTTGTCTTGGCGTACTTTGGCGCATGTTGTTTTCTAGCCCGACCATTGTTTAGATCAACCCTTGAGTTGTGGAGAAGAGTGAGTTTGGTTGGGTTGGTGGCATGTGTGGCTTGGATGGGTTTGAGTGATCCAACGGTCCACATCTCAAATCTAAACCTATATATTCTCATTTCTCTCTCTCTCTCTCTCTCTCTCTCTCTCTCTCCTCATTATTTTTTTTATTTCTCTCCCTTAGGTTTTCTCTCCCTCTCCAGGCAAGTACATTTTGCACAAGAGAAGAACCACGAATTTATGCATGCTTTTAATTCTTAATATTTTTTGTTTATTTCTTGCTCATATTGTTGGGACCGAGCACCCCGTCATCTTTAATACTTGTTGTTCTTGATTTTTTGATTGGAATTGCATGGACCAGAGTTAGGGTCTATTGGTTCACTTTTATTTTCTTGGGGATTGATCTCCCAAAATTTTGTGTTTTACAAAACTAATTAGCTCATAGTGTAGAACACCATATTTTATATAACTATACTTTTGGTCGTGCTTGATTTCAAGTCCAGCTAAGTTCAGTGCTGAAACTTGATACAATACGTATACCAAATGGCTGACTGGAGAAGAATAACAGTGCTCTGTGAAGATTATGCAAGAGAACCCCTTTGTCATAGAAATACGTATGTTTTATTTTGGGCGCATTGGTGTGTTATCTCAATTCTTCGTGCGTGTTAATCATACTGCACTTAGTCTCCTAGCAAAAGTGCGTCAGTCACACTCTTTGAGTCAGTGGCGCACTTTTGAGAGGGAACCCAGTTGGCGCACTTTAGTACGTATCCAATCAAAGTTCTCCCTGGAAAACTAAGAAAAAGTGCGCCATCGCCAGTCGGCGCATTTTCTTCGCGTTGGCAATCTGGCGCACTTTTCCTATGTTTCGTCAGTCGGCGCACTTTTCTTACGTTGTAGCTCGCGCACTTTCTTCCCTCTTCATTTCCTTAGGACGAAGCTTTGGTTGATTTCTCGATTTCTGTGTTATTGATTTGTGTGCCCCTCGACTAACGAGTTTCTCGACTGTCGAGCTTTGACCTCGGATTGTGTGTTTTGTCCTATAGCTAGCTTGCTCGCGCATTCTGTTAGAGCGTGCCTTATTCTTGCCAGCGCATTTTTTTCAAGTGTGTCGTGTTGGTTAACTTGACAAAGTGCGCCACCCCTTTGTAGCTCGTGCACTTTCATACGAAAGTGCGCTAATCTTGCTTTTGTTCGTTTGTGCGCCACTGTCCAGTTTTGGTCGTTTGTGCGCCAACCTTGTTTTTGTTCGTTTGTGCACCACTGCCCAGTTTTGGTCGTTTGTATGCCAACTTGCTTTGTGCGTATATTATTTTTTGCGCATGTTGGTCCCTTTGCTTGGTTTAACATTCACATTGGTTGAATGGTTGTGAGGTTATAAATAACTTGCTAATTAGATTACTTTTTCTTGAACATCTTATTATACGTTGGATAGACTAAGAGGCGTAGTTCAACTCAGGTGTTGTTCTGCAACCTCGGTTCTTATTTGGTTTAAGGAATGTGGATCTGATCTCGAGAGGTTCTCGCACTACTCTTATCCTCATTCATCGATATAATAAAGTGACCAGTATTAGACTATCATGTTCTGAATAACTTGCTACCTGATAACTTGTCCATGATCTTGATACTAGAACTTGTTCATGTCCTGACTATTGTATCCGTGTTGATATACTTGATCGCACCGAGAGTGCTACTTGATATATATAGTGAGTCGTCGTGCCACATACTCTTGCTACGTGATATATGTAATTATTTTCATGCACGGATATGGTAGTTGGACAGTGACTTTAGCCTTGACTAGATAGTATTGATTGTTGCATCACACTTTTGTGAATCCAGATTTAATTTTCAAGTGACAATATGGATTCGTATCAAGAGTGCCCGTACTTAAGGTATGACATCTAAGAAGGAATATTCATGTGACCATGGCATGAGATTCTAGTTAACCTAGGGTTAACTAAGCAACTTAATTGGTAGAGCATTGGGAGGGAACGGTATCTCGAGATCGTGTATGTCGAACCACCCTAAATTAGCTGGGAGTAAAGGCTGGCCACCATGGATACTATATGTAACACCCCATTCCGCTCAAGCGGACTGCCGTCTCAAACGGCAAAAGTGCAGCTGTCCCGACCCGCTTTGCCTCAAACTAGAAGGAAATAATATCCAGACTTGTCCCTACAGGAATCCAGCTTAGGCTTTCAGAGGCTCGCTCAAGCGTATCGCTCTACCGAGGCGAATCATCGCTAAGGTGGGTGACTACGGTGAACTTGTCTTTGCTTAGCCAGCACACATAAAATCTGGAATATTCATGCTAGTCGCTAGGTGAATCACCCCCTGCATGCTAATAAATCCAACGCACCTAGCTAAGGGAATAATCCCAACTTGTATTGCTTGTGCTAGAACATGGAAATTGAAATACTGGTTATAATCAGACCCTCGCATGCTAAGTCCCTAACGGTTTCATCTCTCGGCTTACCTTCGGGTCCGAGCAAACGTGTTTACTTATGTTTCTTAGAAACGCATGCTTGTCTGCTTGAATGTTGCCTTATTTTCATCCAACCCCGGGAGACTACTAAGTAGTCGTCCCGTGCATGATTAAACCTGCAAGTATCAGGGACCGTTGGGTCACCAGGCAGCCCCGAACCAGGGGAATGCATCAAGACAAGTTAATCACTGTACAGAATCAAGATTCAAGTATCTCGTGTTCTCGTGTTCAAAGTGCACTTGCGTCCTCAAGTTCCAGTGCACTCATGTTCTCGTGTATCTCGTGATAATTGACAGACCCAACAATTGTATGTCGTGGACAACCTGTGCACAAGGTAACTGATTGTTCAAGTTCCTGCGGACGGTTACCGGGGCACCGGGGCCGATCCGATCCGGACGGAACTTCAAGTTAGTCGCATGTTTGTGGGCGGCATGGAGTGAACGCCTCAGGCCTCGCGTCTCGCTCCATACCGTCCCGGGCGAGGTGACTTGTAGCAATGCAAGACCTCTCGCACCCAACCGCTCCGAGACTATAAACGGTCCTTTATGGCTATGCCAGCGACAAACGTTCATATAGATAAGTCATCCTCGCTTAGCGGCTATCCGCGTGCGAGTCATTGCATCGCATCAAGAAACAACTGAACACCTGAACGATCATGTTAAAACGACCCTCGTGTTTGCATATGCTTTGTCTCATGAATATTTATATATGCCTCTGCTCGAATTAACAAGTTGCCTCAATGTTCGCCTTGGACAGGGAAGGAGATGGTAAGTCTCGCCGTGTTTTCTCTCATGTTGCACGGCGCACTGCCCGACATGTTAGGCTATTCAATATTTGCATGAAACTGATCCTAAGGCAACTAGAAAGACAATTTAATAGTTGGTGCATGGAACTTATATTACGTGTTTGGATTTGTCGAGCGGGCGTGTAGCTTCCCCACCAGTGCATTCAATGTACTGATAATCCACCAGTTTGTATGCAGGGTACGGGAGAACCTCGTTCGGTGCGGATGCCTCCAACGTGCGTGCTTAGGCGTGAAGATCACTCCGAAGCAACGGTGCATCCGGAACAGAAGCACATATACAAGACATAATGTTGGAACATAGCCCGAACATCGCCAGAACATCGCCTGAACATATCCTGTATATCCTTCATAAATGTAGCCACTTGGCACGCTTTTACTGTTTCAGAGAGAGAGGCTTGATCGACTTGTAATCTCGGCTATACGCCGCCTGTAATACTTGTTATTATCAATAAAGAGTTGCTTTACTTCAACTTATGTTTCAATACTTCTGCTATATTGTCGACTCAGTGAACCTGTTACCGAAATTCTATGCGTTCCTAAACTCTGCTACACTCGGACAATCTGTGCGACTCTGTGGCTTAGAACTCTTGCCGCCAGCCAATGAACCATGGCCTTGCACGGGCGTGGCTCACGCTCGTGCGGCATCACGCCCGGATGGGTCAAGCGATCGTTCCGCGGGAGCGCTGGCGAGGGTGATTCCCGCCTACCGGGAACAGCCGATTTCCTGCGGGAGATCGGGGCATGACATGTTGGTATCAGAGCCTGGCTTCTACGCCTTTGGACTTCGATTCGATATCTCTATTTCGAAAGCTCGTTCGTGGGTTATGTGCACGCTCTCTCTCAATGCCTCGATGGGATGTTCCAACAATAAGTGTAAATACTTTCAAAATGCGTTTTGAATGATATGATTGCTTGTCTAGTTGTATGCTATGAGTGGCCTTTGTGCCAACCTGTGCGAACCCTTGAGAGTATCGCTAGTAGCTTGTCCGATTTTCACTAACTCTAAGTTTGGTTGAATGCATCTATTCGGGGGATGCCTTGAACTAGTGCACTATCCAAGACTTAGGAAAAGGTGAAACTCGAGTGCTAAGACTTCGCTATCACTAAGCTGGTTGACGTGTTCACGCTAGAAGTGCACTTCGAAAGTGCGCACAATCCAGTCTAAGCGATATGCTGATTTCGACGCTTGTGCAAGTGAATATCCAAATGAACAAGTACAACGACTTGTCTAGGATTGCCTCAACCCTAGATTACTGCTTGTCCTTAGTAAGTCTCGAGGACGAGACTTTTTCTGAGTTGGGTAGGATGTAACACCCCGTTCCGCTTAAGCGGACTGCCGTCTCAAACGGCAAAAGTGCAGCTGTCCCGACCCGCTTTGCCTCAAACTAGAAGCAAAGGATATCCAGACTTGTCCCTACAGGAATCCAGCTTAGGCTTTCAGAGGCTCGCTCAGGCGTATCGCTCTACCGAGGCGAATCATCGCTAAGGTGGGTGGCTACGGTGAACTTGTCTTTGCTTAGCCAGCACACATAAAATCTGGAATATTCATGCTAGTCGCTAGATGAATCACCCCCTGCATGCTAATAAATCCAACGCACCTAGCTAAGGGAATAATCCCAACTTGTATTACTTGTGCTAGAACATGGAAATTGAAATACTGGTTATAATCAGACCCTCGCATGCTAAGTCCCTAACGGTTTCATCTCTCGGCTTACCTTCGGGTCCGAGCAAACGTGTTTACTTATGTTTCTTAGAAACGTATGCTTGTCTGCTTGAATGTTGCCTTGTTTTTATCCAACCCCGGGAGACTACTAAGTTGTCATCCCGTGCATGATTAAACCTGCAAGTATTAGGGACCGTTGGGTCACCAGGCAGCCCCGAACCAGGGGAATGCATCAAGACAAGTTAATCACTATACAGAATCAAGATTCAAGTATCTCGTGTTCTCGTGTTCAAAGTGCACTTGCGTCCTCAAGTTCCAGTGCACTCATGTTCTCGTGTATCTAATAATAATTGACAGACCCAACAATTGCATGTCGTGGACAACCTATGCACAAGGTAACTGATTGTTCAAGTTCCTGCGGACGGTTACCGGGGCACCGGGGCTGACGGAACTTCAAGTTAGTCGCATGTTTGTGGGCGGCATGGAGTGAACGCCTCAGGCCCCGCGTCTCGCTCCATACCATCCCGGGCGAGGTGACGTGTAGCGATGCAAGACCTCTCGCACCCAACCGCCTCGAGACTATAAACGATCCTTTATGGCTATGCCAGCGACAAACGTTCATATAGATAAGTCATCCTCGCTTAGCGGCTATCCGCATGCGAGTCATTGCATCGCATCAAAAAACAACTGAACACCTGAACGATCATGTTAAAATGACCCTCGTGTTTGCATATGCTTTGCCTCATGAATGTTTATACATGCCTCTGCTCGAATTAACAAGTTGCCTCAATGTTTGCCTTGGACAGGGAAGGAGATGGTAAGTCTCGCCGTGTTTTCTCTCATGTTGCATGGCGCACTGCCCGACACGTTAGGCTATTCAATATTTGCATGAAACTGATCCTAAGGCAACTAGAAAGATAATTTAATAGTTGGTGCACGAAACTTATATTACGTGTTTGGATTTGTCGAGCGGGCGAGTAGCTTCTCCACCAGTGCATTCAATGTACTGATAATCCACCAGTTTGTATGCAGGGTGCGGGAGAACCTCGTTCGGTGCGGATGCCTCCAACGTGCGTGCTTAGGCGTGAAGATCACTCCGAAGCAACGGTGCGTCCGGAACAGAAGCACATATATAAGACATAATGTTGGAACATAGCCCAAACATTGCCAGAATATCGCCTGAACATATCCTGTATATCCTTCATAAATGTAGCCACTTGGCACGCTTTTACTGTTTCAGAGAGAGAGGCTTGAGCGACTTGTAATCTCGGCTATACGCTGCCTGTAACACTTGTTATTATCAATAAAGAGTTGCTTTACTTCAACTTGTGTTTCAATGCTTCCGCTATATTGTCGACTCAGTGAACCTGTTACCGAATCGCTATGCGTTCCTAAACGCCGCTGCACTCGGACAATCTGTGCGACTCTGTGGCTTAGAACTCTTGCCGCAAGCCAATGAACCATGGCCTTGCACGGACGTGGCTCACGCTCGTACGGCATCACGCCCGGATGGGTCAAGCGATCATTCCGCGGGAGCGCTGGTGAGGGTGATTCCCGCCTACCGGGAACGGCCGATTGCCTGCGGGAGATCGGGGCGTGACACTATATATCATTCACACTAGTGGAGTGCAGTATCTGATCTAATTACAAGACCGAGACAGTATCTTTCTTATAGAAAGCCTGGAACTGTTACTGATTATTAATTAGCTCAGGGCTATTGCAAGAGACTGATGCATCATTTCATATATTCTTGCTTGCATATCAATGGTTCAATCAATCCTGCTCGATTATGGCACGATCTGAAGATAATTCAGAGATCACATATCAAGCCGTAATACATGATTGGCCGTCTAATTTGCTTATATTATAGGTCTAGCCAGGAAAGTGGGCTATCGTGGTATTATGATTCAACCCATGTCCTCGTTTGGTTGTTGGGTTGCGTCATTGTGTTACGATATTCTATGGACCGAAGCAATATTATTTCTCCTATATTGTATCTTTGTTTGTGTATTGTGCATTTTGTTGAGTGAAACTAGGGACATAGATTATTGTGGCATGATTGTTCAACTCATGTCCTTGTTTGGTTGCTTCAGTCCACGGTCTATTGTTCAACTTTTTTGAATCCAGATTTAATTTTTAGCTTGATCACAATAAAGTGACGTATTCAATCTTGATATGATATGGCACTTCCAGTCACGCCCCGATCTTTCGCGGAATCGGCCATCCCCTCTAGACGCGAATTACCTTGCCAACGCTCCCGCAGGACGATCTTTCACATCTGGACGTGATGTCGTGCGAGCACAAGTATCACACCCCAGAACCAGAATACTGGAGAGCGGGGGAATGACTCAGCCAACCACACCTTGCAGAATACCGAAGCAACCCATAGTGTTAAGGTTGTCTAGAGACAAGGGGGTGCATACTACAATCATGTCTTCTAGGGTCAAGAACTTCTAAAACTCAATCATTTAAACAAGTAACAATAAAATAGAATATTTTAGAATAAACAGTAAGGCGTCCCCAATGTCGCATCAGAATATTCTAGAGATCTAGCAAATACGAATGATATGCCAGATACACAATCAAAAGTATACATGACAGTAAGTCAGATGCAGTCTGGATATATTACAGTCATGTAGGGAACTAGTGTCCAGATTATCCGGCTAACATGTGTCGGTTAGTTAAACATCCAAAAGATTATAGTTTACAAAAGACGAGCAGTGAATAAAGGAACCCACTCGTGACCCTCAACAACCATCCTTCTGGTGTGTGCCATCAGTGAGGGAGAGATACGCTTGATCCATCGGTGCTGGCTCTAAACCTGGAGATGCAAAACCAGTGGGGTCAGATCCCAAATAGCAAGTACCACAAGGAAGCATGAAATAAAGAAACAAAACCAGTTCTATAGCATAAGATATTTAAACCAACAATCAGTGGCATATGTCCCATCCATGACATGACATGACACCCCTTCACCAAACAAGGACAGGAAGTGCCACATCACATCAAGATAGAATACGTCCCTTGATTATGGTCAAGCTATAATAACTCTGCATCATAGTTTCAGTCCACAAGCTATCTTAACATAATAGCGCAACCCAACAACCAAACAAGGACATGAGTTGAACTATCATGCCACGACAGTATATGTCCTTAATTTTACTCAACAAAAGGCACAATACACAAGTAGGGATACATGATTAAGTACAATAACACAGTGATAATAGGTAGCTTCGATTTGTGTCCCGTTGTAACACAATAATGCAACTCAACAACCAAACAAGGACATGAGTTGAACTTTCATGCTGCAACGGTCCACTTCTCTAACTAAAACAGATTTAACGGTCAAACACATGTTACGGCTTGATATGTGATATTTGGGTTATTCCAGTAATGCAATATATAAGTATCTTTTTATCATGCCATAATCGAGCAGGGCTGGCTGAACCAATGATATATAAGCAAGAATATATGATGCATCATTCCCTTATAAGGGCCCTGAGCTAATTTAATGATCAGTAGCAGTTCCAGGCTTTCTATAGGAAAGACACTGGCTTGGCTTATAAATAAGTCAGATAATGCACTCCCCTAGTGGGGATGATAAACAGTATTCGTGGTGGCCAGCCTTTACTCCAGCTAACTTAGGATGGTTCGACATGCACGATCTCAAGATATTGTTCCCTCCTAATGCTCTACAAATTAAGTTGCCTAGTTAACCCTAGGTGATTTATAATCTCATATCGTAGTCACATGATCATTCATTCATAAATGTCATACTTTAAGTACGGGCACTCTTAATACGAATCCACAGTGCCTCTTAAAGTTAAATCTAGATTCACCCAAGTATGATGCAATAATCAATACTATCTAGCCACGACTAAAGTCATTGTTCAATTACTAGATCCGTGTATGGAAATAATTATATATATCATGTAGCAAGTATATGTGGAACGATGACTCACTATATATCGAGTAGCACTCTTGGTGTGATCAAGTATATTAGCACGAATACATTAGTCAGGGCAGGAACAAGTTATAGTATCAAGGTTATGGACAAGTCATCAAGTAGCAAGTTAGTTAGGATAGGACAAGCAAATAATGGTCACAATAATTTGTCACTTTATTATATCGATAGATAAAATAAGAGTAGTGCGAGAACTTCTCGAGATCATATTCATAATTCTTAAACCAAACAAGGACCGGGATTGCAGACCCTCCCTCGAGTTGAACTACGCCCCTTATTCTGTCCAACGTATAATAAGATGATCCATGAAAAGTAGCCTAATTAGAAAGTAAGTACATGTAGGACCATATCTACAGGCTCATGCTAGGTGCTTAGTCATTTAGTACGTAGTCACATCTGGGTTAAATAATTCATTTCTAAGTTAACACATAGAATCAAAATCATATAATCAAACGGAATTATTAAACCAAACAGGTGTCAAAGTGGACGCATGAAAACAGCTGATGTATGAGTTAGTTGGTCGTATGACCAAATGGTCCGCATAAACCAACAGCCCATATGAGTCCAAGGCCGCATGAGTTCAAGGCCGCATGAGGTTAAGGCCGTATGAGCAGAGTTAAGTCCACTCTTCGAAAAACGTGTAATGTGACAAACAACAAATGCAAGTCAAGTCAAGTCAGAAAAGTGACTGATGTGACATATGATAAAAGTAACCGAAGAAAAGACAAAATTAGGAAAAATTGTGCCAAGTCATTCAGTAATTATGCGTCTAGAAGAAGAGGGACACATAAATCCTGGTAGCATGGTCGACTAGGCCGTATGCTCCTCTAGGCCGAATGCACACTTGGCCGCTTGAAATCTTTTGGGACTTAGAGAAAATTTTATCCGTTCAAGTTTCAAGCATTTGACTAAGGGACACATGTGCAAAATTTTATTCCATGCGTCCAACAAGATGGCCGCATAAAATCCTTTGGGTGAGAAGTCCTGGCCGCATGCAATCTGGGAGCACCTTCGTCTCAATCCAGCAAGTTTGGCCACGAAAAAGCTCCAAAATCCAAACCTTATTTCTTTCACAGAAACCTCAAACAAAGTCCAAATGCACCATAGTAAAGTTCTAAACTACTCAAAATCACATGCTCATCAACATAGAATAATAAGGTTTAAAAAATATTAAGTTTTAAGAGATCAAAATCCAAGAACACTCAAGAATACAAAGAAAATCCTAAAACTTAAAACTTAGATCTACACTAATCCATCCACCAAATCAAAAAATACCAAGTTCTAAATGCATGGGAAATCATATAAGGAACAAAAATATAAAGGGTTTCTCCAGTTTTTGTAAGATGTACTTACCTATGGAGGGGGAGAGGAAAACCTATGAAAGAGAATGGAAGAGAAAAAATGAGAGGAGAGAGAGTGAAGTTGGGTTATATATGGAGGGTTTAAGGTTTGGACCATGGTTTTAACTCATGATAAAACCAAACCAAACAAATAATCCAAGAGCCAAGTGAAGCAAAGAATGTGTCTAGTCTCTCTACAACATATAACTATGCTAGCATAAAAATAATTACGCTCCATATACCTATATTGGGAACGGGGAGTGACATCTCTACCCATCTTAGAAAAAATTTATTCTCAGAATTCAAACTCAAGGCTATCTAGAAATATTAAAGCAAGCAACAACTATCTACAAGCAATCCACACATATAAATAAGCAAGTATAACAATAACACATATAATGAAGCGAAGCAACTTCATTCCTTATGAGTGCTTGTTGATCACGGAATGAAAGATGCGAAGGCATACAAAGAAAATATACCTTATGAGTCGAATATGTGCGGGTACCGAGATTGAATATCGTCCTGGCGCTCCCACGGCGACTCCCCCTAAGAGTGATGCCCCCAAGCAACACAAACAAGATGGATAGTACGGTTCTTGAGTACTTTCTCTCTCTGATCCAAAATGGACACGGGATATTCCTCGTAAGTCAAGTCAGTACCAACTACTAACTTAGAGTGATCGAGGACATGAATCGGATCCAGAATATACCTACGTAACTAAGACACATAAAAGATATCGTGCACCTCACGTAGCGAAGGCAAAAGAGTAAGACGATAAGCAACATCCCCTACCCTCTCGAGAATATCGAATGGTCCAACGTACCATGGACTAAGCTTCCTGCGAACGCCAAACCTTATGACTCCACAGGTAGGCAAAATCCACAAAAATACATGGTCGCCGACAAAAAACTCTAACGGCCTACGATGCTAATCTGCCCAATGACGATGACGATCTTGTGCAACTCGAAGCTGCTCTCTAATTTGTTTAACCACTTTAATGGTCTGTGTGATCATCTCAGGCCCCAACATCTTTCGTTCACCAATGTCATCCTATGCTAAAAGTGACTTGCACTTTCTTCCGTATAATGCCTCGAATGGAGCCATTTGTATGCTGACATGATAATTGTTGTTGTATGAGAATTCCACTAAGTGAAGGTAATATTCCCATAACCCACCAAGGTATAAAGTACAAGCCCGCAACATATCTTCCAATATTTGTATTGTCCTCTCTGACTGGCCGTTTGTCTGAGGATGGTACGTGGTACTGAATCTCAACTTAGTACCCAAGCGCTCGTGTAAACTTCTACAAAAATAGGACGTAAAGCGGGTCCCATGGTCTGACACTATACTTGTTGGGACTCCGTGCTGCCTTACTATATGTCGCATATACATCTCTACTAATTTCTTTATGGACTTCCCTACCCGGAAGGGTAAAAAATGTGCCACCTTCGTGAGTCGATCTACTATTATCCAAACTGCATCACGTCCAGTACGGGATCTAGGTAAGCCGGTCACAAAGTTTATCGTAATGTGTTCCTACTTCCACTCTGGAATAGGCAGGGATTACAATAATTCTGCTGGTCTCTGCTGCTCTGCCTTCACCTGCTGACATATGAGACATCGTGAAACGAACTGAGCTATCTCTCATTTTATTCCGTTCTACCAAAAATATTGCTTGATATCATGGTACATCTTTGTGCCTCCTGGATGAATAAAATATTGAGAACTGTGTGCCTCGGTCATTATTTCCTGTCTGATATCTCCACTTAGCACATAAAGATGGTTTCTAAATCTAAGTATTCCGTCTTCGTGAATCCTTAATTCCTTCCTAAGTCCTAACTCATATTCTTTCATAAACTTCTGAATCTGAGAATCTTCTGCTTGAGCCGCCTTGATCCTCTTCACCAAGGTTGACTGAATCTGAAGACTGGGTAGTATTTTCGCTCCTTGAGGCAACACTATCTCGATGTCCATATCTCGAAGATCTTCTAATATGTTCTTCTGAGTTGTCAAGAGAAATGCGCTACCTCTCCTACTTAGAGCATCTGCCACCACATTTGCCTTGCCTGGATGATACTGAAGTGCTACATCATAATCATTAAACAATTCTAGCCACCTCCTCTATCTCATGTTCAGGTCTTTCTGGGTGAATATATATTTTAAACTCTTATGGTCTGTGAATATCTCCACCCGATCGCCATATATGTAGTGTCTCCATAGCTTGAGTGCAAATACTACTGCTGCTAACTCCAAATCATGTGTTGGATAATTTTTCTCATGATCTTGAATCTGCCGAGATGCATTAGCTATCACTTTCCAGTGCTGCATCAACACACACCCGAGCCTTCCAGATGCGTCACAATAAACTATGAACCCTCTGTTTCTCTTTCAACTTCTCGAATGCTGCTTGGCACTCCGTCATCCGAACAAACTTTACCTTCTTGCGGGTTAGACGAGTCATTGGTGCTGAAATCCATACAAGGAATGCCACGAACCTCCAATAATATCCCGCTAATCCCAAGAAACCTCACACATCTGCTACTATCTTTGGGACTGGCCAATTCTCTACTGCTTAGACTTTCTTGGGGTCCACTGATACTCCTGCTCCTGAGATGATGTGCCCCAAGAATAACACATGACCTAATCAAAATTCAATCTTACTGAGCTTGGCATACAACTGATGCTCCCTTAAAACTTGCAACACTCTTCAAAGATATTTTTCATGCTCTTCCTCACTGTTAGAGTAGACAAGAATGTCATCTATGAATACCATTATAAATTGATCTAGGTATGGTATGAAGGTACGATTCATCAAATCTATGAATATTGCTAGCGCACTAGTCAATCCAAATGGTATAACTAAAAATTTGTAATGCCCATATCGAGATTGAAATATTGTCTTCGATATATTTTGCTCCCAGCCCTTACTTGATAATATCTGGATCAAAGGTCTATCTTAGAAAATACTTTTTCTTCGCTCAATTGGTCAAAGAAGTCATCGATCCTAGGCAATGGATACTTGTTCTTCACTGTTACTACATTCAGTTGCTGTAGTCGATACACAACCGTATCGCCCCGTCTTTGTTCTTTACTATAAGCGTTGGTTCTCCCCGTGATGAACCACTAGCCCGAATAAACTTTTTCGCTTTCAGTTCTTCCACATGTTGATATAGCTGATTGAGTTCCATCGGTGACATCTGATAGACTTTGTTGAAAATTAATTCTGCTCCTGGCCTCAATTCTATGCAGAACTCCACTTATCTTACAGGGGGTAATCCTGGAAGATCTTTCGAAAATACATCAAAAAATTCTCCAATTATTCTAGGAAGCTGATCCCCAATTTCCACTACTGCTGCTATGCCATCTTCATGCTGGTCCCTCACCGCTCTGTTGAAGATAAACTCTTCCTTGCCTTGGAATAAACAACACTCTACCCCTACGACAGTCTATCGTCGCATGACTGTCTCTCAACCAGTCCATGCCTAAAATAACGTTAAAATTATCCATAGGGAACTCGATCAAACTTGCAGGTAATAAATGCCCGCACACTATATTGGACACGCTAGACATACTCTATCAACTCCTACAAGACCATTACCAATGAGTATATTCAGCCTCTCTGGCAATGCCTTAAACTCCAATACAATACGTGTCATAAATCATGCACATACAAATGAATGGGATGCTCCCGAATCAAATAATGCTATGGCAGGAAAAGATGTAACTACAATGTTACCTGCCACCACGTCACCTGATGACAAAGCCTCCTCCAGAGATAGGGTAAAATCTTGCCCTTTGCCTCATTGTGCTCCTTGTTGTTGCCTCCCTTGGATACACAATTGTGGCCTCTGCTGCCCATATTGTCGATTCCTCTGCTGGTCGTACATCTGAGTTTGCGTCAGCAATGGACGCTGAGCCAAAGGCCTGAGTGCCAGTGTTGGTCCCCTGTACTGAGCTTCCCCTGGTGCTGGTAGGGCTAATCATTATAGTGGCCCTTCAATCCTCTGCATCATCAAACAATTGGTGATCCGATGGTCTGGACTACCACATCGTAGGCACAACCCTTGTGCTGCCCTACACACATCTTTGGTATGGCCTTCCTTGCCATAATACGTACATCTGACGGGGGCTCCCAATCGTTGTTGTTGTTGCCTCGGCTGATATGGTCGAGCTGGTATTGTTGCTGTCGATGCTACTAGCCTCCTCGGTACTGTGTCATGAATGCGAACGCCAGAAGATAGTGCTAATGTACGTTGTACTGGTCCTCCTCCTCTGCTCTGTACATGATATCTCTTTTGGCCTCATGTCCTTGAAGCTAACCTCTGCATTGTCAGCTCATGTCGCCTAGATGCGATCAATACTTCGTCGAAGGTCTGGTAGTTATGGCCCTCTACCAGTTGCTGAATTTTTAGATGAAGTCCATACTGAAACCTCATCGCCCGCTCTAGTTCTGTTGCCACCATTGTTGGGACAAACATGCTAAGCCTGAAGAACTCTACTGCATAGCCATCTACCGTCCTCCCAGACTGCTTGAGATTGATAAACCTCTGATGTATCTCATACTTTAATACCACTCCAAAATACTCGACCCTAAAATGGGTTCTGAAGTTGTCCCATGAGACAGGTTATCTTAAACCAACCTCTTCTGATGTCCACCAATCTCTGGCAAGGTCCTGGAGTTACAATCGGACCTGATCAGCTTGTTCCTTAGTTGGAACCCTTGCTCCTGTCAGTATTATCTCAATGTTCTGTAGCCAAGCATCTGCAGTAATAGCGTTCTTCGTGCCATCAAAGTACCTAGGGTTGAGTCGACAGAACCTCACCGATGCCCCTGAGTCTGTTTTAACACTTCTCTCCAAAGCCGTCTGTAATCCTTGATGCAACAAGACATTTTGCTCCTGCTGCTGAAGCTGCTGATGTTATTGAGCCGCCATCATTCCTCGAATAATCTCTAGCAATACCGGTGTATTAAGTGCTATCGACAATGCTGGTACGACTAGGGGTACTAGAATTTCTGGTACATGTTGTTCCTCATGCTCCTCTACAGGTTCTATCATGGTCCCCCCAGGAACAGATGATATCTCTCATTGTGGGCCAACGGATCCTTGTCCTGCTGAAACTACTGGTGCTCCAACCACTGATTTTGGAGAAGCCCTAAAGAAAAGGACACAAGATAAATAAAAATAGGACAAGAAAGGATCAAGGAATCAATGGTACAGAAGTCAAGTTGAGTTCGAGAAGGCAGATTCAGGATTTCAAGGAGGAACATGTTTGATTGAGATTTCCTATAATCAGGCCACCCCATAAGTCTGAAAAATTAGACATGCATGGGCCACCACTAAAACCTTATCACGTCCCAGAACCAGAATACTAGAGAGCGGGGGAATGGCTCAGCCAACTATACCTTATGGAATACCGAAGCAATCCGCAATGTGTTAAGATTGTCTTGATACAAGGGGGTGCATACTACAATCAAGTCTTCTAGGATCAAGAACTTCTAAATCTTAATCATTCAAACAAGTAGAAATAACATAGAGCATTTTAGAATAAGCAGTAAGGCATCCCCAATGCCGTATCAGAATATTATAGAGATCTAGCAAATACGAGTGATACGCCAAATACGTAATCCAAAGCAGCTACAGTCTGAATATATTACAGTTATGTAGGAAACTAGTGTCCCATATTATCCGGCTAACAGGTATCGGTTGGCTAAACGTTCAAAAGATTATAGTTTATGAAAGATGAGCTGTGAATGAAGGAGCCCACTCATGACCCTCAGCAGCTATCCTTCTGGTGCGTGCCATTAGTGAGGGAGAGATACGCCTGATCCTTCGGTGCTGGCTCTAAACCTGGCTATCCAGCCAGTGGGGTCAGACCCCAAATAACAAGTACCACAAGGAAGCACGGAATAAAGAAACAAAACCAGTTCTATAGCATGAGATGCTTAAACCAACAATCAATGGCATATGTCCTATACATGCATGACATGACACTCCTTCACCAAACAAGGACAGAAAGTTCCACATCACATCAAGATAGAATACGTCCCTTGATTATGGTCAAGCTAGAATAACTCAGCTCGTAGTTTTATTCCACATATTATTGTAACACAATAGCTCAACCCAACAAACAAACAAGGATATGAGTTGAACTATCATGTCATGATAGTCTATGTCCCTAATTCCACTTAACAGACGACACAATACACAAGCAGGGATACAATATTAAGTAAAATAACATAGTGATAATAAACTTTGATCCATGTCCCGTTGTAACACAACAGCACAACTTTACAACTAAACAAGGACATGAGTTAAACTTTCATGCTATAACAGTCCACTTCTCTAATTAAAACAGATTTAACGGCCAAACATATGTTACGGCTTGATATGTGATCTCTAGATTATCCAGTAATACAATATATAAGTATCCTTATGTCATGCCATAATCGAGCAGGGCTGGCTGAATCAATGATATACAAGCAAGAATATATGATACACCAGTCCCTTATAAGGGCCCTGAGCTAATTTAATGATCAATAACAGTTCCAGACTTTCTATAGGAAAGACACTGGCTCGGCTTATAAATAAGTCAGATACTGCACTCCACTAGTGAGGATGATATACAGTATTCGTGGTGGCCAGCCTTTACTCTCAGCTAACTTAGGGTGGTTCGACATGCTTATAAACTCCCTCACCCAAAAAATAGGTATTTTGCGTGTATTTTATATTTATTGTATTTATTTATATATTATTTTAAATTAATTAAAGTTTAATTGTTGCATTAGAATACTTTTTCGTAGTTTGGACATTAATGATATAGGATGACCTCAAAATCTACAACACCCTTCATAGGAAGTAGCCTACATGGGAGACACTACTAATATGATCTTCCGTGACACAAATTCGATCATTCAATATTAGTATGGCACCAGTATAACAATCGTAGTTCTTGTATTTAGTGTTTAGAGATTTATATATATATATAATTTATTTATGGTTATTTTCTAATCAAAATACCCAACCCAAAGCCATAAATTAATTTATTGGACACTAGTGGCTTAAAATATGGTAATTAATTTTATATATATATATATATATTATATAGAATTTATTTTAGGATGATAGAATTTGAAAACTTCTTGAGATAGGATCAACCTTTGTAACTTATCCACTTTTAGAGCCAATCCAATTCTAATAATTTCATATTTGGAAACCCTCTACTTTAAATATTTCATCCATCTATTTTTGGTAGCATCCATCTATTTAAATTCATGAATCAAATATCTGATTTATCCCACTAGTATTCCAATCAAAACTTAATGATTATTGGATTAAAGATTTATATTTATTCATCTATTATCTTATCCCTTTAGAATCCAAATCAAATCTTGGTAAGAAGAATCATTGTGGCACGGTACTAGATTATGTGTGTCGAGTAGAGAGTTGCGCGAAGAGGTTCTTTAGAAGGCACATCAATCTCAGTACTCTATGCATCCAGGTGCCAACAAGATGTATAGAGACATGAGAGAGCATATTTGGTGGTATGGTATGAAGCGTGAGGTAGCGAGCTTCGTATCTAGATGCTTGGTATGCCAGCAGGTAAAGGCAGAGAGACAGAACCCCGGTGGATTGCTTCAGCCTTTACATATTCCAGAGTTGAAGTGGGAGCATGTGACGATGGATTTTGTTTCAGGACTTTCGCGTTCTCCAGGAGGTAAAGACGTAATATGGGTCATCGTTTACAGGTTGACCAAATTGACCCACTTCTTGCCATTTAAAGTGGGTACATCTACGGAGAATCTCGTGGGGATGTATGTGCGAAAAATAGTCAGATTGTATGGAGTTCCTAATTGGATTAGAGATTTACCTTAGATTTTCTACCAACCTAATTAGGAAACAACCTAAAACTAATCATATTCCTACCCACCTCAAACCCGCACACACCTCACTTGACCCCCCTCTCTTTCTTTTTCTCTCTCCACACACACACACACACACACACACACACACACACACACATATATATATATATATATATATACACTCTCTTTTTTATCTTCCCTTCTAAAAACCCTAACCAAATTTCTCCTTCAAAACCCTAATTTCTTCCCTCCTCCAAGAACCCTAGCCGCCACCATCACCACCAAGGCCGACCCCCCCTTCACGTGGACAACATCACCTCTTTCATCCAAGAACCCTAGTTCTTCATCCTTCTTCTTCTAGTAAGTCTCATTCTTCCTCAAAAACCTCTCTTATATGTATGATTGCGCATGGATAATTGTTGTTATATATAAATAAATGATTTCTATATTTATTTGTAACCCATTGCCATGTTCTTCATAGTAGAGTTTTATTTTAGGGTTTGCATGTAAAGAATTGAACCCATAAATGCATGTATGCATCCATAGGTAGAATCCTTGATTAAACCTTGTTATTAATGTAGAAATATGATGTTTAAATTATTTTTATACATATTTTTACTTTTTTTCCAGATTATTAATTATTAGTTTTTTTTTAGAAAATTGCATGTACAATGGGAATGGTGACTTAGTTTTATGTTTTCTTCAAAATCCCGCATCGAACCCTTCTAAAACTTTTTAAATAATTAAAATATGGTGTTATTAACCTATATTAAATTCAATTTTTAATTTATTTTTCCAAAAATATTATTTTTAATTTAAATAGCTTTTATGCATAAAAAGTTACCTAGTTGACATAGTTTTTATATAAACCTGTTGTAACTTGTTCTTTAGCTATATATAAATGTCTTTCCTATTATTTATGATTAAAAACTTATTTTACAAGAATTAATTATGATTTTAAAATTTTAGGCAAAGCATAATAGTAGGGTTATAATGGCAAAATTTTGCCAATACTATTGCTAGAAAACTAGTAGGTGTCCAATGGAAAGACCAATAAGTAGAATTGATAAAGATGCATATAGGAACTTATTTAATCATTGTTTTCTAATATTTTAGAATTATTCCAAAAATTTAACATTTTTTTATGATTTCAACTTTTTAGAACTTGCATGTCGGAAAAACCTTGTTTAGCACCTATATTAGTATGACTAGTTGACAGCCCTCGTAGAAACCTTTTATAGAAGAAGAACTATTTTTTGTCTATTTTTATGAATAATTCCAGAATTATTATTTTATTTAATTAATGTCTTTAAAAAGATTTTGGTAATGATTAACGGTTAGTATTATTTTTATGCTAGTTACTTGCATGTGCAATCAACGTAGAATTAATAACTAGTTAATAACCTAATTTTTTACTAGATAGTAAGAGTCTAATTAGTTTAATAAATTGGTAGGTGTTCGTGATATTCTTGTGTAGAGCTCCGGACCAGATTCGTTGTTCTCGCACCTTGGCTTGCCAGGCAAGTACACCTTGCTTGTTTGTATTATGCAGTTTATATTATGCCTAGTTCTTTTTATTTTGTTAGTTGTGTACACGCGTCCTAGAAGTAGTTAACCTACCTGGTATGGTAAAAATACGTGATATCTTTTGATCTGATACAGTTTCAAACACGTTCACTGAGTGAGTGAGTGAGTGAGTGCATGGACTGGCGTGTTGACTGGCCATCGGTACGTGAGTTCGCGTCTTGTGTTAGTTGTGTTGTTAGTTTTGGGTCTATATTTTATTAACGTCTTGTATTATGTTTGTACCGCGTATACGGTTCAGATAGTACATTGGGAGAGAAGAGTCTACTAGTGAGCGTATGAGATTTCTGTTTCTAATGGTATAAATGGTGTATATCGTGTACCCCCGAGTTCTGCGAAACGCCTGGTGGGATGACTATTCTTCTATTTCTCCCCCCTAATGCATCATTAGAGATGTCTCGAGTGCATATCACATAGATGGTTAGTTACCTTATTATTGTTTACTATTTTACTTTCATGCATGTTGATTATTATGTACTTCTTATGTCCCTCTGAGGACCTGGCACATTTTCCAGATCCCGACGAGCACTTGTACCCGACGGACTATGGAGTTGGAGATCTTGCTGACGAGAACCTTGAGGTGGAGCCACTGGAGTTTTCTTGAGCGTCCTGGATGACAGTTGTTTAGAGTCTTGGGTGTCATTATCTAGTTAGCTGACACCCGGACTATTTTTATTATTTCTTTATTACTTAGTTGTATTCTTTCAGTAATTATTTGTACTCATTTTTCGTGAATTATTCTCCACTAGACTTTATATATAGTGGACTTGAGACTTATCTATTTATTCAGTTCCATATTCTGTGATATTTGTGGATGAGACTAGGTTATACCTGCATGTATTGTTGTAACTTAGTTATATTTTATATTGTACTATGACTGGTTAGGTCCATTAAATTGGGTTCCTATATTTGTTCGTACAGCTGGCATGTGTACGTATACCTGGTCCTACATATTTTGGGACTGGGGTGTGACATATTTTTAGTGGTGGCCCATGCATGTCCAGAGTATATTGTCTCAGTTACTTTACTATACCGAACAAGCCTGCAAATAGGATTAGAGTATAGGTCTCATCCACATATTTGACTCCCTTCTTTATTTTTGTTCCGAATTCTTGAACTCACCTACCTTCCTTGAACTTCAAAATTATACTCGCTTAATTCTTTTGATATCAGTATACTTGTTTTCTCACATCTTCCTATTTAATATACTCCTCTAATAGTTTCTTGAGTATAGCCTTCTGCCAGAATATAGGAATCATTGTTGTTAGGTTTAGAAGATAATTATGATATCATACCTACTAAGAAAATAAAGTAGAATATTAACAGCTCCCAAAAAGTTTAGTATACGTAATGAACCCTAGCATCAAGTACCAGTAAATTGATTGACCATTATCCCTTGATATATTTAGGAATGACTTGAGAGTAGTATAAACACTACTAGAGTAGTTGGGAATTTGACCATATTATTTGACCATAGTATTGAGGAACCAATAGAAATCCAAGGTTGAATATTAGGACCAACCTAACTTTCATAGTGAGATAATATAAGAGGACTATAAATTTAGATTCTTGTCTTGATATTAGTAGAGCAAAAGGAATGAACCAATATCTTGGTAAGAGTAAGGGTACCCTACCTCCAGCTTAGTATATCTCCAAGAATCTATGATCATCGTTGAGTCATACTTGAGTCTTCATGAGTCACCGATCATGCCATATCATCCATCTATATACTTTTCCATCTTGAGTCATCCATCTATATACTTTTCCATCTTAAGTTAATCCCTCCCTCCATCATAGATTAATTATCATGGCTTTTTACCCAATTGAAATCTATTGAATGATTAGAACCTTTCCCTTGATCATACCTCGAACAAAGAGACTATCATACCACCTTCCCTTAGGAAACCATGATATTATCAAGAGTCTCTCTATTTAATTTCATATCTTATTTCTCTGAAACCTTAACGCTCGCTATTTATGCGATGACTAAAAATTTTCTTCATCTTTCAAATCATGTAACCTTATCTATATGTATACAGATTATATTCTCCCTCACTTGAGAGCCAGTAAGTTCTCCATTCTTAATATTAACATTTTTATTCTGTAAGTACTATGATTAAGACTTAAGATGAACATAACCTATGAAGTTTTATAATGCAATAGGATACCCTAATAAGTACCAAGATCTTTCCCTCGTATACCCTAACAAGATTTTCTACTTTATTTACAAGAACAAGGTTATTTTGTAGAATCCCCATAAGGCGGTTACAGTATTAGTTGATTCTTGTAAGTTAGGTAGCATGCCTCATAACCTAGTATCCCATAGTCCTTTAACCCATTAATGAAGTTTAAGTGAATGAGACCAACTATAGGCTAGCATAAGAAGATTGTGTTTATCCAGACTGTAAAGCTTTAGAGGCCCATACCCCCATTTGGTCGACCAGAGACTTGGACAAGATGTTAGCATGGCAACTATAGAGGCACAACCATCGGACGAGTCTTATATTCTTGATAAACTTGAACTATTCATCATAATCTCACATACATATTTTTGGACTATATTGACTCATGCTGCTATTACAGCCTAGTTTTGCAAGCTTATTCCTTATCAAGCTTGTTCATGGCATATGTATTATTGAGGGCCCATACTAATACATTGTCTAAATTAGAAGCAGTATATTATGGTCTGTACAACCTTAGTGCACTTGGTTCGCTCTTCGCATGACTACTTTACGTGGATTGAGGTGTGTTGACTTAGCTTGTTAGATGAATATACTTGCCCTCTAAACAGGTCAGTGCATATCGTATCGGTTATGTAATTGTACTGATACGAGCATGCGAAAAGAAATAGACTAAGATAGGATCTTAATCCACAACCGATTTAACAAAATTTCTTTTTAAATTCGATTATATCCCTTGGCCTTCGCAATTGAACTCATTCGTTCCCTTTGACATCACTATATTTTTTTTATCTTCCCCTATTTAGGAAAGGCGAACGCTCGTGCTTGATATAAGTTTGACACATGGATAGTACTAGATATACCCTACAGGCCAATCGCATTACTTTGTGACTATCTTTGTAATTAAGGACGTAAAACATGTGATATTTTATGTTAACATTTTTGAGGATTGAATCACACGATTAGATAATTTAAGAAAGTTTTTCTTAGATGTATAGTCTTGTATGATAGATCGGTAAATCCTACGTTAGGTAGAAATTGCATTGTCAACTTGAGCCGAATTTTATATAAAGTGGAAAATCTTATATCATGATCGAGTAAGATAAAATTGAGAGATTTAAGTCATTTAATTTTAAGATTTTTTTTTTGAATAATTATAATGATGAGGATTTAACTTTAAAGATAAGAATGCATTCTAGAATAAATTTTAAAATTTTGATATTCCGGACCAAATATTTATAATTTGAGCACATGATTTAAATTTTGAATATTGGAGATTAAATGAACGATTTAAAATTTGAGGATAAAAATAGAATTCTAAACATGAACATTGATGGATTAAATTCAAAATTTTACGATTTGATTATTTGAATTAAAAGTTAAGTTTTGATTGTTGGATCAACTATTTGAAATGTTGAGGATGGAAATTGAATTTAAAATTTGAAGACTACGAAAATTTTAAGTTGAAAATAGAAATAAGATTTGATTAGAGTTGTTTACTATTTAAAATCTAGAAGAGATTATGATAGCTGGAATCATGATTTGAAATTTGATATGGGTTATTTAAATCTTGATGATGTTATATAGATTTGACTAAAATTTAGATTTTTGATTATTTGAAATTCGAAAAGAGATTATGATAGGTAAAATTTTGATTTAAACAGAGGTTATTTTAATTTTGAAGTGATTGCGATAGATTTGAATAGATTTTGTTATTTAAATTTTTAAGAAGATAATGGTTTAGTTGACTCAGATGCGAATTCGGAGGATTTAACAAATCGTGCTTTAGTTTTAATTTTGAGGATAAAATTCTTGTAAGTTAGGTAGACTGTAAACCCCTTCACCCCAAAATAGGTATTTTGTGTACATTTTATATTTATTATAATTATTTATATATTATTTTAAATTAATTAAAGTTTAATTGTTGTATTAGGATACTTTTCCGTAGTTTGGACATTAATGATATAGGATGGCCCCAAAATCTACAACGTCATTCATAGGAAGTTGCTTACACAGGAGACACTACTAATAAAATCTTTCCGTGATACAAAATTCGGTCATTCAACATTTGTATGGCACCAATATACAATCGTAGTTCTTATATTTAATGTTTAGAGATTTATATATATATATAATTTATTTATGGTTATTTTTCAATCAAAATACCCAACCCAAAGCCATGAATTAATTTATTGGATACTAGTGGCTTAAAATAAGGTGATTATATATATATATATATATATATATATATATATATATATATATATATATATATATATATATATATATATATATAATGTACCTTATCCACTTTTAGAACCAATCCAAATCAAATAATTCCATATTTGGAAACCCTCTACTTTAAATATTTTATCCATCCATTTTTTTGTAGAAACCACCTATTTAAATTCATGAATCAAATGTTTGATTTATCCCACTAGTATCCCAATCAAATCATAATGATTATTGGATTAAAGATTTACCAAAGATTTGTATTTATTCATCTATTATCTTATCCCTTTAGAATCCAAATCAAATCTTGGTTATTAATATCTAATTGGATTATAGATTTACCTTAAATTTTCTATCAACCTAATTAGAAAACAACCTTAAACTAATCATATTCCTACCCACCTCAAACCTGCGCACACCTCACGCGACCCCCCCCCCTCTCTCTCTATATATATATATATACTATCTTTCTCATCTTCCCTTCTAAAAATCATAACCTAAATTCTTCTTCAAAATCCTAATTTTTTTCCTCATCCAAGAACCCTAGCCGCCACCATCACCACCAAGGCCGCCCCCCCCCTTCACGTGGACAAATCCACCTCCTTCATCCAAGAACCCTAGTTCATCCTTCTTCTTCTAGTAAGTCTCTTTCTTACTCAAAATCCTCTCTAATGTGTATGATTGCATGAATAATTATTGTTATATATAAATAAATAATTTTTATATTTATTTGTAATCCATTGCCATATTCTTCATAGTAGAGTTTTATTTTAGGGTTTGCATGTAAAGAATTGAACCCATGAATGCATGTATGCATCCATAAGTAGAACCCTTGATTAAACCTTGTTATTAATGTATAAATATGATATTTAAACTATTTTTATTCATATTTTTACTGTTTATTCTAGATTATTAAATTATTAGTTTTTTTTTTAGAAAATTACATGTACAATGGGAAGGGTGACCTAGTTTTATGTTTTCTCCAAAACCCCGCATCAAACCCTTCTAAAATTTTGTAAATAATTAAAATATAGTGTTATTAACCTATATTAAATTCAATTTTAATTTATTGTTCCAGAATTATTATTTTTAATTTAAATAGTTTTTATGCATAAAAAGTTACCTAGTTGACCTAGTTTTTATATAAACCTATTATAACTTGTTCTTTAGCCATATATAAATATCTTCCCTATTATTTATGATTAAAACTTATTTTTTTAGAATTAATTATGATTTTAAAATTTTATGCAAAGCATAATAGTAGGGTTATAATGACAAAATTTTGCCAATACTATTGCTATAAGACTATTCGGTGTCCAATGGAAAGGCCAATAAGTAGAATTGATAAAGATGCATGTAGAAACTCATTTAATCATTATTTTCTAATAATTTAAAATTATTTTCAGAATTAAATTTTTTTTTTTTATGATTTCAACTTTTTAGAACTTGCATGTAAGAAAAACCTTGTTTAGCACCTATATTAGTATGACTAGTTGACAACCCTCGTAGAAACCCTTTGTAGAAGAAAAAATATTTTTTGTCTTATTAATTCCAAAATTATTATTTTATTTAATTAATATCTTTAAAAAGAATTTTGGTAATGATTAATGGTTAGTATTATTTTGAGGCTAGTTACTTGCATGTGCAATCAACGTAAAATTAATAACTAGTTAATAACCTATTTTTTTACTAAATAGTAAGAGTCTAATTAGTGTAATAAATTGGTAGGTGTTTGTGACGTTCTTGTGTCGATCTCCGGACCAGATTCGTTGTTCTCGCATCTTGGCTTGCCATGCAAGTACACATTGCTTGTTTATATTGTGTAGTTTACATTATGCCTAGTTCTTTTGTTTTGTTAGTTGTGTGCACGCATCCTAGAAGTAGTTGACCTATTTGTATGGTAAATATACGTGGTATCTTTTGACCTGACACAGTTTCAAACACGTTCACTGAGTGAATGAGGCATGCACTGGCGTGTTGATTGGCCATCGGTACGTGAGTTCGCGTCTTGTGTTAGCTGTGGTATTACTTTGGGGTCTAGTTTTATTGACATCTTGCATTATGTCTGCACCGTGTATACGGTTTGGATAGTACATTGGGAGGGGAGAGTCTACTAGTGAGCGTATAAAATTTCTGTTTCTAATGATATAAATGGTGTATATCGTGTACCCCCGAGTTCTGCGGAACGCCTGATGGGATAACTATTCTTCTATTTCTCCCCCCTCATGCGCCATTAGAGATGTCTCGAGTGCATATCACATAGATGGTTAGTTATCCTATTATTGTTTACTATTTTAATTTCATGCATGTCGATTCTTGTGTACTTGTTATATCTCTCTGAGGACCTGGCACCTTTTACAGATCCCGACGAGCACTTGTACCCGATGGACTACGGAGTTGGAGATCTTATTGACGAGGACCTTGAGGTGGAGCCACTGGAGTTTCCTTGAGCGTCCTGGATGATAGTTGCTTAGAGTCATGGGTGTCAATATCTAGTTAGCTGATGCCCGGACTATTTTTATTATTTCTTTATTACTTAGTTGTATTCTTTCAGTAATCATGTGTACTCATTTTTCATGGATTATTCTCCACTAAACTTTATATGTAGTGGACTTGAGACTTATCTATTTATTCAGTTCCATATTCTGAGATATTTATGGATGAGACTAGGTTATACATGTCTATGTTATTGTGACTTAGTTTTATTTTACAGCATACTACGACTGGTTAGGTCCATTAAATTGGGTTCCTACATTTGTTCGTACAGCTGCCATGTGTACGTATACCTGGTCCAATGTATTTTGGGACTGGGGCATGATAATGCACGATCTCGAGATACCGTTCCCTCCTAATGCTCTATAAATTAAGTTGTCTATTTAACCCTAGGTGATTTAGAATCTCATGTCGTGTTCATATGATCATTCCTTCCTAAATGTCATACTTTAAGTACGCGCACTCTTGATAAAAATCCACATTGCCTCTTAAAGT
The DNA here is from genome assembly GCA_036927795.1 of Iris macrosiphon. Lineage (NCBI taxonomy): Eukaryota > Viridiplantae > Streptophyta > Magnoliopsida > Asparagales > Iridaceae > Iris > Iris macrosiphon. Next base: position 143,929,732 of record JAYESA010000012.1, on the reverse strand, counting down.
TAAATCAGGATTCACCCAAGTGTGATGCAACAATCAATACTATCTAGCCACGACTAAAGTCACTGTCCAACTATCAGATCCGTGCAAGAAAATAATTACATATATCATATAGCAAGTGTATGTGGCACGAAGACTCACTATATATCGAGTAGCACTCTTGGTGCGATCAAGTGTATCAGTACGGATACATTAGTCAAGGCAGGAACAAGTTATAGTATCAAGGTTATGGATAAGTCATCAAGTAGCAAGTTATTTAGGATAGGACAAGCAAATGATGGTCACAATAATTTCTCACTTTATTATATCAATAGATAAAATAAGAGTGTAGAAGCATGAAAAATATGCTGGGAAGAGCTACGCAGCCTCTTGATGCAGAGCAGCATAAACGGAGGCCTTCAGAGCCATCAAGCGTGCAACAGAGCTTTCTCCGCTAAAAAAACGGCATGAAGTATAAAGCTCAAAGGACCATCTGCGTAAGTGTAGTACGTCCAGGCCGCTCCAGCGTAAAACAGAGTTCTTCATCGCCTCCATGGCGTAAAACTCAACCGCTCTCAAAGCAGCGTTAATGCGTACGAGGAACGCTTCGTCTTCCCCGAAATGAACCTGTCAAGTCACGCAGTGAATCTGACCTCTGACTCCTGACAAAAAGTACTGCACGGCTACCCAGACGACGGCTGGAAACGATGGCAGACCCCTCGGGACGCGCCCCACAGTATGATGGCGGATCTCTGCATTTAATGTAGAGGATTTGGTTAAAGCATCACCAAACCGTCGTTTACTGGAGTCCCCTCAGCATAAACCGCTCTTTCACGTACAAGGGAATACGCTGCCCTGTTTTACACAGGCAAACATGAGCTGTTTTACGCTCTGCAGCAGGCAAACCGCCTGCCACGTCAAAAGCTGCACCTCGTACGGGACTCGAGGCACGTCTCCACGTCTAATTGCACAGAGCGGTGACAGTTTCTCATAAGGCACGTCTCTGCGATGGGTGCACAGAAGGGCTGCAGACCTTCAAAATACGCCTCCACATTTAATGCATAAGATGGTGGCAAATCTTTGAGATTCGATTATATCTCCAAAAGCCATAATTCTGGCTAAAACATCCACATCAGCACGGTACGCAGCGGCTTCTACGCCCATTCTAGCACAGTACGCAGCGGCTTCTACGCCCATTCAGGATCTGTGCTCATACGGCTTCTACGCCCACTCAGTCTCTACGACCATTCAGTCTCTACGACTACTCGGCTTCTATGCCTGCTCGGCTTCTATGCCTTTTCGGCTTCTATACCTGCTCGGCTTCTATGCCTATTCGGCTTCTATGCCTATTCGGCTTCTATGCCTACTTGGCTTCTATGCCATGGTGACAGACATTTGGCTTCTATGCCAACCTCTGCTACACAATGGATACCTACCTACGTGGCTTTTATGCCGTGATCTTAGTAGCAATTATACGCGTTGTGTCCCCTTAGTTGGACCCGCGTCACACGCTCATTCAAAAGATCATCTATACGTAGGCATTGGTTACTTTAACCGTTGTGTAAAAGGGTGCTGTACTTTCCACTCCTCGGTTGTTACACCGATGGAGTGGTCACTGTCACCAAAACTCTATAAATAGAGACCCCTATCAATGGGGAACAAGGTCGACAATTTGGAAGATCGAACCAGGTCGGAGAATTGAAAGAGAGAGAGAGAGAGAGAGAGAGGGAGAGAGCACCCGGAGCTCAGGCAAAGAGTAGGGATCGACGACTTCAGCATCGTGCATCCACCCTCTTCTGCAACCTTCGAAGCTGCTTCCTGTCTCCTACGGCACTTCTTCAACATCGTGTGGTCCAAGGGCTAAAGTGATCGACCGCAGATCAGACATCTATAGCAATATCTACCCAGATTAAATAAATTGTACTCCCACATCCTCGTATAGGATTATATTGTACAAGTTTGTTTGTAAACAAAAGAAGGCGGGTTCCGTGTAAACCCCCATATCGAATACATTCCTATTCTTTTTGTTTAAATAACCACAAACAAGATGGCGACTCTGCTGGGGATGTCTTTCTCTTCTGACGAGGAAGCAATTGCTCAACACGATGCGGTATCCGTGGGATCCATGAAGAAGACATTGGTCGTCCAATTCGACCAGTCTGCCTACGAAGACATGCTTCGGACTGGGGGTGGCTCTCACTCTCTCTCCGTCCAAGACAACAGGAAGCTGCGCAAGGTGTGGATGCCCAAGACATTCTCTACCGTTCCTATGGACTCTCCGATCTCTCCGATCTCTCCGATCTCTTCGATCTCTCTGATCTCTCCGACCAATGAGGTGGTAGCATCGCTCCCTCCGTGTCCTGCACGTAAAAATCAGTCTCCCGCTACGCGCGGTACAGACAAAACTTTGGGCAAAGCCTCAGCGCTGACCCAGAAGTATCCACCGTGCCCTGCACGTAAAAATCAGTCTCCCGCTACGCGCGGTACAGACAAAACTTCGGGCAAAGCCTTAGCGCTAACCCATAAGTATCCACTGCACTCTACGCGTAGGAATCAGTCTCCCGCTACGCGCGGTACAGACAAAACTTCGGACAAAGCCTCAGCGCTAACCCAGAAGTATCCACTGCGCTCTACGCGTAGGAATCAGTCTCCCGCTACGCGCGGTACAGACAAAACTTTCGATGGTGCCTCAACGCCAAATCGGAAGTATAGATCATGCTCCACGCGCAAAATAACATCTGACCTCTACGGTAAACCAGATGAGCGTTGTGATCTCCGCGAGGGGAAGCAAATAGGCGAATACTCAGCTTCTCGGCCTTTATGCCAGCAAGAGAACAATCTGCCTACTCTCCGGATTACGCGAGAAGCCGATGGCCGACTGAGGACCTCTTCAGCTTTACGCCAGTCTGAGCGAATCTCCAAATTACGCCAGGCGAGGTCCCACGACGTGAAGCAAGCTCAGGTTGCTACTCCTGACCTACGCGAATGCCTAAACCAGAAGCGTAAGGAGAGGGGACCTTCCAACATGTCTATTACGCCCCCTAGAGAGCAATATTGTAATAGTCATAAAATCGTGATTGACTGCTACTGTTCTAAAGCAAGACGGTCAATTTTCGACCGACTGAGCTACTCTCAGTCTTTCCCGAAAGAAGAGCCCGCGTATGCATCTGTGAACATGGCTTCACGCATACCTAGAAGAAGGTCAAGCTCAAGACGTCATCCCTCTGGACCTCCGAGCCGAAGGAGAATCGAAGACCTCCTCAGGAATACTGAAGCTGGGGTGTTCCAAAACACCCGTGCAAGGTCACAGCAACCGGCTTCGTACTCATCTGATTCCAACGCTGGGGGTCGCCAATCTCCCAGATCAGATGCTGAGAGTATAGAGTCGACTTCTGCAGCGACCTATACTAATCCTTCGGTGACGCCCAGGGAAATGGGAGTTTACGCTGTTGAAGATGGACGCGAGGAAGCTTCGCCCTCAGGAAATACGGAACAACGCATCACTGTGCTGGAGACGTCTCTGAAACAAATGCAATCCATAATGGAGAACATGCACCAGATGATGCTAACTCAGCACGCAACTGCCGTGGCTCAAGCGTCGGTCCCGCCAACTCAGATACGTGTGGGGGTGGACTTGCCACCATCCAACCCAAGCCAAGAGCCCACTCTAGATCAAGAGTCGGCAGCTCCTCCGCTTCCCCACTCGGTAAATATATTGCCTCCCGTTGGAGTCACGATACAACCAACTCCACACTACACCGGAGCCTCGCTCTCAACTGAAAATCCGATGCAGGCAGTACGGGAGTTGAAAGCCCAGTTTGACGCCTTGAAGCACAAAGATCAGCTCAAGAAACTGGGAATCAACCAACCTTACCCAGCTACCTGGGAAGAAGTCCCTTTTCCTCCAAAATACAAACCTCAGACTATGGCTCTGTTCGAAGGAAAAATATCACCAAGTCAATACATGAACTACTTCAGTATAATGACGGTGTTGCTACAAGGGAACGACGCCCTCCTCACTCGGGTGTTCAAAGGCTGCCTCTTAGGAGTAGCCTATCAGTGGTACCGTAGCTTGGCGGACAACTGCATTACTTCCTTCGAAGACTTCAAAGCTTTATTCTTCACGCGATTCTACGAGGGTGGGATGGACATGTCTATGTCCTCTCTCATCGAAGTCAAACAAAGGAAAAAGGAGGACGTTCGCACCTTCGTCGAACATTTTTGTCAGGCCACCTTACAAATGCCTCCAGGAGTTCTGGACTCGGCGTTAGTAGACATTTGCAGGAAGAATCTCCTTTCCATAGTCTCGGTGTTTACGGGACCATATCAGTTCCATAAGTGGCCTTTGTTCATCGTCTCGGTAGTGGCCGCCGAAGACAACAGTCGCAAGGCACGCGACAATGGCATTATGATCTCCGCCTCCGATAGAGGCAAAAGATCATCTCCCAGCGGCGACCATCCTCGCAGCTCCAAGGGAAAAGAAGCTCTGACGGTCAATACGTCCAGACAAAAGGCGGCAGCAACCACGCAGACGAAGCCCGGGACTTCCACGCCCGTCGAAGTCTACTCTTTCGACGACGACGATATCCCTAGTATATTCGAGTGTCTCGTCAAAAGCGGCAAAATCACTCTTCCGGAGCTAAGGCGGCCCCAAGAAGTCGGCAGCACTGACGACCCCAAATACTGTATCTTTCACAGATACGTACACCACCCAACAAAGGTGTGTTACGTACTAAAAAGGAAGATCCAGGGGTTGATCGATGCTAAGGCCATCACTCTGCACAACACCGAGAAGACGGTCACGGCCAACATGATCTCTCTGCGGTTCGGCGATCTGCCTCCCCAAGAAGTCATGAACGGTATCACGCCCATTTCCCGAGCTATGATGAACATCGTTAATCTCCCTCCAGCTAGGGATCAAAATCATGACCTAGTACCCCTGACCACCCGTCAGGGCGAGATCATGTGGGTCCATCCGGATTTGGTGTCAGAACTCGAAGAAGAGACGAAAGCTACTAAAGCTACGTCTAAAAAGAGCCCCAAATACAGGCCATGCCACATGGTCGCAACTTCTTCTGCATCAGACGGAGACGAAGTATTTGCCGCAACCCGTTCGGGGAAGGCCTACCTCAACGACAACGGAGCAGGTCAGGAAGGCGCACCGGCTGACGCTCCAGCCGCCAAACCTTCAGAGCAAGGTCCCGCCATGCAAAACATCAGCCCTGCGAAACCTACTCCGGCGAAAAAGGGGAAGCAGAGAGAAGTACGCTTTGATTAACCTGTGAAAAACATTCCAAGTAAGGGTTTAGAGAAGCCGTACGAATTCGACATCCTGGCCCAACTAGCCAACACGCCAGCCAGGCTCTCCATCTTTGAGCTACTCAGGCTCTCCCCAGACACTTGTCTAGCCCTGAGTGAAGCACTGATGCAGGCGGAGGTATACTTGACCCAGCTCAAGTCCCCCAACGAGGAGCCAGTGGCGTGTCCTCAATGCCACAGCGTGATAGAGGTGGTCCCAAATATCACTTTCACTCAAGACGACATGCTGTTAAAACATAACAGACATGACAGGCCCCTCTATTACACCGGGTATATCGGTTCCATGGAGGTCGACCGAATTCACATAGATCCGGGGTCGTCGATCAGCATCATCCCTCACAGTCTGCTCAGGCCGCTAAGAATTCCTACCAGCGAACTGGCTTACACTACCACTACAATCGTGGGTTTCAACGCTGGAAGAAGTAAGCCATTGGGGAAGATCCGCTTGAGAATCCAGATCGGCAACCTCAGATCGGTGGCCACATGTTACGTCATCGATTCAGAGGTATCCTACAATATTTTGCTGGGAAGACCGTGGATCCACGACCACAATATCGTTCCTTCAACACTACATCAATGCCTTAAATATGTAGACACACAAGGAACCGTACAAACAGAGGTGGCTGACCTAAACCCATTTAAAGGAATAGAATCCTACTATTCCGATGCCGTGTTGTACTCCAAAGACCACACGGAAGAAGCGCCAGGCGAGGCGAAGGACGAAGCACTCATCCGGGAGCCAGGAAAACCCTCCGCCGCACTACCGCTGTCAATCAGAGTGAAAGGACGAACCACTCATCCAAAAGCCCTAGAGCCTATGGCTATTCACCTGAACAGATCCAACTCAGGAAAAGGAAGCGACTCTTCAACGGTCACTCTGCCTCCACCCTTGGTCATCAACCTTCGGCGCAACGGGCAGCCGACCGATGTAAACACGACCAGGAACGAAGTTCCAGATGATAATAAACTTCCTCTTTTCCAGTACATTGATGCTCAGATTCCAAATCAGGAATCTACGCCCCGTGACGAGGTAGGACCCATAGCACAAAAATTCTTGGCAGCTATAAACTCCTACCATCCATATGTCTGGGAAGCAGTGTCATCGTCCAACATCATCACGACGTATGGACCCCATGAGGATTCTATCTTCGTTGTCCCGCCTAGCTGCAACAGTCAGCGCCCCATATTCTTTGGTCGCATGCGCAGTCAACCGGCCAGCCTGGAAGACCCTTTCGATGACGATACTGGGAAAATGCAGATTCACCGATACAGCCCGCAGGCATTAAGGATCATGCAAAATATGGGCTACGACTTGAAACGAAAGCCAGGCCTCAAATACGGAAGAGGCAGACGAACGCCGCCACGCGGCGACCCCCGCTATCGTCAAACTCGTTTCGGGTTAGGGTATGCCACCTCCCTTACGACTTCCAAGTCGGATGAGGATATCTTTTTCTCCTCCCAGGACGGCCTGTCACCCCCCGACTCACCTGATGCTCTCGGACAAACGCTATCAGTAAATATGGTGGTGACAGATCCCTCAGAAACAGATGAACAGGATTCTGAGCCGTTTGAGAATGACTCTTGGGCTCAACAAATGGATACGCAGTGGGAATTCCGCTTCGAGCAAAGAGAACCTCCCACCAAAGACGAAGTTATCCAAATTGATGTTGGGGGTGAACTTTCGCCAAAACCAATATTTATCAGTGACAATCTTCCCCCAGCTGAAAGGGGAGAAATTATACAGCTGATAAAGGAATACATCGACGTCTTTGCATGGGATTATGGAGACATGCCGGGCCTTGACCCAAAGGTGGCTACTCATAAGCTCAATATATTGGTCGATTCAAAGCCTATAAAGCAGCACCAACGCCGGTTCCGCCCGGACATGATGGACGCCATTGAAGCTGAAGTCAAGAAGCTGATAGCCTGTGATTTCATCCGGGAAGAACAACATCCCGACTGGGTCTCCAATGTTGTCCCAGTCATGAAGAAAAATAGGAAGGTACGTATCTGCATCGATTACCGAGATCTGAATGCGGCCTGCCCCAAGGATGAATTCCCTCTTCCCATCACGGATATCATGATTGACAACACCTGCGGCTTTGAACGCATGTCTTTCATGGACGGGTTCTCAGGGTACAATCAGATCAAGATGCATCCTGAAGACGAGAAGCACACTGCCTTCCGCACCCCATTGGGAGTATATTGCTATACGGTCATGCCCTTCGGATTGAAGAACGCCGGGGCTACATACTAACGGGCTATGAGCAGCATATTCCATGAGCATTTACGCAAAATAGTAGAATGTTACGTGGACGACATAGCCGTCAAGAGCCGCCTCAAGGATGATCACATTCAAGACTTGAGGACGGTATTCGAGTTAATGCGCCAACATCAACTCAAGATGAACCCTATGAAGTCCTTCCTGGGTGTATCTAGTGGCAAATTCCTGGGATTTGTCATCACCGCCAAAGGCATCCAGGTGGACCCTGACAAAGTCCAGGCCATCGTAGAAATGCGACCGCCCCGCAATCTGAGGGAACTCCGAGGATTTCAAGGCCGTCTGGCTTATATCCGGAGGTTCATATCCAACCTCTCGGGAAGATGTCAGCCCTTTTCGCATCTCATGAAGAAAGGTGTATCCTTCGTGTGGGATGAAACCTGTCAGCAAGCATTCGGGGATATCAAACGCTACCTCACCAGTCCGCCAGTTTTGGTGCCTCCCGTTAAGGGAAAACCGTTCTTGCTATACGTCCGAGCAATGGACCATTCGCTAGGAGCTCTTCTCGCACAGAAGAACGATATAGGGCATGAACAGGCTATCTACTACCTCAGCAGGATGATGGTCGAAGCCGAACACCAGTACAACCCAGTGGAGAAAGAATGCTTGGCTCTGATGTTCGCTATCCAAAAGACGCGACACTACGTCACCGGCCAGACTATCCACATCATCTCCAGGATTAACCCTCTTCGAGTACTGATGAGCAAGCCGAGCGTTCTTAATTCCCGACTCGCAACTTGGACGATGCTGTTAACACCATATGACATGGTATACGTACCGCGGAAGTCCATCAAAGGCCAAGCGCTGGCCGACTTCCTAGCCGCTCATCCGATCCCGGAGACCTCCAAATTATACGAAGATATTCCCGACGAAGTTATAGAATGTAATTCCGCAATGGAAGGTGACGCATCGCAACTGTTCTTCGACGGCGCCTCCAGAACCGGTCCTAAGGGAAATATCGTTTCAGGAGTAGGAGTCGTCCTGGTCGCCCCTGATCAGCTCGTCATCTACCGAGCATATTCTCTTAGCGAGCCCTGCTCCAACAATGTGGCAGAGTACAACGCTCTACTAATAGGGCTCCAAGTTGCTAAAGAGCTGGGGGTAGAGTCCCTGGAAGCTTTTGGTGATTCTCTGCTTATCGTCAATCAAGTCAGAGGAATATATGAAGTCCAGAATCCAGACCTCATCCCCTATCACCAAGCGACGGTCGAGATAGCCATGACATTCAAAGGATTCTTCCTAGAGCATGTCCCTCGATCCCAGAATCTGGAAGCTGACGCCCTAGCCAGTCTAGCGGCGGATTTAGCTACTCCTATAAGAAGGCAGAATTCAGTGATCCTTCTTAACAAAGATTTATTCTGCGTGAAGAACAACCTCCACATAGAACGCAGCCACGCTGTAAACACAGATCCCCCTGGAAGAGACTGGAGGAGTCCCTTCATAGATTTTGTCGTATACGGAATCTTGCCAGAAGACCCCAGAGAAACAGTATCCGTCAAGAGACGATCATTACGCTTCTACTTCGATGCATCTTCACAATGCCTATATCGTCGGACTTACGACGGATTGCTATTAAGATGTCTCTCAGACGATGAAGCACAGCAGGTTATCCGGGAAGCTTACGACGGCGTATGCGGAGCACATCAGCCCGGTCCTAAGCTACAGGATCGTATCAGGAGAATGGGCTATTACTGGCCCACTATGATCACAGACGCGATCAGCTATGCAAGACAATGCAGAGCCTGTCAGGTTCATGCAGACTTCATACACCAACCGTCTGAATATCTACATCCTACGGTTGCATCCTGGCCCTTCGAAGCATGGGGTATGGATATCATTGGTCCCATTCACCCGTCTTCCTCCAGAGGCCACCGGTTCATACTGGCCATCACGGATTACTTCTCCAAATGGGCAGAGGCGATCCCTCTCGCTGAGGTAAAGGCGTCTGACGTAATCAGCTTCATCAAGCACCACGTCATTTATCGCTTCGGGGTACCCCGGAGGATAATTCACGACAATGGGCCTCAATTCATCAGCCAAGCGTTTTATCGGTTTTGCGATAAAAATCGGATACACAATATTGCCTCTATGACGTATTATCCAGCTGCTAATGGTTTGGCGGAAGCTTTCAACAAAACCATTATCAAACTCCTGAAGAAATTCGTCTCTTCAAACAAAAGAGACTGGAACGAGAAGCTAGGCGAATGTCTCTGGGCATATCGTACAACGGTTCGAACACCGACAGGTTGTACCCCCTTTTCACTGGTCTACGGGAGCAAAGCAGTTCTTCCCATCAAAATCCAGATCCCGTCGCTCAGGATAGCCGTGACTAGTGAGCTGACTCGAGAAAAGAATGACCTGTTAAGGCTCCAAGAGCTGGAAGAATTAGACGAGAAATGCCTCCAAGCTCAACAGCGCATCGCGCTCTACCAAGCACGCATTTCCAAAGCTTTCAATCGCAAAGTAAAGGAAAGAGTGTTCAAAGTCGGCGAGCTAGTCCTAGCCGTAAGAAGGCCGATGATTCTTACTCACAGTAGTAAAGGCAAATTCTAGCCCAAGTGGGAAGGCCCTTATGTGATCGAGACAACGTTCTCGAATGGCGCTTACAGGTTAGCCCAGCCTAATGGAGACCTATTAATAGCTCCTATCAACGGTAAATTCCTGAAGAGGTACTATGCTTAACCTTCTCTGCCCCAAAGTGGAATATAGCGGGAATCCCAATTTTGACAAAACTACTTCCACAACGAAGCCAGTTGGGTCATATCCTATCATGTCTGTACGACCTCTGAATAGATATGTCCTGCTAAGAAGTTTATCGAGAGTCTATCATGTCCATACTACCTCTGATATTACTCTCGCCTAAAAAAACTGTCATTTACATTCCGAAATGACGGGTCCACAAAAGTCAGAAAAGAGTCGCCTTTATTTATTCCCAAAAGGGAGGCAGAATTACATCTAGGCAAGCAAAAAGGGAAAGGATACATCATAATGGCGGAGTAGCCAGATTGCGAATCAGCCGCTCCAGTGCAGCTATCCTCTCATTCCTAAGAACCAAGGCATCGGCGCGAGCCTGCTCCAGCCGTGCCTCGGGAGTGTTAGTAAGGGTCAGATCAGCCTTTGCCCGAAGACAGCTCGCACGAGCAGCTTCTGCACGGTCCAAATCTTGTCATGCTGCATTCAGACGACCAGCTGCTACCTCTAGACCTGCCAACGATTAAGAAGCCCATACCTCAGCCTGAGCGAGTTTTTCCTTCAGCTTGGAGGCCCTCGCCGCATTTCCTTCATGCTCGGTACGACACTGCGTCTCAACGGCAAGAGCCTCTTCCACGACAGCTTTTCTCCTATCCATCTCCAGCTTATGCTTCTGGATGGAGTTGTCTAGGCTTTCCAGCTTTGTAGCAAGTCGCGCAGTCATGAGGTCGAACCGAGCCTGGACGTCAGCATCGAGGCTGCCCCGAGTCAGCTGCAAGTATTCGGTAATGGGTTGCTCTAACCCATTAACCACCGCCTCCAGAGCGTCAGCTACCCCAGGATCGCCGAGCTCCCTGATGACCACGATCGAAGCAAGAGAAGTCTTCTTCAGGCGCTCAAAATCTAGACTCTTCGCTAACACCATTGATATCATCGTTTTCAAACCGGTGTAGAAAAGGCTGGTATGTTGCTCGGTCAACGCAACTAGACCCGACTGGACGCCGGGATTGGCCGCAATATCAGCAAGTCCCTCTCCCGGGACAATTGCAGACGAGGTGGCCACAGCCGTCGCATCGGCGCATGGCGCGACCGATGAAGGTGCGGCAACGGCGGTCGAAGTCATTGCCACACTCACAAGAGGTAGGGTCACGACGATGGGTTCATCCTCCTCTTGAGGTGACGAAACTACTCCGGACGTACTGGCCCCCGAAGCCACTTTTTCATCAAAGTCGAACGCCTCTGTATCATCATCTGGAGCCCGAGCTGAGCCGGAATGCGCTTCAACGCTATACTCCCCGTGGGCGCTATCCCCTGAAAAGAGGACAAGAAAGTTAATATCAGTATGATGATAACCTTTCTAAAGAGAGACATGAGGACGACATTTACCCGGGGCCGACGGCATGTACGACGCATCTGCACCCGAGGTAGCTAAACCATGCCTTAATGACGCAATGCGAATCGTCATGCCTGGAGAAGGAGGTGGACCGACTGACATCGCCGAGAGTTCTGCCAAGCCCTCACCAAGACGCGGTCGAGGTTCATCAGCTGGAATCTCGCCAGGCACGCTCGCTGACACAACGGGAGTTTTACCCGTTGCTGACCTCGGGAAAGATTCTCCCATCTGCCTCGGCCACACAGGCAAACTCGCTCCGCTACCTGGAGCAGCAGCCACGACAGCGACCTCTAGCGAGGATTCTCCGGCGCCGCCGGTCGAAACTGTAGAAGGTCCCTCTCTAAAAGGCGAGGAACCTCCAGCCAAAGAATCATCCCTGATATAGGAAGAGGCAGGCTCACTCCCGGGAGCCTCAACACCAAGAATGCGGAGAGGACAAGCGACCGTCTCCTTCCTCCTCTTACGAAAAGAAACTTCCTTCGGAGCAGAAGCCCGTCGCTTTCCAGAAGAGACTACCAAAGCCCCCGCAGGCGGAGGCACTTCACACCTCGGCACCGACACCAGAGGCTCATCCGGAGTACCAGACTCCTCACCCTCGTCCGAAGAAACCGAGGGGACGTCAACTCTTCCCCCAGGCTTGGGAGAAGGCACCCTGAAGCTTCCACGCGTGTCAAAATCACGATGGAAGGTGTTAATCGCCACGTAGAACTGGGCGTAAGAATGGAGAATGCGGAGCTCCGTGGAGGCTATAACGACCGGCACGATAAAGCTTGCCCCCGTACAGCCCGTGATGAAATATCGCCACCCTCTAGCTCCATCAATGAGTCCGCCCCTGGACCTGAAGCTGGTGACGGCATTGCCTACATGCAACTGATCGTACCCAAACTGCCTGGCGAACCGACTAGGCAAGTAGGGCCCGAAGAAGCAGTGATCTTCGCTCCTGTACAGCAGATAGGAGGGCCTAATACAGACCAACCAGTTAAAAGCTTCCGGGGAAAGGTCGGTCTTCTCTCCACCTGAATCCTCAAGCCGCACCCCTGATTGATTGCGATGTACGGAGGGACAATACAGAGGATCTTCCAGCCCTGGCTGAGGTTCAACACCAACCGACAGTCTAAGACTGTGTTCACATTCCAGGAGGAATCCTTGTAATTCAGCAAGAATATACCCCCCGAACTGCTACCGGAGCCAGGAGACATCACCCGGGGATTGTGGAGGATTAACCATCCCATCAAGTATAGATATAGGAATTCCACCCTGGGAAAACTCTCACGCCGAGCTTCGTCGGCAAGCAACCCATCAGTTATGGCTCTCAGGCCAGCCTGTATACGGCACACCATGGCAGGAAGCAAGCCCAGTCTTGCCCCGAACACCAGGCGCACTGCCGGCCACAGGATATTCCGGTGAATACGGTCCGCGGACGCTGTGCCGGGCACTACTACTCGACGCAGCCATATGGAAAGGAAACCAGCCAACTGGGCTTCCTTAGACAGAGGCCGGCGACAACGCCTCAAGTAACTACAGGCCTTAGTGCCTTCGGGGTACTTTCCTACCCCCTCGACGAAAATCTGATCCGGAGCTGCGGCCTCCTCCATAAGACCCTCGACGACCTGGGCGCTAAGCACGCCCAAACAATTCACGGGCTCATTTTTGCCCCCCGAGGCTTTCTCCGACTTGGCAGCCCTAGCTCGGTGAAAGAAGAGGTAGGACATCCACTTGGTGGTATGAGCCAAATCAGAAGGCTCGTTATAAAAAGTGGTGCACGCGAAGTATTGACACATCAGCTCCTGATATACTTCCGCCACCCGAGGGTCCAAATCCCCCAACTCCCGGTTGGTGGGAACATACTCTTCATAGGGGGTATCCCCCATCGGCAGTCTCGAGACAACTGCCATCTCATGGAGCGCCAATCCCAACTCCCCCAGTGGAGTGGCAAAGGTCCCAGTGAGCGGAATGTACCGCTCCATCAGCGCCAGGAACAAGTTAGGGTTCGGAGGCAACCCGACGCTCGTCACACTCACAGCGGCATATAGTCCAATAACCTCCAGCTCTCTCCGAAATTGCTTCAAGGCCCAGTCAACCAGGCATGTCCATCGGGAGTTTGTTGGGGCAATCCACCCATTATACCGGGGATTCTCCTTGGGATATACCCCGCCTCGTCCCATGAAGTCGTTGCAGAAGGTCAGCAATTGGACCGGCTGGATCACCGAGCTGTCTTCACTCGGGACACTACCCGGGCACAGTCCCCGGAACAACGTCACAAAGCCGGAAGGGCGACTGACAAACGACCCCCGGTCAGCTCCTTTGAGATGAAAGATCTTTCCCGGCTTACCGTGAAGATCAGGAGTCAGCATCCACGACATCTTCCTGGGATACGTCGCATGGAAGAAGGCCGAGATGGGATAATCCCTCGGCATCGTTGGCAAATACAAAACCAAATTCCCGGCAGGGAAAACCCAGGGCTCCCTCTTGGGCCTCGTCTGGGACTGTTTGTCAATCATGTCCCTAAAGAGGAAAGCCGGCTTTATGTACTGCTCCCCGTCTACGTAGGTCAGGGACTCGCCATTAATCATGCTCAGCAGCGTCCGCTCGCCCTGAACCGATATCAGAAACCCCCTTCCCTCAGGATACTGGGGTCCGGAGATGGGAAATGCCACGTGGGACAGATCCTCCAGGTAGTTCGAGTGCAGCATCCCAGCAGCGGAGCCCATCACCTCGGCCAGTGGAGACTCACCCAAATCAACTGCAAAAGTGCAAGGAAAAGATGTCACTACCAGTCTTGCACGAACATACAGACCGAAGAAACGATAATCTGTGCTCTACGCAGGATTATGCAAATCTGGCTATTTTACGCCGGCAGTCCTCCCCACATGCGTAAAACTCAAATTTTACGATATACACCAATTTTCGGTAGCCAGAGCTTTTACGCTCAAAACTACAAAAATGTGGAGTCTTTACGCTGGCACATCAGAAATGTGGGCGTAAAAGATGAAAACGCCTCCGTGCATCAACTTCCTCCAAAGAGGCTATCAGCACAGAAGACGACCTAGCGCGGTCACGTTCAACGTGTGCGAAGAATTTTTCGTCGTTTTTGTCACCCCAAAGGCTCTACCTCTAAGGCCGGGTGCGCTACTCGTCGGCGGGATACTTTGCTCGGAAGGAAGTTCGCCTTGTCCGACCAGAGACTCCCTCGCTGGGGCAGAAGAATGAGAGGAAGAACCTATGCTCTTTCCCTTAGCGGAGGGGGTTTGTTTCTGCGCCATTTCTGAAGACTCGAAGTGCTCGGAGAAGGAACGAAGAAAAAACTTGAACAGTCGAAAGCTCTCTTTCGCAGAAGACAGATAAAAAGTTTTTCTCTCAAAAAACTTGGGGTATATATAGTCCGGGTCGACTCCTCGAATCCTCGGACGAACTCCTCGAGACCCTAACCAAATCTCGCAAATTAAATGAGGGGTTATGATTAGATGCTACGTCAACCCACTACCCTTGGAAGACGGACAGTCAGCGAATTCGAAAGGTTTTTCGTGCAAAACGGTTCAGCGGGTTCTACGCTAAAGGAGCTTTCTACGCTCGACAGCTACGGATCTACGGTTTTTACGCTCGCAAGCTACAAGTCTATGGTTTTACGCCCGGATGCCTTTGTGCTCGGTAGCTTTTATGCTCGAGAGGCCACAAACCTACGACTTTACGCTCAGCAGATACCAAATCAACGATCTCACGCTCGGTGGCGCTCAGTTTACGCTCAGAGGCAACAGATCCGCAAACTTCACGCTCGAAGAAATTTTCTTTTCAGGAGCTACAAATCAAACATTTCTACGCTAAAGGAGCTTTCTACGCTCGACGGCTACGAATCTACAGCTTTACGTTCGACAGCTATAAGTCTACGGTTTTTGCCCGGATGCCTTTGTGCTCGGTAGCTTTTATGCTCGAGAGGCAACAAACCTACGACTTTACGCACAGGAACCACAAGTTTACGATTTCACGCTCGATGGTGTTCTACGCTCATAGGCTACAGATCTCCAGTCCTACGCTAAAGGAGCTTTCTACGCTCGACGGCTACGAATCTACAGCTTTACGTTCGACAGCTATAAGTCTATGGTTTTATGCCCGGATGCCTTTGTGCTCGGTAGCTTTTATGCTTGAGAGGCAACAAACCTACGACTTTACGCACAGGAACCACAAGTCTACGATTCCGCGCTCGATGGTGTTTTTCGCCCAGAGGTTACAGACTGATGATTTTGCGCTCCACGACTTTCCGCATATTCGAAATAGTCCCCAAGGCGGTCGATTGCAAAGAGTTCACACAAAAGATACTCGTTCTTGACCCAAAGCATCCCAAGTACCTGAAGCATACAAGAGTTCAAACATTGAGAAATTACTCTTCTCGGGTCAATTGGAGGTTCATCCAGACTCCAGTCTGAACGTCTCGTCTACCAAGATGGCAAACTCAGTTTTGACAGCCATTCCTCGACCCTGTCCCAAGGGATTTTCGAGAAGTCACTCTTGAAGACGAAGTCTGAACAAAAATTCTATTCATCAGAAGTTCAGGGCTCTACGCGGTTCCTCAGTCCTAGCAACAGGACAGTTCTAAAAATGTTCAAAATGCTCTACAGCGTTCTATGGACTATTCGCTACGCGTAAAGGACAGGATCTAGCACTCTTTCTACAGAGTCGGCGTAAAGATTCAGACGTGTTGAAGCTACACATATTCAGACTTCACAACAACGTATGGCAAAATGATCATATGAAGAAGCAAGACGATTTTATTAAAGATCAAAATCATGATTACATATGAGGGAAATCCAATCTACAAGGATTTTCTTTTCATTTTTATGATTACAAACTAAGGGAAACTCCGTCGACAAGAGGGTTTCTCCGTCATCGTCCGAAGACCACACCGAGAAGCCGCTCTGACGGGGTCTCGCACTGGTGATGGTCTTCCTCTTCTTCCAAGAAGATGATCAGTGGCAGGAGGATACAAAAATGGGCAGATGACCCATCCTCCAAAAGAAGGAAAGCAGGGCAAATCTGCTCTCCTACAGACCACCGCCACTCGAGCCGGTCCGTCTGCCTCTCGTCACCGGAGGCAACGGGAGAAGACACCGCTTGCAAGCAGTGTGGTCAAATACTACCCTTCCTCTCTCCTGGGGCAATGCCATACAAAGTTGCTGATTATCCCGAGCAAGGGAGGCTAAGATATCCTTCTATGATCCATCGTTGCAGTGGACATTTGCTCGAAGACGCCATCTTTTTCGGCACCCTACATGCTGGAAGAACATGATCTCCTTCTTCCTCAGGTCGACCCGACGAACTCCGGCGATCATCTCTGCATGGTGATGGGAATGTGGTAAGAACAGGTTCACCCCCCAGCCTTTTTATAGGCAAAAGAGATCACAGCGGTCCCCAATAAATCCGCCATAAAGTCAGCATCGACCGTTTCAGCGCTCCATTCAGAAACGTTTCGAGTTACGAGGGGCCGTTCATGCTTTATTCAAAGCATTTCAAATTCCGAGGAATTTAAAAGCTTTGAAGGGGGTCTTGTAGAAGCATAAAAAATACGCTGGGAAGAGCTACGCAGCCTCTTGATGCAGAGCAGCGTAAACGGAGGCCTTCAGAGCCATCAAGCGTGCAACAGAGCTTTCTCCGCTAAAAAACCAGCATGAAGTATAAAGCTCAAAGGACCATCTGCGTAAGTGCAGTATGTCCAGGCCGCTCCAGCGTAAAACAGAGTTCTTCATCGCCTCCATGGCGTAAAACTCAACCGCTCTTAAAGCAGCGTTAATGCGTACGAGGAACGCTTCGTCTTCCCCAAAATGAACCTGTCAAGTCACGCAGTGAATCTGACCTCTGACTCCTGACAAAAAGTACTGTACGGCTACCCAGACGACGGCTGGAAACGATGGCAGACCCCTCGGGACGCACCCCACAGTATGATGGCGGATCTCTGCATTTAATGCAGAGGATTTGGTTAAAGCATCACCAAACCGTCATTTACTGGAGTCCCCTCAGCATAAACTGCTCTTTCGCGTACAAGGGAATACGCTGCCCTATTTTACACAGGCAAACATGAGCTATTTTACGCTCCGTAGCAGGCAAACCGCCTTCTACGTCAAAAGCTATACCTCGTACGGGACTCGAGGCACGTCTCCACGTCTAATTGCACAGAGCGGTGACAGTTTCTCTCAAGGCACGTCTCTGCGACGGGTGCATAGAAGGGCTGCAGACCTTCAAAATATACCTCCACATTTAATGCATAATATGGTGGCAAATCTCTGAGATTCGATTATATCTCCAAAAGCCATAATTCCGGCTAAGACGTCCACATCAGCACGGTATGCAGCGGCTTCTACGCCCATTCTAGCACAGTACGCAGCGGCTTCTACGCCCATTCAGGATCTGTGCTCATACGGCTTCTACGCCCACTCAGTCTCTACGACCATTCAGTCTCTACGACTACTCGACTTCTATGCCTGCTCGGCTTCTATGCCTGTTCGGCTTCTATGCCTGCTCGGCTTCTATGCCTATTCGGCTTCTATGCCTACTTGGCTTCTATGCCATGGTGACAGACATTTGGCTTCTATGCCAACCTCTGCTACACAATGGATACCTACCTACGTGGCTTTTACGCCGTGATCTTAGTAGCAATTGTATGCGTTGTGTCCCCTTAGTTGGACCCGCGTCACACGCTCATTCAAAAGATCATCTATACGTAGGCATTGGTTACTTTAACCGTTGTGTAAAAGGGTGCTGTACTTTCCACTCCTCGGTTGTTACACCGATGGAGTGGTCACTGTCACCAAAACTCTATAAATAGAGACCCCTATCAATGGGGAACAAGGTCTACAATTTGGAAGATCGAACCAGGTCGGAGAATTGAAAAAGAGAGAGAGAGAGAGAGAGAGAGAGAGAGAGGGAGAGAGCACCCGGAGCTCAGGCAAAGAGTAGGGATCGACGACTTCAGCATCGTGCATCCACCCTCTTCTGCAACCTTCGAAGCTGCTTCCTGTCTCCTACGACACTTCTTCAACATCGTGTGGTCCAAGGGCTAAAGTGATCGACCGCAGATCAAACACCTATAGCAATATCTACCCAGATTAAATAAATTGTACTCCCACATCCTCGTATAGGATTATATTGTACAAGTTTGTTTGTAAACAAAAAAAGGCGGGTTCCGTGTAAACCCCCACATCGAATACATTCCTATTCTTTTCGTTTAAATAACCACAAACAAAGAGTAGTGCGAGAAATCCTCGAGATCAGATCCCCAATCCTTAAACCAAACATGGACCGGAATTGTAGACCCTCCCTCGAGTTGAACTACGCCCCTTATTATGTCCAACGTATAATAAGGTGATCCAAGAAAAGTAGCCTAATCAGCAAGTAAGTACATGTAGGGCCATATCTACAGGCTCATGTCAGGTGCTTAGTCATTTAGCACGTAGTCACATCTAGGTCAAATAATTTATTTCTAAGTTAACACATAGCATCATAATCATTTAATCAAACATAATCATTAAACCAAATATGTGTCAAAGTAAACGCCTGGGAACAGCTGACGCATGAGTCAGTTGGCCGCATGACCAAATGGCCCGCTTGAACCAACATGCCGCATGAGTTCAAGGTCGCATGAGGTCAAGGCTGCATGAGCAGAGTCAAGTCCACTCTTCGGGAAACGTGTGATGTGACAAACAAAAAATGCAAGTCAAGTTTGAAAAGTGATTGATGTGACATTTGATAAAAGTGACCTAAAAAAGATAAAAGTAGGAAAAGTCATGCCGAGTCAGTCAGTAGTTATTCGTCCAGAAGAAGAGGGACGTATAACTCCTGACCGTATGGTCGACTAGGTCGCATGCTCTTCTGGGCCGCATGCACACTTGGTCGCATGAAATCTTTTGGGACTTAGAAAAAAAATTCGTTCAAGTTTCAAGCATTTGGCCAAGGGACGCATGTGCAAAAATCTATTACATGCGTCTAACAAGATGGACGCATAAAATCCTTTGGGCAAGAAGTCCTAGCCACAAGCAATATGCTGGGTGCATGGAGCTCCTTCGTCCCAATCCAGCAAGTTTGGCGACAGAAAAACTTTGAAACCCAAACCTTATTTCTTCGACAGAAATCTCAAACGAAGTCCAAATCCAGCAAATTAAAGTTCTAAACTACTCAAAATCACGTGCTCATCAACAAAGAACAATAAGTTTTCAAAAATATTAAGTTTTAAGAGATCAAAATCTAAGAACACTCAAGAACACAAAGAAAACCCTAAAACTTAAAACTTATATCTACACTAATCCATCCACCAAATCCAAAAACACAAAGTTCTAAATGCATAGGAAATTATATAAGGAACATAATGGAACAAAAATATAAAATATTTCTCCAGTTCTTGCAAGATGTACTTGCCTATGGAGGGGGAGAGGAAAACCTAAGAAAGAGAATGGAAAAGGAAAAATGAGAGGAGAGAGAGAGTGAAGTTGGGTTATATATGGAGGATTTGAGATTTGGACCATAGGTTCAACTCATGATAAAATCAAACCAAAAAAATAACCCAAGAGCCAAGTGAATTAAAGAATTAGTCTAGTCTCTCTACAACATATAACTATGCTAGCAAGAAATAATTATGCTCCAAATACGTATATTGGGAATGGAGAGTGACAAAAATCTGCGCCCGCACAAGGTCATGATCCGAACAGGCATAGAAATAGCTAAGCCACAGAGTCACACATATAGTCTTAGTGCAGTGAAAAAGAAACTGTACAGGCGATAGATAACATGTTCATAGAGTCGTCATAGCGGAAGCATTAAATAACACAAGTATAAAAGTAAAAAAATCACTTGATTGATGATCAAGAAATATTACAAGTGGCGCTAGACTGATGTTACAAGTCGCTCAAGCATTATATCTCTCAAAACAATAAAAGCGTGCAAAGTGGCTTACAACAAGGAATAATACATAGGCAATGTTCCAACATTATGTCTTGTATATGTGCTTTAGCTTCGGATGCAATACTCTTAGGCTCCAGAGCGAACTCCATGCCTTAGCGCGCACGAGGGAAAACTATGCACTGAACGAGGTTCTCCCGCACCCTGCAAGCAATCTGGTGGGTCATCAGCACATGAATGCACTAGTGGGGAGGCTTCTCGCCCGCTCGAAAATCCAAACATGATATATACGTTTCGTACACCATCTATTAAGTTTTCTTTCTAGTCTTGCCTTAGGATCTATCTTATGCTATAATATAAAGCCTAACTCGTGTGGCGGTGCGTCGTACGATATAAGAGTAATATGACGAGACTTACCAACTTACCATTCGTCCTTTCCTGTCTAAACATAAAACTAAGTTAAACCAAGCACGAATATATATATAATACAATTCAAGGAATCATATAATCAAACACAAGTGTCACGAGCGGGTTTCTAATTCAGGTGAACAAAATACTCAGGTTGTGATACTCAGGTTACTTATTTTAATGCAATGAACTCGCACGCAAATTATCGCAACCAAGTCTGACTTAATATATATGAACATGAGGTCATTATCATAACCATAAAGGATGAGTTATAGTCTTGGGCGAGAATGGTATGCGACGCTAGGAACTGGAGGTATCATATGCCATTCTGTTCGCTCGAGGGACTAATAAGACATGAGTTAGACGGGAACCAAGTGTAGGATGCTCTACCAAGGCCCCGAATACTGATATTATGCCCTCCTAAATAGGAGTATAGGCATCCAAGCACCATTTTGGTTGTGCAATACCTTTGATTCCATCTAGGCCGGCACGATCCCAGTGTCCCAGTGATCGTCCGAGGAATCCATAAAATACAAACATTACCTCGTGTACGAGTTTTTCGTGACCATGCAAGTCTATTTTCTTGTTCTTGTTCACTAATCATTTCACTACTTGTTCTTAAACGTCAATGATGGTAGCGTGACACGAGCCCGCTATGAGCCAACCCGAACGACGATGGTGGTAACGTGGACCGAGCCCACTACGAGCCACCCTCAATGACGATGGTGGTAGCGCGACACGATCCCGCTACAAGCCACCCCAGAGGATTCTTGTTCTTCTTTACTTATCAATACAGTTCAGTGCTTAGGCTTGATACATCCAATATTTTATTATGCAATTTTTGGTACGAAAAATTGTCTTGGCGACCGTATCGTCCGAAGCCTTTCCATTTTTTATTACTTGGCTCAGAAACTACTATTTGGATAGTCTTTCTGCCTCAAGTTAGTGAACCATATTGTGAAGTATATTGAATCATGGCATAATCTTTATGTCAACCATTGGAACGAGACGAACGAGTACTAATTAGCACGTAAAGCAGGCAAGCATCAAAATAATAGAAACATAAGCGGCTAGGCTAGCACGAGTCTAAAGGGTTAGTAAGGATTAAAATCGTACAGAGGCATATAGTGCGTCGCATAAGAAAATCTATCATGTTACTTCTTTTCCATGTTCTAGGAAACAATACAAGATAGGATTATTCTTTTAGCTAGGTGTGTTATAGTCTTTATTAGCATCCAAGGGGTGATTCTCCTAGCGACTATCATATATCATCCGTATTTTTAAGTGTGTAGGCTAAGCAAAGACAGGTTCATCGTAGCTACCCACATTAGCGATGAATCGCATCGGTCGAGCAATACTCTAAGCGCGCCTTTGAAAGTCCAAGTCTGAACTCCTGAAGGGCCAAGTCTGAATTTTTTTGCATCGAGTCATCTCACTGAACAAGGTGAGATGGGTCATCGCACTTGTGCCATTTGAATCGGCTATCCGTATTGATGCGGAGCAGTTCATTACATTATACACCACTCAGAATAAGTCTCACCTCGAGACTACATGATCATAAACCGTTCTATCGCATACTATCGAATCTATCTCAAGCATATCACTCCGTATCACTAGACTCGTTCGAACACAACTTCCTACTCGTTCCTTATTCCATGTCGCGTGTGTGATGGATCTATCTCATTGAATGACTCTATAATTCAATCCAAGCTCTGACTCGGTCTTTACTTAGCGTGAAACATATATCGCTTAACATAGGATATGGTATAATCCATTGTGAATGATGATCTAGGGCTATGGCTAACTTATCCAAATCATTATACTCGTCCAAGTGTATCCAACACATTCACTTATAACTGCATTAGAGTTCAACACATCACTAAGTCTGGATCGTACACATATTCTAGATGTCCCCGAAATACATGTATTTTAACCAAACATAGCGATAGCAGAGTCAGATGAGTTACTCAAAAAAGTCTTAAGTGTTCTCGTCTTACGAATCACGATGATACCTCCAACGGGTCAATTAAAATCCAAGTCATTTTTAATCTTACTCAAACCAAGCATTGTACAACTTTCAAGCAAAATCTATTTGATCTACCGATTAGTGTCCAAGTCCTATTGTCTAGTCCGTTCATGATAAATATCAACTTCTAGCACACACTCACCGTTTTAAGTCTAACTCTAAGTCTTACTGCCCAGAACTATGGTATGTCCAAGCAATACGCTAAAGTCAGTCACACAAGTTCTTTTACTCGGCATATGGTCGTCTGTCTAATCACTAGGTCAGCTCACAAAGTCATAGGTACGGTACAAGTCATGATCTCATCGTGCAAATTTGTTGCACGATATTCGCCCTAATTACTAAGGTCAAACTATTATTCTTTTGTACGAAATATTATACCAAAGCTTGTTTTACTTAAATTTTTAAACATCGAGCACATATCATCCTACTCACATCAACAAGTTCGTTGCACAAGATCCGAGTCCATTTCAATAAAGTCGTTCCTAAAATACTTTCGTTCAGCCGAATCCATGATATATCCATATCGCACGTCAAGCCTAGCGATTCGTATAGTCTATCCATGTTTGCCATTAAAATCAAACCGAGAACTGGGAGAACTAAAATTGATTAACAAACTAAGAAAGTACAAAAAAGAGTCCTAAAAGATAATCTAAGTACAAATTTATTTTATGGGGGTGACAATGGAGGGTTAGGAGTGTAGCAACTCTCTTTACTCCGTGGACGATCCTATACAACAGCTCTTCTCTCTTGCATGAGTGTTGATTCGCAGATAGCCAGCCAGCCTTTTGCATGGGGGTAGTATCCTATTATTTATAGTTGTTCTGTGACCGCATGTTATAGATGCCACATGCGCCCCTGTTTGATGACCGCATAGGGTTCTTTCCATAGAATACGGTTGCAACTATGGTCGCATCTCATGGTAAAGCTGCCATGTGAACTTGGTTAGGATTTACTGTTGATAAGATCTCTGGGTCGTTTCAGCCCGTTGTATGTGTGACTTGGTCTTTTAGACGTGTAGCCCGCATCAACTGCACAAAAATCTCTTTAGTTGTAACGGAAAGATCTTGTTAGTTGGAACGCATTGGGCCAGAGACTCATGGAACGTATAGAGTCTGGGACGCATTAGGCCAGAGATGCATAAAACGCATGGAGTCTGGGACGCATTGGGCCAGAGAGGCATGGAATGCATGGAGTCTGGAACGCATTGGGCTAGAGACGCATGGAACGCATGGAGTATGGGATGTATTAGGCCAGAGACGCATGGATTTTTGTTGTCTTCTGTATTCATGGCATTTGAACAGCTGTATACTACCAAAAGTAATTATGACGAAGCCGTCATCCCGAATTCTAATCCTCGGTGCAGGATTTGAGGCGGTCAGGAATACTGTCTGTTTTGTCAGA